>JAVSCE010000727.1:0-431717 GCA_032199065.1 Smutsia gigantea | reverse complement strand
ATATTCTTTGATTTCTGTTTGGATTTGGTCATTAACCCATTGATTAATTAGGAGAGTGTTGTTAAGTCTCCATGTATTTGTGAGCCTTTTTGATTTCTTTCTAAAATTTATTTCTAGTTTTATACCTTGGTGATCTGAGAAGTTGGTTGGTAGGATTTCAATATTTTGAAATTACTGAGGTTCTTTTTGTGGCCTAGTATGTGGTCTATTCTGGAAAATGTTCCATGTGCACTTGAGAAGAATGTGTATCCTGTTGCTTTTGGGTGTAGAGTTCTGTAGATGTCTGTTAGGTCCATCTGTTCTAGTGTGTTGTTCAGTGCCTCTGTGTCTTTACTTATTTTCTGTCTGGTTGATCTGTCCTCTGGACTGAGTGGTGTGTTGAAGTCTCCTAAGGTGAATGCATTGCTGTCTATTTCCTCCTTTAATTCTGTTAGTATTTGTCTCACCCATGCTGGCGCTCCTGTGTTGGGTGCATATATATTTATAATGGTTATATCTTCTTGTTGGACTGATCCCTTTATCATTATGTAATGTCCTTCTTTATCTTTTGCTACTTTCTTCATTTTGAAGTCTATTTTGTCTGATACAAGTACTGCAACACCTGCTTTTTTCTATTTGTTGTTTGCATGAAATATCTTTTTCCATCCCTTCACTTTTAGTCTGTGTATATCTTTGGATTTGAGGTGAGTTTTTGTAGGCAGCATATAGATGGGTCTTGCTTTTTTATCCATTCTGTTACTCTGTGTCTTTTGATTGGTGCATTCAGTCCATTTACATTTAGGTGATTATTGATAGGTATGTACTTATTGCCATTGCTGGCTTTAGATTCGTGGTTACCAAGGGTTCAAGGGTTGCTTCTTTACTATCTAACAATCTAACTTAACTTTCTTGTTAAGTTATTGTAACACAGTCTGATGTTTCTTTATTTCTCTCCCTTCTTATTCCTCCTCCTCCATTCTTTCTATAATAGGTGTTTTATTCTTGCCTTTAGTTAGTATTTGGATGGTCTGCTTTCTTTGCTATGATTTTATTTTTCTCTGGTGACATCTTTTTAGCCTTAGGTGTGCTTCCATCTAGAGCAGTCCATTTAAGATATCCTGTAGTGGTGGTTTATGAGAGGCAAACTCTCTCAACTTTCGTTTGTCTGGAAATTGTTTAATCCCTCCATCATATTTAAATGATAATCGTGCTGGATACAATATTCTTGGTTCGAGGCCCTTCTGTTTCGTAACGTTAAATATATCATGCCATTCTCTTCTGGCCTGTAAGGTTTCTGTTGAGAAGTCTGATGATAGTCTGATGGGTTTTCCTTTGTAGGTGATCTTTTTTCTCTCTCTAGCTGCCTTTAATACCCCGTCTTTATCTTTGATCTTTGCCATCTTAATTATTATGTGTCTTGGTGTTGTCTTCCTTGGGTCCCTTGTGTTGGGAGATCTATGAGCTTCGGTGGACTGCGAGACTACTTCCTTCCCCAGCGAGGGAAAGTTTTCAGCAATTATTTCTTCAAAGACACTTTCTATCCCTTTTTCTCTCTCTTCTTCCTCTGGTACTCCTATAATGCGAATATTGTTCCGTTTGGATTGGTCACACAGTTCTCTTAATATTCTTTCATTCCTAGAAATCCTTTTATCTCTCTCTGCCTCAGCTGCTCTGTACTCCTGTTCTCTGTTTTCTATTCCATTAACAGTCTCTTGCATCTCATCCATTCTGCTGTTAAGCCCGTCGATGGTTTGTCTGATTTCTGCATTGTCTTTCCTCAGTTCCCTCACTTCCTCCCTCAGCTCTTGCACATTTCTCTGTAGGTCCATCAGCATGGTTATGACTTTTATTCTGAATTCTTTTTCAGGGAGGCTGTGCATTTCCATCCCTTCAGACTCCCTCTCTGGGGTTGTCTGGTTGATTTTGGTCTGAACCATATTCCTCTGTCTTTTCATGGCTATATAATTGGCCACTGATAGTTGCCACGTATGTCAGTCAGCTGGGCTCTTTAAGACTTTAAAAAGAGAAGAAAAAAAGAAAGAAAAGAAAAAACCAAACCAAACCAAAACAAAACAAACAAAAAATATGCCCACCGGACGTAGATTCTGTGGGAATGCTCTAGGTGGTGCTATTGCCCCACTATTCCACAGCTGTGACTGTGCCGCTCCGCAGGGCCCTTTATTGCTCTGGCAGCGGTGGGAACGAATAGGAGGCTGTTGATCTCAGTGAGAAGTGTAAGTATGGCTACGCTTCCTCAGTCGCCAGCTAAGGCGTCTGAAACTCCCCAGGACTCCCAGCCTGCTGGGCTGAGTGTGCTGGGGCGACCCGGCTCCTCCGCTGGGCTCCTGTCTCTTTAAGACCGCTGAAGAAAGCGCGCACTTTTTTTTTTTCCTTCCCGGGAGCCAGCTGCAAGCACCCTGGCGCGTTCCCCGCTCTGATCCTGCCCCTCTGTCTCTCTGATCTCCGCTGCACTGCGCAATGTTGGTCAGCGCTCCCCGCGCAGATCACCGGGGCTGGCTACTTCGCGGGGTGTACTTCCACTCCCTCCCGGCTCTGGATCCTCTCCTCCCACCGGTGCGCTGGGGTGGGGGAGGGCTCGGGTCCCGCCGGGTCGCGGCTCCGTATCTTACCCGCCTCTTGGGGTGCCGAGTCCTCTCGGGTGTCGCTGCACGCTGTGCGCTTTCCTGTGTATTCTTGTCTCTCTTTTAGGAATAGATGTATTTTCTGTGTTTTCGTAGATAAATATAGTGTTGGGAGGAGATTTCTGCCGCCCTGCTCACACCGCCATCTTCCCGGAAGTCTACCATCTATCTTAAGATGATAAATATTTGTCGTGTGTATCTGCTTAGGCCATAAATAGCCAGAAGCCAATTCAGACAGTCACCAGCCTGTAATGGCTTTCCTTACAGAAAGAAGGTGTTGCAAATGGTAGCTGGGTTTCCAGGTCACCTCTGTAAAAGTTGTAGAACCTAGAGTATCGGTACATGAATAATACTTTGCGTACACCATACATGAATAATACTAGCCTAAGAGTGAGGATCCTTGCAGGATGGAGGAGGAAAGAGGAAATACTTGCACATAACTCTTCTTTTCAAGGTAGAGGGGCATCCTCAGGTAAATTCTGAAAATTAGTTAAAAGTTAGTTTTCAAATAGAAATCCAGTTGATTAATCCTGTGATGGCTCTCGAGTTCATTTTGTCCTTGGCTACCCTTCTTGTCACTCATCTGGATTACTATAACAGCCTCTGCCTCCAGGTCAGCTCTCCCTTCTAGACCATCCTCTACACTGTAGCCAGTATCTAATCTTTAACACAAAAAAAGGCAATCTGTTTGTGATACACCCCTGCTCAATTATATCACAGATACCATTCAACTATACCTTCAGTGATTCTTTATGATGTATAGGATATGAGTCTATGGCCCTCAGTATGGCCCTTCACATCTGTACCTAAACCAGTTCACCAGCCCTTCTTTTGTCACATAGCCCTCCTTAGCACCAACACATTAGCTACCCAATCTTAGAATATGCGCAGACTGGTCTTGGCATTATGACTTTGCATGTGCTTGGCTCTGCCCTGCTTGGTGAAATTTTACCCATATAAAGCCAAGTTAAAAATGTAATCCTTTGCAAAATCTTCTTTACCTCCCTTAGGTAGAATTGGTCACTTAGTTTTCAGAGCATCTGTAGTGTTTTTTATTCAGCATAATACTATGTTGTGCTTTAATTCTGTTACCTATATGTGTATCATCTTTAAGACTATGGGCTCCTCACTGGCAGGACCAGATGTTGTCCTTGTTTCCCAAACACCTGCACAGAATCTCGTACATAGTGGACACTATAAATTTTACTTGGTTGTATATGTGAATAAACACAGAGTGGCCTAGAAGGTTCACACTGGCAGCAATTCATAATAATCTAGAAGATCAAACATAGTAGAAGTTATGTGTCAGTTTCATTAAATTGGGAGACTACAACAGTTTGTTACTAGTCCCATTTTTCTCTAGTTACACTATTCTTTAATAATTTATTATACTGTTCAGCATTAAATTATACAAAAGCAATTTTAGGTTTACTATAAACTCTAATGAAATATAGATTGAATAAGTGACTTATTTTTGCTTTAATATTGGAAAAAGTAACTTTAACATTGTTATAATGTAAGTTTCTGTTTTCCATTCTTTTCTATAAATATACTTTATTAGAGCCACCCTGAAATATGAAAGCAGCTTGGCATTCAGGTACTGCATGACTCATTTCAATCAATTGTTCACAGATTGGAACCATTGTTGATAATCCAGCTGACTTCTACCATTCACGAATTCCCAAGAAACAAAGGAAGAGAACTATTGTAGAAGAACTTCTGGCTGATTCTGAGTTTAGAAGGTAAAGAGTTCATGTTTCGCTTTATAACATGTTTGCTTTCCTTTAGAATATGCATAAAATTTCAAAATTTGAGGTAATTTTTCAGTGTCTTAGTATGGAGTTCCTCAACAGCAGCACTATTTGCATTTTAGATGGGATAATTCTTTATTAGTGGGGACTGTCCTGTGCCTTGCAGGATGCAATGTTAGCACCCTGGCCTCTGCCAACTATGTCAGTAGCGCACGCACACACCCCCATCCCCAAATTCATGACAATCAGAAATGTTTCCAGACTTTTCCTGATGTCCCCTGCAGAGCATAAACATTCCCATCTTAGAGCCACTGCTTTAGAGGGAAGCTGGAAAGTATTTGGCTAGAGGAGAATGAGCTCCAAGGAGACGGAATCAGTAGCCAGGTAGGCATTGAGAAGACCAGGCAGGTGCAGTGTCATACAAGTCAAGAGAACATTATAAGCAGGTATAAACTGGAAGGAGTGGTTAACAGGAATAAATGCTGCTGAGAGATCAAATGAGATAATAACTTAACTAAAACTTCCTTTGGATTTAGTTACATAGATGTCACAGTAACCTTGGCCAGGAGTTTTAGAGGAATAATGAGGAAGAAACCAGAGAGGAGGGGACTGGAGAGTTAGTTGAAAATGATGAAATGGAGACAAATCTTTGAAAAAGTTTGGTTGTGAGGAGGAATGGAGAGGCAGGGCTAGTGAGTGTGGAGTTTAGAGGATTTTTTAAAAGGGAACAATCTGAGTATGTTTAAATGTCCTTTGAAGCAGCTGCATATATATTATAGACTTAAAAGTATACTTCATATAGACCCTTTTGCTGAACTTCCAAATTAGTTTTAATAACAAAAGTGAAAGTGCTTACTAAGGGTTTTGAAAATAATGTAGATTGTAGGCATGGAAAACAAATTTAACTCAAGTTTTATGTAAGCTATGAATCTGGGTAATGGTAAAATTTAGAAATAATTATTCTCTCCTTGGCTATATATATATTGTTGGCTTCCACATGTGGATGTCTAGTCCAGTTCTCTCCTTAATCCAAACTCACATGTCCAACTGCTGCCTCAGGAACCTGCAGTGGATATCTTAAAAGCACCTCTAAGAGCTAACTTGTGGTTTCTCCTGACCCCACCTTTCCTGCACAGTCTCGTTCTCTCCCAGAGCTCTGTACCTCACGACTGAACAGCAGTACCATGCATCCATTAGGGCACGTTCTTGACACCACCTGCTCTCTTCAGTCCCATACTCAGTGTCCCTCCTACTTCCTAATCTCTCTCAAGCCTGTCTCTTTCTGTCATCCCCCAGAGCTAACTGAGTCTTTTCCTACCTAACTGTTAACTATATGTTGCATATGAAAATTGACCTACATGTAATCTTGATGGCAGTCTTAGAGGTCATAGCAATGTTAATCATGCTCTCACTTAAAAATAATCTTAGAATAAGAAGTTAGGGCAGTAAACTAGAAATTTAGTATAATGAAACTCATAAAATTGAAGGTTAGAGGTAATTTTACCAGTTCTTTTGTTTCCCATACTTCAGTCATTGAATATCATTTGCATAATGTTTTCATTATCTGTAGGCTGCCTACTTGATTTTAGAAGGAAACTTTATATTGCTACTGTACTGGACCACACTTTGAAAACCTTTGGTCTGTGATATATTTCTTAAGGTTCTAAGAAATATATTGTGTGTTTTCGGGTTAAGTATAAACTTTTGTCTTGCGTAGTCCTTATTTCTACATTTTTATTCCACAAAAATGTTCAAAGTATTTGATAACCGTCTGGTATCACTAAATCGTACATGGTCATCTGATGACTGAAAGTTTTAAAAAGCCTTCCCTCTACGGTTGAAATTTTTTCTTACTAGACTCACAAGTACAGTTTTTCTCACCAGACTGCAAGCTCTCTGATGGCAGGGACTATGGCTGTCTGCCTCACTGCTTTAACCCCAGCTCCTAGTATGGCTCCTTATTACATGGTGGAGCTTAATACAAATGTGATGACTAGATAGTGAAAATGCTAAAAAAAAAAAATTTTTTTTTGAGATTTAGAAGCCACCATCTTCCCCGCCAACCAAGTTACATCTACTTCCAATGTCTGGTGACTTGAGAACTTAAAGGTTTGTTTTTTCTTTTTAGATATAACCGAAGGAAGTACTCGGAGATCATGGCTGAAAAAGCAGCAAATGCAGCAGGAAAGAAATTTCGAAAGAAGAAGAAATTTAGAAATTAAGAATCAGCAAGCAAACCATAGTATTTTACAGCTCCCCTTTATTTACTAAAGATGTTCTGAAAACTAACACCATCACATATATTAACATTGGCTGGCCCTATCTATATATAGGGATTTCTATTTGGAAGTTCATTTGAAAGGGAATCAGTTACATGCTCTTTCCCTTGAAATAAAGATAGGTATGTCTACAAAGACCCATCCATCCTTGGACCCTTTGAAGGAGAAAAGAAGTAAAGAACCTCAACCATTTAAATTTAAGATAACATTTTTTGTAGTTTTCAGTGCTTGGTTATTTAAAGAAAATTGAGCTAAAAGACATTTAGAAAGTATAAAGTTTGCTAACATTCAAAAAATTTAAATAATATCAAACATAGAGGGTCCTGTAATTACTGTATAGGGGGAGGATGGTAGACAGGAAACGTCCTTTTGGCAGCTGTAAATTCAGGTCCAAGACACTGGTGAGGTTGAGATACAGAGATGTGCTTGCTGCCAATATAAAAGCCGTAATTGAAACCAAAGCAATGATGAAAGTTCTTGGAGCAAATGTATGTTAGCATATGATCAAAGAACTAAATGATTAAGCTATTAAAAGGACTTAAAAGATAACAAAGACTACCTAGTAAATTTGGGTTAGAGGTAGAAGTAGCAGTAGAGCTGTTTTCCTTCCTTAGCAACTGAAACAGAGGACCGATTTTATCCAGATTCATTGTTGTATTCCAAGTGAAACAGGATTAACTCAATATAATTCCAACTTGGCCAGGAGACAGAATGTCCCAGCTTGTCTCATCTTCAGTGGCAGAAGTATACATCCTGGCCAAGCTACCTGTAGCACCCAAGGAATGCTGGTCATTTCTACTAGTGCTTAATAGGACATTCTTGGTTCTGGGTGGGTTTTTTCCTTCAGGTCATTATGTGGGACCTCTGTTCACCAAGCATACTGCTTGGGATTTCAGTAAATAAGTCTCATATTTTGCATTTATTGCTTGGGAGCATAAGCAACCTAATAACACTGTCAAATGACAAATTCATAGGTGGAATTAAGGAAGCATCTGTATCTGTTCTCTTATAGAAAAACCTGTATTCTAATCATTTGTTTTGCCTTATGTGTAAAACAAGGACCTGCTATGAGAGGACTAAATACCAAAACAAGAAGATACAAGTTAGTTTACCCTTCACACATTCTTCCAGAAGGAGACATTACTAGCAAAACAACTGTTAAGCTACTATGCTGTGAGAACACTAACAGTTGTCAGTTATTCTGTGTGGTGGGACAGCTCTCTGCACAATTAAGAACTAACTAGTTTTTCTCAGGCTTAGGCTGTGGAGTGGATCAACTTCTTACATCGTGTGATTTTCATGCTGGTTTCTGACTCGTGAATGAATGCTAGAATGGGCTGAATTATTTGATACTTCAAAACTGCAGTTATGGAAAATATTATGGTGCACTTTGCTGGGAAAATGAGATTAGTGACCTCTAGGCATTCCCGTACAAAAGCAGCATTAGAAGGCAGTGTTGGGGAAAGAACAGAACCTAAGTGTTGAGTCCTACCCTGTTGCTAAGCCACATTACAGATCCTCACAGTATATGTTTTATTTACTTTTAATTTTTAACATGCTCTTTTTTGTCTCCATTGATTTCATTTTTAAGTTTATTATATGTAATTTTGTAAGCTACTTAAAGCTTGGAACAAAGAGTTTTTAACAAATGTAAAATACCTTATTCAGTGAAATAAGCTGAAATTATTCAACTAAAAGTCATTTAAATTAGTCACCTAACATTTCTTATAAGAAATTAAAACTGGTAACATGTACAAACTGCTGCTTCTCAAATGTGATCACATTTATTTCAAATCTTCAAAACTAGGAAAAGTATCAAACTATGGTTAAGGGAAAGATCAGAAGGAAGTCTCTCAGCCTTCTATAACTATTTGGACATTTGAATAATGGATGTATTTGTCTTGTTTTTTATGCAAAGCAGCTCTTTTGAGAAACGGGTTTTTGAGGCTTTGGCTTGTGTCAGTAAACTCAGCTCACTCACTGGGGCTAAATGACTACCAGAAAGTACTTTGAGTCCTCAAGTGAAAAATATAAAGCATACAAAGTTGCCAATATGGTAGTGTGTGGATGAAAGCAGGGCCTTTAGAATACCTAAAGATTTTGAAAGATTTCTAAAATACCTCATCTTGTTCCAAAATGCTTTTAAGCAGCTTATAAAAAATGCTTACAACACAGTTAGCTTTTTGAGTGAGGAAATTAGGGAAAGGAAAGTAAGAATGGGAGAAATAAGGTGAAGTCAGGGTGACATTATTAAAAAGAAGATCCTGTGAAACAGTTGATAAAGGTGGGCTCTGAGATTCCTCAAAAATCACACAAAAATCAGTTGTGCTCAGTATTCTACCAAAAGATGAAAAACAAACCAAACCAACTACTTTAGAGAAACACCATTATTCCTAGTATGACCTGAGAAAATGTCTTACAGGTCCCTGTAACAGTGTCAAGACAAGAGGCCGTACCTGTCTGGAGTATAAATGGCAGGGATTTAAAGGGAAGAGGGGGAGAAGGGTCTATATAGGAAAGTTCAATAAAACTTTGAGTAATGGATCCATGGACCACATTCTTAGAAATAGCAAGTTACAAGAAAACGTCATACAGAAAGGAAAAAAAATACCATTTCTAGGGGTGGAATTACTGGGTCAAATGGCATTTTTATTTTTAGTTTTTTTGAGGAACCGCCATATTGCTTTCCACAACGGTTGAACCAATTTACATTCCCACCATAAGTGTAGAAGGGTTGCCCTTTCTCCACATCCTCACCAGCATTTGTTTCTTGTCTTAGGGATGTTGGCCATCCTCACTGGTGTGAAGTGATACCTCACTGTGGTTTTAATTTGCATTTCCCTGATGATTAGCGATGTGGAGCATCTTTTCATGTGCCTGTTGGCCATCCAAATTTCTTATTTGGAGAAGTGTCTGTTCGGATCCTCTGCCCATTTCTTAATAGGGTTTTTTTTGGGGTGTTGAGGCATGAGAGTTCTTTATATATTTTGGATGTTAATCTCTTATTGGGTAAGTCACGAATATATTCTCCCATACTTAGGATGACTTTTTGTTCTGATCATGTCCTTTGCTGTACAGAAGCTTTTTAGTTTGATGTACTCTCACTTGCTCATTTTTTATTTAGTATCCTTTACCCAAGGAGATGTGTGTTCAGGAAAAAGCTACTCATGTTTAGATTCAAGAGATTTTTCTTCTTTGTTTTCTTCTGTGAGTTTATGGTTTCATGACTTATGAATGTAGGTCTTTTATCCATTTTGAGTTTACTTTTGTGTATGGAGTTAGACAATAATCCAGTTTGATACTCATATGTAGCTGCCCAGTTTTGCCAGTACCAGTTGTTGAAGGGGTTGTCTTTTCCCCATTGTATATCCACGGCTCCTTTATCATAAAGTAATTGGCTATATTGTGTTGGTTTCTATCTGGGCTGTCTATTCTGTTCCATTGATCTATGGATCTGTTCTTGTGCCAGTACCAAATTGTTTTGATTCCTGTAGCTTTGTAATAGAGCTTGAAGTTAAGGAGCATAATCCCCCCAGCTTTCTTCTTTCTTAGGACTATTTTGGCTATTTGGAGTTTTTTGTGGTTCTGCATGAATTTTAGAACTATTCACTCTAGTTCGTTGAAGAGTACTGAGAGGGACTGCATTGAATCTGTAGATTGCTTTAGGCAGGATGGCCATTTTGACAATATTCTTATCCATGAGCATGGGATAGATTTCCATTCTTCTTTAATTTCTATCATGAGTGTCTTGTAGTTTTCAGGGTATAGGGCTTTCACCTCCTTGTTTAGGTTTATTCCTAGGTATTTCATTCTTTTTGATGCAATTGTAAATGGAGCTGTTTTCCTGATTTCTCTTTCTGCTAGTTCATTGCTAGTATATAGGAATGCAACAGATTTGTGTATTAATTTTATATCCTGCAACTTTGTTGAATTCAGTTATTCTAATAGTTTTTTGGTGAAGGCTTTAGGGTTTTCTGTGTATGATGTGTCATCTGCTAACAGTGGCAGTTTAACTTCTTCCTTACCAATCTGTATGCCTTTTCTTTCTTTGTTGTCTGATTGCCATGGTGAGGAATTCCAGTACAATGTTGAATAAAAGTGGGGAGAGTGGGCATCCTTGTCTTGTTCCCCATCTTAAGAGGAAAAGCTTTCAGCTTTTCACTGTTAAGTATGATGTTGCCTATGGGTTTGTCATATATTGCCTTTATTGTGTGGAGGTACTTGCCCTCTAAACCCATTTTGTTGAGAGTGTTATCACAAATGGATGTTGAATTTTGTCAAGTGCTTTTTCAGCATCTATTGAGATGATCATGTGGTTTTTATCCTTTTTGTTGATGTGATTGATGTTGATTGATTTTTGAATATTATACCATCCTTGCATCCCTGGAATAAACCCACTTGTCATGATGGATGATCTTTTTGATGTATTTTTGAATTTGGTTTGCTAATATTTTGTTAAGGATCTATGTTCATCAGGGATATTGGTCTGTAATTTTCTTTTTTTATGGTGTCTTTGTCTGATTTTGGTATTAGAGTGATGCTGGCCTCATAGAATGAATTTGGAAGTATTCCCTCCTCTTTTACTTTTTGGAATACTTTAATGAGGATGGGTATTAGCTCTTCTTTAAATGTTTCATAGAATTCAGCCCTGAAGCCATCTGGGTCAAGATTTTTGTTCTTAGGTAGTTTTTGGATTATCAGTTCTATTTCCTTGCTGGTAATTGGTCTGTTCAGATTTTCTGTTTCTTCCTGGGTCAGTCTTGGAATGTTGTTTTTTTCTGGAAAGTTGTCCATTTCTTCTAGGTTGTCCAATTTGTTAGCATATAGTTTTTCATAGTATTCTCTAATAATTCTTTGTATTTCTCTGCTGTCCATTTTGTTTTTTCCTTTCTCATTTCTGATTCTGTTTATGTGTGTACAGTCTCTTTTTCTTGATAAGTCTGGCTAGGGGGTTTTCTATTTTTATTTTCTGCAAGATATTAAAACAGCACAATTCTGATGAATCAAAACAAAGATAAATGGAATAGAGACTCCAGAAACCCAAATACAAATGGGAATTTAGAAAATGATAAAAGTTGAATTTCAAATTAGTGTAGAAGAGGAGGAGTGTTTGTTATCAGTGATTCTGGGACAAAACTCCCACTTCACTCCTTATAGAAAAGTATATTCTGAATGAAGTAAATATTTAAGTACAAAAATAGAACATGATGTAATAATCTTAGTGCAGCATAGCCTCACACCTAGAAACCGTTAAAGAAAAGATAAATTCAAATACATGAATTTCTGTAAGACAAACTAAGAATAATTATATCATAAAGGGCTGGTTTCCTTAATATGTAAAGAATTCCTACAAACCAGTAAGAGAGTGACCAATGATGCAGTAGAGAAATGAGCAAAACTCTAGGACAAATAAATCACAAAAAAAGTAAAAATCATTCTGTGTATGAAAAGATGCTCAGCTTTACGAATAATAGAAGACATGAATTGAAAGTACAACGAGGAACCATGTTTGATAACGTGGGCTGTTGGGAAATGAACACCCTCACACATTGCCAGTGAAAGTAAAACGGGTGCAATCTCTCAGAGCAGTTTGGCAATATCTATCAAAGTACGCATAAACAAACCTTTGACCTCACAACTGAACTTCCAAGGAATCTGTCCTACAGATATTCTTGCACTTGTGTACAACAATGTAAAGACAAGAAAGTTCACTGAAGCACTGTGTTTAATAGGAAAATATTGGACACCCAAATGTCCAACTATTGGGGACAGTTAAATCAATATGATACACATGTACACGGCAGAAGGTAACTCTACCTGTATTACAGTTAAGAGCAACAAGTACAGCACACTACCAATTGTGTATCACCTGTCAGTAACAACATAAAGACACAATAGATATAAACGTGCTGACGTGCATAAAATATTTCCAAGAAACCATTTTCACTATTAGCTTATAGAGCATTGCAAAACTGGAATATAGGAACAAGGGTGTTTTCTTTTCTCTACCTTTTTGACGATTTTGGATTGTTTGCGTGAACTAAGTTTGTTACAAAGAATTTTTTAAATTACATTCATTCATTGATTTATTCACATTAGAGAGGTGGAACCCTAATCTTGCGCAAAGGTTTGAGCTGTAAGTAAAAGAGCAATCTCTGAATCGTAGAGCAGGGGAGCGGGAGGTCTTAACAGAAATGCAAACTCCTGGGCCCCCCCCCTGATCGACCGAATTAAAGGCCCGAAGTGACGCCCGGCAATCTGCACTTTTGACAGGATCCCACTTAAGATTCCAGTCTGTGACCATTTTGAAGCCCGGGGGACATGTACTGGGCCCGAGGGAGAGGGCGCAGGGGCAGCGCAGCTCAGGATACAGGGTCGTCTCCTCGTCCTTCCCTAGCCCCTCCCTTGCATTCGGGGTCGCGCTGCAAAGCTGTTTCCCTTCGTGGGGAGAAGCGCGGGGGCAGCTCCGCCGGAGCACGCGAGAGCTGGGCCCGCCCCGCGCTCTCTTTTACGCCGGCACCGCGAGGCCCCGCTTCGCCGGCGCCCGGCGCCGCTCCCTACACCCTGGATCAGGATCCGCAGGCGGCTTAACCCAGTCCGAGTCACCGAGCAGGGGCAGCTGCGGCGGGAGGAGAACCGAGCGGGCAGCCAGAGGTGAAAGGGCCGTAGGCGCCGAAAGCGGCGGTGAGACAGCGTAGAGGACGGGAGGCGAATCAGACAATCTAGGAAAAGGAGAGGAGTGGGGAGGTGACAGGGCTAGAAGATAAATTATGGGAAGAAAAAATTGCTCGACTCCGCCGGGACTCGAACCCGGAACCTTTGAATGCCTTCAGCCTCTAGAAGTCCAATGCGCTATCCATTGCGCCACGGAGCCACCTGTTGGAGCCTTTGCGCATCTGCCATGTTAAGTCAGACGCTAGGGCCTCGCGTCCTCCCCACCACCCCCTGAACCGTCCGCTCGGGCGTCCGTGTCGCCAAGACCTCCATGGACAGCCTGGAGAGCCGCCACCAAACGCAGGCCCGGAAACCGCCCCTGGACAAGGTCTGAAAGCCCGCGAGCGAAGGGATGCCGCCAGTCCGCCACACCCGGCCGCACAGGGCGAATCACGCCGCGCTCTTCCTCCCGGTTCCCGTCCTGCCGCGAACAACCCCGCCTACCGGGTCTCTCCCGCCGCTGGCCACGCCCGGTCCCGGCCCGGCCGCGGCTCTGCAGGCCCCGGGTCGGCCGTTGCGCTTACGTCGCACCTTCAGCAGCCCGTCTCGAGCAGCGGCCCCTCCCGGGTCCCGGGCTCTGCCCCGGCGGGCCGCGGCGACGTCTGTGTGCGTGCTTGTGCGTATTTATTTGCGCGGGTTGGGTACCATGGGATTTGGGTTGCACTTCGCTCCCCTCAGACCCAGAGCCGAATTTCGGAGGTATCCGGGCTCTGGTGGACTGAGGGGGGGCGACGCGCCCCGCGCTGCAGCATCCGCCGAGAGCTCGTCCTAGCGCCGCGCGCTGCCTCCGTGGGCCCCGGAGCACGCGGCTGCGCGGGCGGCGGCCGGGAGGGCGAGAGCGCGTGTGGGAGCGCCGGGAGCATGCGTGTGCGGTGCGTGCGGCCGCAAGGGGCGCGGAAGCGCGGGCTGCGGAGCGAGCTAGCGGGCAGGACCTGCTCGGCCCGGCGCGTCGCTGCGAATCCGGTAGCTCGGGCGGAGGAGGGGGCGGTAATTCCCCGCGGCACGGCCCGGAAGCCACTTGAAATAGACAATCTAAAAAAACCCGCTTGGTTGCTATGCAACCACTCCCCCTTTCTCCCCACCCCCCCAGCCCACTGCCGCACCAAGCTGAGATCCGCACAGCCCACCCTGTGATTCCGTTCCTGCCTGCCTAGCCATCAGCAAGCATCTAAACAAAGCAGTCTGTCAGTATTATAAAGAGGGAAGGAGTCAGTAAGAGTCTAGTGTGGTAGGGATCCTCACGTTCTTCTTTAACCCCACAACCTTACTATGAGGCAGGTACTAGCGGCCTCTCTATAAAAAAGGGACACTGCAGCTAAAAGAGGTTAAATGAATTGGGTAGTGATACCCAGCTAGTAAGTGTCAAGAACTGACGGTTTTGAGATTTTTATCCAATTGCATGCAAGCTAACACATCAGCTTCTCAATTTCATGGATGCTGACAGAACGCGTGAGGCCACGGATCAGAGATGAAAGACTGTTAAGGGCAGAAGCAGTAGCCAGAGTTATCAACGTGTTTGTGTTGGTTCCCTGAACCCCAGTTCTCTCAGGAACGAAGCAGGTGAGTCCAAATGGACGCTTGTACACAAAATGGGTTGCATTACAGAAAGGAATGATAAGCTTGCGGTCCCCACCGTCTTATAGCAGTCAGTAAGCAAGCCTGCTCTTTGTCCTATAGGGAGACATCCCCTCACCCTTCCGGATTGCTCACTGCAAACACAACCCTGAGAAATGGCCCAAGTGAGCGGGGTCTTGCATTCTTAGCATTACTAGCAAGAACTTGCAAGGACGCTAAGGACTCATGGTGGATTGCCTGTCCAAGTGGAAAGTAACAGTACCCTGACTGCAGCCAGGCCTGTGTGTTTCATTCCACCATAATATCAAGTTCCTTGACAACAGACATTTTAGGTATAACATTGTTTTCTGCCCCCTTTAAGATGAATGAAATAAAACACATCTTCACATACGAAGGAGGAATTCTCATATGTACAAAATTAGCCCTTAAAATAGAGTATGACTTTAAATCATATTTAAACAAATCTTTATTGACCTTTGGAATGTGCCGGGCTCTGGGGGCATCTCAGAGTTTCCACTGGTCCTTGGAGAACAGAGGAAGAGATGCTCAAGGCGCTTATGGGACTAGCCTGCAGAGGAATTCTGCCTGCGGGTGTTGGAGCCAACTCTCAGATGAGTCACTGGCATGATTTAGTAACAATTCAGGCACATTTAAAAGTTCTGTGAAGGGGGATCTGAGAAAGAAACCCGTGCAAAGGAAAGCTGTGTGTGTCCTTAATTATACTTTATGACTCAACAAAGAATTTTAGATCTTTGATCCCTTTCACTAGTTGATACCAAAACCCTTTTTGTCTGTATGATGGAAAACATTACCAAGATACAGGGTTAGCAGGCAGTGTGGGAAAACCAGGTTTATGTTATCAACTCTGTGAGCTATCGGGTTGCACTTGTGACGCCTTATAATTAGGAGACTGGGGACGTCACAGAAGAACAAGCACTGTGCATGTTGTGTGACAAGTAATAAGCAGTTTACAGTGAGTCTTCAGTGAGTGTGTTTTCTGACAATAGTGGCTTATAGTGAGTCTGGTTTCAGAGGCAGCAATGTGAGCATGTAAAAGGAATGCGAGTGTGTATTTGATTTGCCGTCTGAGAAGAAAGATCCAGTAGGTTTTGTCCTCCCCTTTCTTAAACCTGAGAGCTGAATTTTCTCAGGCAGTACATACAGTAACTTATACAACCTGGACTAAGAATTCCTGCAAGTAGAAAAAGTCCTTCCCTCCTTCCTGCTGGCAGAGGGACCCAAAGCATTGTGACCATGTGCGCACAGCTATCTACAGCTGCGATTTGAGTTCCCTTGGAAAGCAAAGCTCTAAATTAAACACTGCTTCATTTTGGTGTTTTAAAGTTCAAATCAATTATACACCTCTGGGAGTCTGCAGTAGCACTTCTCGTGTTTGTACAGCAAAATTATTTTTATGTTATTATGTTCTATTTACAGTGGAAATAGAACACTATTATAATAGAACACTATAATAGTGGAAGCAGTTTCCGCCTTCCTCAGAAACTTAATCTACTATATTGTTATTTTCACTAGCTTTGCTGTGCTCCAGAAGGAGAAGGTCATTGGAGAACCAGTTTAATTCAATTCAATGAGTATTTAGGGAGGATATAGTTGGGCCTTATGTGGGAGATAAGAGTGGAAGGTTAAGCCACAATTCAAGGAGACTCTGAATTCCTTGGGAGAAATACAACCTATTTATATGAAACAACAAGCAAATAATGCACGATGAAAAGTGGCAAAATGTGATTAGGCATCTCTACCAGTAAAATATTTTTGAGTTTGCACTGTCAAATAATAAGCATCTACTACTATTCTAATTATAAAACACGCCCCAAAAAGAAATTTTAAAGGGGTGAGATTTTTAAGACGTAAACACAGACTCTGAAGCTAGGAACATAGGCTGTGGAGTTGGACTCAAAGTGTTCATATTTTGGCTACCATTTATTTGCAAGGCACGATCCTAAATTTCTCAGGGCCTTCTTCTCCTCACCTGAAAAAAAATCCTAAAATTGTAGGGGTTACAGGAGTTAATATTTGCAAGGGTTTATCTCAGGGTGGGCACATGGTAAGTGTGTAACAACTGCTGTTATTATTAGCAAGCAACTCTCTGTAAAGAAATCCCACATCCTGCAGGAATATCAGCAAAATTTGTTGCAACTCCAGAAACATTCTCCACCTCTCTACCAGCACTCCTATTCAACTATAGACATCATTCCTATTACCAAACAGCAACACTCAGCTTCTCAGACTGAAAACATTTACCTTCAGCTTCATGATTTCCTCACAGTTCTGTCCCCCAAGAATCTTGAGCAGATTTTTGTCATTTGTGTAACCACAGTTTCCTAAAACAAGGATGCAATTCACTCCTAAAGGATTTATGAAGACTCATCTCTTCCAGACACAATCTACTCCCAACATTTAGATTATGGCCTTTTCCATCTTAAAAAGTCTTAGCATTGAGTTTCAGCTGGGCAGGTCAATAACCAAACTCTAGTTGACAAGATGGGAATAGGAGAAAGACAAGAAAATCTTCCAGGATGAAGAAATTTAGGTATTATGATGGAAAAGAGGGACAAATGAGTCCTTGTGGAAGTATGGTAAGGGGTGAGGGTTTGAAGTATCAGAAGACAAGGCTGGGCAGATAGGATGGAGACCAGATGTGGCAATGGGGGTGTTTGGATGAAGAATATGGATTTAATGCAATAGGCAATGGAGAGCTGCTAGTTTCTTTTGGCATGAGAATGGCTGGCTGTAGAACCATTAACTTAGGGAGTGGCGTCCAGGCTGAATGGAATGGGGCCTGAGGGTTAGGGAGACTATTACATCCCATTTAATTTGTACTTGGTGTTTTCCTATGACTTCTTCATCTCTTCAACAAGCAGTAATTCAGGGTCTAGTGACATACAAAGAAAAAAGATATGTGCCTCGTTTACATCCCAACAGAAGCAAAGACAGGTTCTACAACAGCTGTGATGCGAGGGGAAAAGGTCTCCGGGTGAAGTACTGCAGGTGGCATGGGACTTCAGGGGAAAGATTGAGATTACACCCTAAAAGTAGGAACTAGAGAGGAAGGCTAAATTTGAAGCGGTCTGTCTACCCTAGAGACAACTTACATGCAGTGAATGCTGGCAGGGGTTCACAAACAGTCTGGGAAAGGATAGGCAGGCTGGGAAAGTAGCAGAGACTGAGCAGGCCAGCGCACTGTGTATAAAGGGGCAGCTCACTTGGCCTCGTTTGCAGCCGGTGCTTGTGGAGGAGGCCACGGGTTCAGGGGACTGGTGGCAGAGTTCACTGGTGGCTTGGATCAGTTCCATGGTTCTCTGCCATCAGCCCTTTCACAAGAGGACCAGATCATAGCTGGGGATAAATGGAACATGAACCAGCCCCCAGAGGGAAGGGCTCGGGAACTGCTGGTTAAAAGACTGGCTGGTGTTCACAGAGGGGATCTAGTCACAAAGGGAAACTGAGGCAGAAGTAGGCATACTATGTGGCAGGTA
This sequence comes from Smutsia gigantea, assembly GCA_032199065.1. NCBI lineage: Eukaryota > Metazoa > Chordata > Mammalia > Pholidota > Manidae > Smutsia > Smutsia gigantea. The sequence continues at coordinate 413,280 of JAVSCE010000727.1, read as the reverse complement.
ACACCAGCAATTCCAGACCTTTTGACTCATCATCTGGGGCTGCTGACCAGGCTTTCAGAGCCTAGGAGAGCTCAGGAAGGATGTAGGACCATTCTGTAGGTGGCAGTCACCATCTGCTGTTGAGATGGCTGGACAAAGGCCAAGCCTGGCCCGAGTCCCCAAGGCTGGACTGGCTTGTAACCTGCAAAGAGCACATTTATTCATTGAAGCATTGAGCACAGCTCAGTGTCCTTGGAGCTATTGTGGTGACAAAGACAAACGCTGTCTTTGCTCCCATGTACCTGGCAAACTTGAGCAAAGTTAGATATTAGAGCATGGGTAGGTAGAGAAAATGGGCTTGCCTTGTCTGAGAGAATCAGTGGGACAAAGACCCAAAGTGCTTCAGATGTAAGGCTATGGGCCTGGAATGGATCAGCCCATCACTTCCTTCAAGAACTTTCCCAGACATTCTTCTCCAGCCTAGTCTTGTGGTGGGGAGGGCCTCCTCTTCCGGGGTCCCAAAGCACCCAGAAGCTGTATAATTTTCTATTTCTTTTTCTGTCTCCTCTCACAGACTTTAAGAATCTTGGAGGAAGGAAACCGTGCCTTCTTGTAGCTAGCTCACAACAAGCTCCTTTAGATAGTGGTTGAGTAAATGGATGAGTCCTATGGATAATAAGGAAGCTACCAGACTTAGCTTATCTTCTGCATTAGACCAGAAGCTCTTGAAAGCTAAAGACCCTTACTTTCTAGTTCTAGGCAGTTCTCCCCAAGGCTTAGCACAATGCTCTGAACACAATGGGCACCCCTGTAAATGTTGCCTGAATGATATTGCGGAAGTAGAACTTGACCTTCAGTGTCCTAATTCAGCTTTTAGTGACCCTGTTTTGGGGAGCAGGTCTTGAATTCCACCCCCACAGACCCAAATCTCTTCCTTCCAAATTCTCAACAAAGACATTTCCCCACTCCTGGGCCCCACAATGGATAACCATCTATTAAAACTTAGCTCATCTTAATTCTTTCACAGTTGAAAATAATAATGAAGTCATAACACATTGTGCCAGGCACTATTCTGAGTTCTCCATGGATATGTGAATGTGCTCCATCCTCACGACAACCCCCTAAGGCAGCAGTCATTGCCCGTCCTCAGATGGGAAGGCAAACCACAGGGAGAGCATAGGGAAGGCAGAGTGCCTGTCCCCAGGCTCGCAGTGACCCTGCACTGGCAGCTTCTCCAAGGAAAGAGATCAGCAGGGAAGCAGTGAGCGACTGGACACAGGCTTTTAGACCAGTGGTCCTCACACTCTCCACACACTAGAATCTTGACACCCAGGATGCGCAGGAGACCAGTTGAAGCCGAATTTCTGGGAGTGCGGCCCTGGCATCGGTATTGTTTTTAGCTCCAGATGATTTTTATATGCGGTCCATGAGGCCAAATGCTTTCTGCCCCTGCCTACTAGAGTGATGGTCATGGCCTGGAGCACTGGCCTCCCCCAAGAGCTGGTTAGAAACGCAGGATTTCAGGCCCCTGTCCAGACCTGCTCAGTCAGAATCTGCATTTTTTCTTTCAGGGTGGGTGGAGTGTGGAGTTTTCCAGGAAGGCGAATCGAGCCCCCAGGATGCAACATATGGCTTTGGGTGTGTGGGGGATAGTTGTGCGGGTCCAGACGGTGGGCAGGGAGAGGATGGGCTGGGCTGGGCCGAGCCAGAGTCTGCATTTTAATATGGTCCCCTCGGTGATTCCTTTGCACTCACTACATTTGAGAAGTATGGGTTTAGGGTTCAGGTATTCAACCTCTCATTAGTCCACTTGGGCTTCATTATAAGCATTAATTTTCGTCCTTAATGAGCAAATCCCAAACTCCATCAAAAAGTTCAGAATCAATCTGATTTATTGGCCCAAAAAATGACCTCAGAGGAAACTATGCTCTTTTATTTCCACTGTGGGGAGAACTGAGGAAAAGAAGATATAGTTAACCCTTGAACAACATGGGTTTGAACTACGTAGATCCACTTATGCATGGATTTTTTCAAAAAGTATATTGGACATTTGCAACAATTTTAGAAAACACCTTTTCTCTAGCTTACTTTATTGTAAGAGTACTGTACACAATTCATATAACATACAAAATGTGTGTTAATAGACTGTTTATGTTACCAGGAAGGCTTCCAGTCAACAGTAGACTATTAGTAATTAAGTTTTGGGGGGTTATCAGAGGTAACACGTGGATTTTCAACTGCACATGGGTAGGTGCCCCTAACTCCCGAGTTGTTCAAGGGTCTGTATTGTTAACGATGCCCAGCAGAACCTAGATGAAGTCCTTTCCAGAATAGGCAGAAAAATCGCTCCAGGCTGCTTTCTTCCTTCTGAGTCCTATTGAACAACAAGGCATACGGCCTCAGTCGGGCCATGGCCACACCTGGGCTCCCAAGCTGACTGATGAGGAAAATCCTGCACAAGCGGTGCCAGGCTTTCAGGCCTCAGCTGCTCCCCCGTGGCTTATCTGTCATAGACCTGCAAATGACACCAACAACCTTTTGTCTCAACCAAGGTCTTGTTGATTTGTCATTCGCTTTCTGACTCTAACGAGAAACATTGTCCATCTTTTAGTGTTTTCACTTATTTGCCATAGCCTTAGAATGCCACTTGCTTCACCTTGTCTCTGCCAAGTTCTTGAAACTGCTTTGTAGAGTGTATAAGAATAAAATTTCTGTAGGCAGTAGTAGGTTTCAAACTCTCATCCACTCCCCACTGATGGTATTATCTCATCATTAAACGTGAGACCACTGTTGGTAGGACAGCCTGGCTTTTCTCTGTAAGTCAGTGGGAGGAACAGGAAGGAAGTCTCAGGGAGGTGTGACTGGGCAACATGGCTTAGTGGGCTTTGAAGGCAGCTGCTTGACCCTAGAAAATTACTTAATCCCTCTGAACCTATTTCCATACCTCTACAGTGGAGAAAACAATTTCTATTTCACAGGATCATCATGGGGATTAACTGAGCTGCTGACGTACACTGACATGACAAGGGATATAGTAGTTACCTATTGCTGTGTTAACAAACGACCCCAGACCTTAGCAGTTTAAATTTATTATCTCACAGTTTCTGTGCGGCGGCATAGCTTAGCTGAGTGGTGCACACTCCGGGTCACTCATGAAGTTGTTTGGGGCTGTAATTATCTGAAGGTTTGACTGAGGCTGGAGGATGCGCTTCTAAGATAGCCCCCTCACATGGCTGTTGGCAGGAGGCTTCAGTTCCTTGCCACAGACCCCGCCATAGGGCTACATCCCCCAGAGTGAGAGCTTTAATAGAGCAAGCAAGGCAGAAGCCACATGTCTTTCATGATCTAGCCTCAGAAGTCTCATACCATTTCTCCCATATTCTATTGATCACACAGACCAACCCTAATGCAATATGCGAGGGGACTCCACATGGGTGTGACTATCAGGAGGTGGAAGTACTGGGTTCCATCTTAAAGGCTGGCTTCCATAGTGTATATAACGTTAATTCCTGCCCCCTTTTAGCGTGACAGCCATACTCTCCCTCCTCTGTTTCAGTCAACAAATATTCTGAAAAGGAAGACAACTGGATTGATTCAACTTTGTTCTTCTCACAGTAAATTACTTTGGCTGAGTTGGAAGCTTCCATCCTCACATCAGGCTTACAGTCATGACTCTGAAATGTGGAACTAGACTCAGAATTTATGCCAGTCCATCTGAAGGACATGAGGCCCACTGAAATGCTCCTCATTTCACCATTCTTTGGTCCTTGCCCACTTCCCCCTTGAAACAATCCATTCTATGCATTTTATTATGCCTTCAAGATGTCAAGTAGACGATCCCATGCGGTAGCAAATATGCTGGCTGAAATTCCTCTCCTTGTTCTGGAATACCTGCGCTCGTAAATAGTGGTGGGGTCACCATGACTTTTTTCTTCGCTCTGTAGTGACAGGCTTTAAAATCCCAGAAAGGGAAGGGCTCCTTAATATCAAGCTCTCCAGCACTAGCAGAGTAAAGACGAAGAGGTAAAGAGAAGAGCCAGCCCTTGCCTTCAGTTTCTCTGGGAGATCTACTTCGTAGCCAAGGGTTTGTCATTTTTAAGCTGTGGTAAATAATGATGAATGGTGTGGAGAGCGGTTGGGACAGAAGGAGCAAGAGTCCAGGACAGGACTGATTGTGTTTTTGTGCCTAGTCTCCATCTAAGGCCTGAACTGGGCCTGACTGAAAGAAACCTCCAAAAGTTTCCTAAATTCCAGGAACAAGTATCTCAGGAATGCAGGGAGGTCTTATCTCAAGGCCACCCACCTGGACCACATGACCCCAGGCGTATGTGACTTAAGTATTCGATTAATGTCCGATTGGATTGATCTGTGGGCAATACTTAAGTGATTGGATTGAGGTCCTTGAGAACGGTGTGTGAATCTAATCTGTAGGCAATTCATGTGTATATAAGCCATGCCAGAATAAAGCTTCTTTGCATTCTGCACCAGACAGTTTGCCCTCCTGTCATCTTGTATATACAGCCCGACGCTCCCACTCAGAAACTGTTCGACTCCTGCCGGCACACCCCGGCAGAATGGAAAGACCTCCAGTGTATTGTAACAGATTCCTTGCTAGAGCCACAAACATGACCCATGCATGTGTTGAATGGATGGATGGATGTTTGGTTGAATGGATAGATAAATTCTTCAGGTACAATATGACCAGGGCTGATACCCAGCTGCTAGTCCCTGTATGGAGAAAGGGCCAAGATCCATTCCCATTGGTCAAGCCTCCACTCTACTGGGCTGGCACTCACATTGTAGCTGTCATTACAGATAGCACCTAGTCTTGGAGAACATGGCTTACAAAGAAATGGGTTACAAAGAAATGTTTAGAACCCAGTTGATACGGTTTACTGATAAGACTAGTTAGAGCCTGCTTGGCTGGGAATCTGGAAGGAGTGGGACCTGATAGTCTCAGAGCTGCAACAAGATGGGTCTTAAAACAAGTATCGGAATTCAAAGTATATCAAACTGAGAATGAATGAATATAGTTCTTTACTCAAGTAAAGCTGGAGGTGAAACCTGGGAGCAATGAAGAGGTACTAAGGGAGGAGAGACCAGGAGCAAGGGCTGGGTGGGTAGAGGGTTGCTGAAGCTGATGAGAATGGAAAAGGAGCAACATGGAAAAAGGTATAAAATTAAGTTCAGCTGTGAGTGACAGAAAACCCAAAGCAACAAAGGCTTAAATGAATAGAACTTGATTCTGATTTTGGTAACAAAATCTGGCGCATAGCTGGCAACAGCAGTTTCAGGATCATCAGGGATCCAGACTACTTCTATCTTGTTGCTTCACTGTCCTTGACATGTGGCTTCCACCTCATGGTCAAAGATGGCAGCTCAGACTCCAGCTTTCACATCCCACTCCAGTCAGCAGTAGAGAGGAAGGAGCAGGAGGAGCATGCCCTCTCCCTTTATAGCAGGGTTTCTCAGTCTTGGTACTCTCGGCATTTGGGTCAGATGGTTCATTGTTGTATGAGCTTGTACTGTACTGTAGGGTGTTTCGCACCATCCTTGGCCTCTACCCACTAGATGCCATGGTGACTTCCTCCTTCCCATATTGACAAATAAAAATATCCCCAGGTATTGCCAAATGTCCCTGAGGGGTAGGGGGCAAAATCTCCCCAGATAGAGAACTCCTGCTTTTAGGTGACTTCCTAAGGCTGCCCCTGATTCCTCTGCTTACACAAGTAGTGACTCTATAGCATCTTACTATGCTGATGGGCAGGGACTGTAATGGGCTCTATGGTGAGGACTTGATAATAGGAGGGAATGCAATAAACACAATGTTGTTCATGTGAAACCTGATCATAAGATTGTATATCAATGATACCTTAATTAAAAAAAAAAGTTAGTCACAGAGACAATTCTTAGCCGGGAAGAGCTGGGAAACGTAGTCTGTACTCTAGGTAGCCATGTGCCAACTAAAAATCAGTTCTCTTGTATTAGAAAGAAAGCGAGAAAAGATATTGGGAGACAATACAAGTGTAAGGACTCGGACAAAATTTGGCTACTTTGCCCCAGACCCCTGCTCCGAGCTGCTCGTTAAGGATTACAGCCTCAAGCAGGATGATGTGTGGTCCCAACTACAGCCAATGGCATCTGGATCTTTGAAGTGAAGAATTTCCTGCCAGAGGTGAGACTTCAGGCAAGAAAGTAGAACACTGAGTTGTCGCTCATGGCCCTCCAACGTGTTGCCTTAACTCGGGTCAGGAGGCCGTCTCAGAGCACAGTATTTCCTGGTCTCCCTTGCTCTGGAGATGTGCTCCCTGCTTCAGTTCCCGTGAGATGGCCCCAGTGTCGTTTCCTCCCTCCTCTCCCTGGCTGGGTCTCTGTCTGCCAGGCTCCCCCACTGTGTAAGGTCCCAGCCTGGCAGACGCACTTAGATTCCCTCCCCCACTGGCTCCAGACAGGCCTGCTTTGGATACACGGCACGCTTGTCTTGCTAAATGTGACCAACTCAGCTCGTGCCTTGGGTGCACACGGCAAACCTGGCCCTGTGCCAGTCAGGTGGCTCCAACCAGGTGGTGCTGCCTGGACTCCCAGGGGAAGGTTGACATGGCCCTTGGAGCAGCACAACTGGCCTTGAGGTGGTTCGGTTTCATTTGTCAGGTCCCCATATCCTGTTTAAATTGTTCCTCTAGTGAGAGAGTTTTTTTATTAGTTCAGTAAACACTTCTGTCGCCCTGTAGGTCCCCAGGAATACCAACCATGTAAGTCACAGATCCTCGCGTTCCGGAGCCGGCACTGACCATGACCTCCCTGGTGCTCCGCTGGCATCTCCTGCCTGACTCTCCAGCCTTGTCCCTCTGCCGGCTACCTGGCTCTGCTTGGGCTCCTGCCTGGCAGTCTGTTTCCCCACGTATGCTTTGCACATGCACGTGCTCGGCCTGAACTGGGACCCTGCTCCTGCCACACAACACACACGCGCACACATTCACACGCGCACACCAACCCTACCTCTCTCCCTGGCCGGGCCCTCCTCCTTCCTTAGGTTTCAGCTTAAATATTCCACCTTTCAGGTGACCCTCCCTGACTGTCTTACCCCCAATCCCAGTGTAAAGCACGCTGCCCTCTCGACTACCCCCTAGCACCCTGACATCCACTATCTTGTGACTCCTCTTTCCCAGGACCATGAGCTGCCTAGAGGCACTGGGGAGCCAGGCCGCTCCGTCACTGCGGGTCGGGTCCTGGCAGACGGCAAGCCCTCAGCAAACGGAGCCTGCCTGAATCTGTGCATGGAGGAAACTGTGAAGGGGAGAGACACATAGACAAATACACTCTGTCAGGTGGTACAGTGGGCACGGGAGCAAGAGCTGGAGGAAAGCCAGTAGGAAGAGCCCCTGGCTACGGGGATAGGGACGTGATGGGTGGGAGGGCCTCTCTGGAAATGTGTACTTGGCCTTGAAGTAGTAAGAATGAGACAAGTGAAGAGGAGAGGAAAGAGCAGTCCAGGCAGAAGAAACGGCAAGAGTGAAGCCAGGAGGCAGGGTCTCTAGCATTCCCAGGGCCCTGGGAGGAGGCAGTGGGGCAGACAAGGAGCGCCCAGGGACCAATGGGGGGCTCTGAGCCCCCAGCTGGGGCCGGCCTTCTCCCTAGAGCAGTGGCCGGCTCTTCCCTCCACTCTGCCTCTCCCCACCTGCCCTCGCCACCCCGACGCCTGGCTTGAGAGCTTTCAGACCTCTGGCTCTGGAGTCCTTAAGGTGTCAGGAGTTCCACTGGGCAGAATTCGCTCTTCCTTTCCCTCCCTCCTTCCTTTCTTCCTTCCACTCTTCACCAAATTCAACTCATATTTACTGAGCTGCTTCTGTGTGTCAACAGATGAAATTGTTTGACAGAAAATTTTCTTCTCACTCTCTTTGAAAGTTTTGGAAAATGAATGCAGCCCCAAGCCAGAAGTAGTTCCACTGGGCTGGAACTGTGGCCGAGGAAGCCAAGATGGGCCGGCACATGGGCAAACGAGCAGAAACAGGCTCTGTCCGGATCCCGAGGTAGGCACAGATTTAGAGGGGCCAGATAAGCTGAGTTGCTAGGAAAAGAAATGGGGCAAAGAGCAGAACAAGCCCCTTTTGTGTTGCGTGTTGGGTGCCCCTTGAATGACTCTCCTCTGTCCCCTGTGGCCTGAGGGCTGTCAACAGTGCCCAGCCAGTGAGCACTGATTCCAAAGCTTTGGCCCTGGTGTAGGAGGTGGGCTGAGCTCAGGATAGAGACAATGGGCACCTTGAATCACCACCCGAAGAGGCAGGCAGAAAATTCAGAAAGGCAGAGAGTGTGACCTTGTTTGCTGTCCGCAAAACAAACATTACTGTCACCTGCCAGGTTGACCTCTGGTTCTCTCTGTGAAGAGACCCTTGTCTTTAAATGCCTTGGCTGCTTTCCTATACCAGGGAGGAGCTTAGACTTGCAAAATGTATTACCTCCCTGCAGGTAGGAGGGAGAATCTGCGAAGGGAGGCTGTTACTGAGCTCCTGAAAGCACAGCAGAGTGGGGCAGGGAGAGCTGTGAAGGCCAGGCTGTTCCTGGAGAGCGCACTGCAGCTGAGGTGGGGGCCCACACGTGACAGCCCTGGGAGGGACCCTGTCTCCCTGAGGTCGACTTGGGGCCGGCCATCAGTTTAGCACTCAAATATTTTATCCTGTATTATTGAGTGAGGTTTCATGTGTACTGGCTCCCTAAGGTACCTTGGGTTTTGAGAAAATGTCATCCGCTTATTTGTCACCCAGGGAATCCATTCCAGAGCTGACTAAACCCACTGAGGGGTCCAGGTCAGTTCTTGTGGTTTGCTGGAGAACTGTGGAAGGGTTTAGCTTGGAACAAAGCCCAGTCGTACGGCCTGCAGCCACGCCTGACACAGTTGCCCCTCTCACAGTCTTCCCCAGGGGGAGGGGGGCAGATACTCACATGGCGGATGACTGCCCCTCAGGCCACCTGGGCACAGGAAGAAGGACCAGAAGGAAACGTTAAATCCCGATTAAGTGCATTTTTGATGAAACAAAAGAACCGAGGAGGAGGAAAGGCCCTGGCAGGCAGCTTTGGACTCATGGAAGGCATGAAACAAAATGTCATCTGAGGAATGGGGAAAGGAGACACAGGGGTCAGTGTGACAGGAAGCTCGCGAGCAATAAAGCCAGGAAACAGCAGGAGGGAAAGAGGGCCACAGGAAGGGCAGAGGACCCTCGGCGGGAGAGGTGGGAGAACAAAGGGGAGAGGGATGGTACATCTAAGCCCTGGGTGGGAGGCCGGGGATGAGAGAGAAGGACTTCCCTACTCCTGGTCAGGTTCGTCTGTCTCCTCACACCCAGGGTTGTCATCTGAGGCCTGGAGAGGATAATGCCCCTTAGCCTCCGAGCTGGAGGGGCCCAGCCCAGCCCGGCCCTCTAGACAGATTTCCCTGGGCCTCGTCGGGAAGGAGTCAGCCCCCGTCCACCAGCCAGCCTTAGATGAGCACCTGCCAGGCGGACGACTGCCCAACATCACTTTACAGAGACACAGTAGCACTGGGGATTCTGAGGCGAAGTGGGGAGAGGTTATTTCTGTCCATATTGTTTTCTCTGGGAGCCCCAAACACCCTGGCATGCCGGGTTCCCAGGGCTAGTGCAGGGGCGCGGGTGTACGTACGAGGGAGGGTGGAGCTGGCCAGGCCCTGTGGGCTGCGCCTGGGGTAACAGCTCAGGGTTCCTCTGTTCATTCAACAGACATTTGTTGAATGTCTACTAAGAATAGAGCAAACAGAACGAAGTCTTTTATCTCTGGGACTGTGGTTCGCACTCTAAATCACATTCTAGTCGGGGGCGATAGACAGCGAACAGCAAGGCCCTTTGGTCAGTAGGTTAACCAGCCCCTGGCTTGTCTCACTTGCCAACCACAACCAGGCTGAGGCCGCTCGGGGCCAGCTCTTCTCGACTGGTAGTAACAATGCAGGGCAGAAACACAATCAATACTTTTCTGTGTCGATACTAACTTGATTTTGCACATTTTCTGCATTTTTTTCCTTTCACTATGTCCAAAATAGTTAAAAATCCTATCAGGGCTGCCCAGGAAAGGAAGGCTTCTAAGAGTGAACTCTTCCAGAAAGACAACTGCCCCTTAACTGGCATTCCTTGCACCACTAACTCACCCTCCCACACTCCCAGAGGAAGCTTTAGAACCTGCTGATGTCATCATGTGATTCCCTGCCTTAAAGTTTTGATGATAAGTTTGTTAGGATACCTTTGACTCCTGAGAAATAGAAAGCTCTGGCCCAGCTGGCTTAGCTGAAAAGACACCTAGCATCTCAGCCAACAAGAAACCTGGGGAGGGCGGCACCCAGGAGGCAAATGCAGTGGTTCCAGGTCTGGGAGCCCAAGTTCTCCCCTCCCTTCCGCTCTGCCATTCCCAGGCCGGGTGCCTTCAGGGACGCACGATGGCTCCTGCACCCAGACACCGCCGCACCTGGCAGCAGGAGAGGCATTTTCTTCCTGTGTATCTGTAACAGGGAGGAAAGTGTCCCGAAAGCCCCCAGTAAACTTGCCCTCAGGACCTGTGGGCCCCCTCCTAAATCACTAGCAAGGTAATGGCATTTCCATGGCTGTCAGAGAAGCATAGGATTGTGGGGGCGGGGGTGGGCGTAGATTTCCTGACCAAAACAAGGGGTTCTGTTAGTCAAGGAGCAGGGGTCTGGGCACTCGTTGATAGGTAGGTAACTACATGTGTCTGTTATAGATGATTTCCTCTTACTTGCAGGAAAAAACTCAAACTCTGTAGGAGGACAGCAAAGGTCTTTCATGAGCAGGTCCCTGCCTGCTCCTCTGGGCTAATCCTTGCCAGCAATGCTCTGCTGCCTTTCCCTGGCCGTATCAGATATTGCAATGACCTGAGCTCGCTTTGTTCTCTGATGCCTCCACGCCTTTGCCCAAACTGTTCTTGCCCTCCCCACCTTGTTCCCACAGCCAACTCTTCCTTTGTTACAACCCTGCTCAAGCACACATATTTCCAAAAGCCTTCCCTGGCCCTGATTGAGTTAGAAGCTGCTCTTTTGCAGCTGGCTCCATCATAGCGCACGGGTACGGTGGTTAACCACACAGGTTCTGAAAGCAGACTGCCCGGCTCCAATCCCAACTCTGACGCTTACTAGCTGGGTGACCTCAGGCCAGACACAAACTCTCTGAGGAATCCAACCCATTCTTCCTCTGTAAATGGGCATAATAATGATAAAAGTGGGTCTAGAAAGAGTATGTGTCCTATTGGGTCAAGGTGAGGATTATAAGGTATGTGAAGTGCAGAGCACAATAGCTAGCACATCAGAAGTACTCAGTGAATGCTCATTCTTGTTATTGGGTGGTGCTTATTATATTAATAATAATATCTGTATTATTATACAGTGTGGTAGAATGTGATTCTGAGATATCTGGTCACTTTTCAAAAGGCCCTAACATGTCACCACCCAGTATCTGCATCTTGAAGGGTAGACTTGCCGTCTTTGGGGCAGTGGTCTTCGGTACAGGCAGACAGTTTGATGTGTACGCAGACATTTTTGAAACCTCTTTTACCACCACTCTCTCAGCTTTCCCTGCATCCTGAGGTCTGTCTCTCAAGAGAAATCCAAAGCAACTGCCTGTGATTTCACAGAGCTCGCACCTGGCCCTGCCCTTTATCGTTCATCCCCTGGGCGTGGGGATCGGAGGCTGGGCTCCTGACCCCTGCAGGAGACCCCGCTTCTCATCTCTGAACTTCAAAGGAGTCCAGGTGGGAAGATCTCTGGGGAAATCTGGGGGAGGACAGCAGAACCACCCACTCCAGACCTCTCAGTGTCGGAGAAAAACCTCGGAGACGCAAATGACAAACTCAAGGTTCAGTCATGCCCATTGGTGCTTGTCTCGATTTCTGCAGAAAGTGAGGTCCTCCTGGACTCAGGGTACTCATGTCGTCTTCAACTGTATTGGTGTGTGTTCGGATTTGGGGTTCACTCTTTAAAGACCTGGTGAAGTCACAGGGTTTGTGATACATGAAAAGATACACCCGGAAGTAAGAAGTAGTTTCAGAAGACTAACTTCTCAGGATCTGCCTGGATTTCCTTTGTCAATTCTAAAAGTCCATTATTTAATGTGAGTTATATTTTAGGATTAAGCTTTCAATCCAGTCTTGAACAGTTATCTTATTCCTACAAAAAAAAAAAGCCACCAAACAAGTTAGAGTAGGGAGCAACCTGTGTATCTTTCACTAAGGCAAGATGGACTTTAGTGACAGAGTTGGGGAAATGACCTGGGGAGGTGCCCCTGCCCCAAACTATCTCCCCCGTGACTTGATTGCCTGAAGGGCCCCCATTGGGGAGTCATCCTTAGGGCTAACACACGGGTCTCAATTCATAATCTATCGCTGGCACTCAGTGCAGAAATCGTTTAGCGCGGTCATCCCACACCAACGGCGCAGGGAGCATATCATTATGGCAGTAATTTCATTGGTGACTTTCTATTTAGAAATTACTATTAAACATTTAATCACTATTTTTCTGTTTAGGAAAAAATCTCACATACAATGATAATACCTATCTAACAATTATTTAGCACTTACTATATACCATTCACTGTTTTAAGTGCTAACATTCATTTGATTACCAGAGAATCTTATGGGACTCTGTTCCAAGGTCACGTTATTTAAAACCACAGCTCCTCACCTTCCCATTTATTCCCTTCCATAGCACTTATCACTCTCTCACATACTATATATTTACTTTATTCCTTGTCTGTATCTCTCCACTAGAATGAAAGTCTAGTGATGGTGAGGATTTGTTTTATGCCTGTCACCTAGAACACTGGCATATTATAGGTCCTCAATAGAGTTGATGAATCACTAATAGTACTATTTTCCTCATTTTACAGATGAGGAAACTGGAGCCCCAAGTGGTTAAGTAGCCTTGCTCAGGTCATAGGCAGGAAGTAGAAGAACTGGGACACAAAACCAGGCAACAGGGCCCTGGAGACACATGACAGCAGTAGACTGTTAGCCCAGGGGCACAACCTGACTAGCAAGGGCAGGCCTGAGCTGGGGGGTGCTGTGTGGCAGGGGTTTTGTGTGTCAATGTGTTCAGCTTGTAGGAAGGAGAGGAAGGCCCCTTCCTACAAGCTGACATGAAGATGAATGTCAGCTACTTTACACTGTGCTTTAGTCCCGCCTTGGCTAAGAGTGCTGGTATCAACTGGCGAGAATACAAATATTTACTGAACCTCTTTTGCGTGCAGAGTACTGAGTTACTTGTTAAGACATGTATTCCAAAGTATAAAAAAGAGATCCGTAGCACTCAAAGAGTTTATAATCTAATTGTGCAGACAAAGCAGTCATCAACACTTAAACAGCCAAGTCAGCAGCGTTAAGGGCGTCATAAATGGGTACACGGTTAACAGCCAGCCCAGGGGCCAGAGAACTAGTATTTCATCTTAAAGGAGAGAGCAGTCTTTAAGGGAGCTTCATGGAGAGAGCGAGGCAGCCCTGGCAGCGTGGGAGGGCTGGGGAGGCTTAGGCACAGGGAATGGGAATGGTGAGGAACAGGAAGCGGGGTGGGACAGAGAATGACCGCAGTGGAGAGTGTGAGCCAGTGCCATGGAGGGCGTGGAAGGTGACCAGAGCCAGCAAGTGCAGAAGGACCCCGGGGCTGGACGTGGGAGAGCAGGAGGTGAAGAACAAAGGAGGGCCAAGTTGTGGAGGGCATTGAAGGCCAGGATGAAAAATGTGACATGGAGCTTATGAATAGATAAGTTCCACCTTGAACTTGAAAGCAACCCAGAGACAGACAGGGAAAGAAAATAAAAAGGGAGTAAAAATGGGTGTGCTGCCAAAGAGGACGTGGGAAACCAAGGGAAGTTCTGGAGGACTTAATGGCTAAGGGCACAGGCTTTAGAATCAACCTGAATTCCAAATTCCACCTCTGCCACTCCTCAGTCATGTGAAGGGCCGAAGGTCGGCAGCCTCTCTTGGGACTTATTTCCTCATCTGTGACATGAGGGGAAGAAAAACCTATTTTGCTAGGTAGCTGTGTCATTAATCTAATGAGATAATAAGATAACATATCTAAAGCACTAAGCACAGTGCCCCATAAATGGTAGCTTTATGGAATAGACCCACTGGGACCATGTAGCTCTGGGCCCCAAGAACCAGAAAGCAAGGCCAGACCCAGCCGGCTCTTCCTGGAGGAAACCCCTCTGGCCCCCTCTGCCTGGATGCCCTGGCATTCACTCCTTCCTGCATATATGCTCACTCACAGATAAGACTAAATAAATCTCCTGTAGAACCAGGACAGGAAGCTGGAGATACCATAAAGTCACAGCAGGGGTTCCTACTGGCAGGATGGTGGTGGTTTATCAGGATGTGGAGGGGCCAGGAAAACAGATGGCCGAGAAGTAAATGTTATGGAACAATCAGGAAGGTATTGGCCTCCTAGGTTCTGGACAGACAAACGAGTTCTATTATTATAGCTTCTTTTTGGTTCTTTCATGTATTGTTTGCTTGCCTGGCCCTGAAGGTAGTTTCAGGACTTCAGCAAAATGCAAGTTAGCACCTGTTTGTGTAATTATAGCTAAGATGGTTTAGGGGATTTTGTTTGTTCTATCTTCAGTTTTGTTGCATTCCTGAATATTTCAGCCCCAGCTGTGATGGCTATTTTGACATTGTCAATCAAAGTCAGCAACGGCTTAAATGCCTTTAAAACTACCATCGATTGCTTGTCTAAACAGTTTTCATTCCTAAAGGATTTTCTGAATTACCAATTAAAGTAAAGCTTGAAATTGCAGCATAATTTCAAAGTATTGCTTGGGGATATAGTCACAAGAAAACAAACTATTCTCTTGTTAATTCCTGAGAAGAAACTACGTTACAATGATGGAATAAACTAGGCCATGGTGGGCTTTTAGGGCAGCTAATTTCTTATATATGTCTAATGTGTGCCAGGTGTCATACTAGGTTCTGGGTGTAAAATGGTGAGCAAGACAGCATAGTCCTCATGGAATTTTCTAGTATACCTTCCCGATAGCATTTAGCCCTCTGCAAAGCAGGATGACCTAATTATTCACCCACTTGTTCTCTGAGAAGCACCACTGCATTGTGAATGCTCCACTCTCATTCTTCCCCAGCATCTTGTGTTTGGAGTATACACACGAATGAGGAAGCAGGGCAGGTGCGCGTAGAACCAGTATAAAGTCAGCACAGGCCCTGACCATGGCGGCTTCATCTGCGCTCTGTTCTAACCTGCTCCTCACCAGCTGGAGACAAACAGGAGCGCTCCCTAGTAAACCAGTGTACAATTATGTTATAAAGTGACTGCTTATTCATCTTTCTGGCCCAAACATGTTCCCAGTACATCTGTTGGTGTGTAGGTCATCTCTGCGTAAATGGACCATGGGCCTTTCCACGTTTGATTTCACTTTCCCGTCAGAAAAGGCCCGTGAGGCAGATGAATGAGGCAACGGTGTCTCTCCCACGGGGAGAAGCGACCTCCTTCTGGCATGCAGATGAGGGAAAGCTGGGCGGGCCAGCCGGGCACTGGGCCAGGGCTGTGTCCCTGCACTGCCAGCGCCTTCGGGCCTGACCTCCCACAGCCTAGCCTGCGCACTGGCTTCACGAAGTGAAGCTCCCTGGTCAGGCAACATGCGCTAAGCACCCATCTGTGCGACACTTTCTCCTCCGAGCAGGCCCAGAACTCCATTTGCCGAGTCACTAGTTCTCAAGAAAAGAAAACTAAGTTCCATGCTGAGCAATACCTCTCTCATAGCTCTCTTTCTTGGTCCACTTATTTCTCACAGTTCCTCTCCGAGCCGCTCCACCGGGCCTGCAGAATGCATGAGTCTCCGCGGTGTCCTGGGACAGCAACTCGACGAGCACAAAGCCCTCAGGAGGTGGCCGCGGGTCCCGTGGGAGCCTCCGAGGCCGGCCGAGTTGTGTGGGGCGTGGAAAGCCTGCCTCGGAGGCCCAGGGATCTCATTCGTGATGTAATTGCTGCTCTGCTTTTTTGCCTCACCCTGTAAACTGCAAGCATCCTGCTCTCCTCCTAGCCCCGCTTCAGAGCCTGGTGTATAATTGGTGCCCAATAAATATTTACTGAAAGTAGGAAAAGGAGCAGGCAGGCAGAAGAAATGTGTGGGGGTGTGTGGGGGACACCTGAGCTGTGAAGGACACAAAGAGAATGAGGAGAGAGAACTAAGGTCCTGGGAAGAGGTCTGCGCGGTTGCCCGGGTCACTGCAGGAGAAAGCCCGCCGGCCGTAAATGTGCTGGGAGCGCAGGTTGGTGGGATTTGGTGGGAGTCGGAGGGCGCAGGCGCGTGCTCAGCCGCCGCGCTGGTCCCGTCCGCAGGGGCATCGGCAAGGCCCACCGCAGGGCGTGCGGGGCAACGGCGGGTGCACACCCCAGCGGTGACCCCCAGATGGGTGCCCAGGGCAGAAACACTGCAGGCCGGCCTTCCCCAGTTCCTTCACAGCACGACCACGGGAAGCTGCTGTTCTTGGAAGCCTCAGGTAAGGAGGCAGGTCCGCCACGGCAGCGGTACCCAGGACCCTTTGCGGGCTTTGCGGGTAATGAACGTTAGTTCTCCAGGGCGGCGTTGGCTCTCAGGGACCTCTGGGGCCGGGCCTGCGGAGGAGTCCTAGCAGCCCCGTATAGACATTAGCTTAAAATAACACCACATGACCACCTGCAGGACCCTTTCACATTCAACTATCCTGTAAGCAAAGCAGGGACTTTCATCCTCTTTTTACAGATAAGAAAAACAAGGTTCGTTCGATAAGGCTGAAAAACTTTCCCAAGATCTCACAACCAATAAATTGCCAGGGTCTGTACCTCAGGGCTTCCGGCCTCATCAATCTTGCAGCCGAGGCATTGCAGTTGCAATAATGGAAATGAGCAGCAGAGGGCAGCCTTCACAAAGGGGCTGTCTCCGGATCTCAGGGGCGCAAGCTAACATTACTACCTGCCGCAGGACGCGCTACGGACGGCGTGGACCCCCGCGTAAGCTGACTCGAAGAAGGATGCAACGTCGTCTCCTGTGATTATCCTGCCCCCCAAAAAGCTTACCTAAATCTAATCCTGAAACACCAGATAAACTTAAGTTCAGGGACAGTCTACCAAGTAACTCGCTAGTGACTTTCGACAATGTCAAGGTAAAAAAAAATCAGAGAAAGGCTGAGGAACTGTTCCAAATTAAAGAAGACCAGACATGACAACTACATGTAATGCATGACTGACTTTTGATAGGATTCTGGGCTGGGAAAAATGTAATAGATGCAAAGGACATTATTGGGACAATTGATGAAATTTGAATTTGGACTGTGGTTTAAATAATAGTATTCTATCAATGTTAAGTTTCCTAAAGTTGATTATTGTACTGTGTTCATCTATGAGAATGCCCTTGTTCTTAGGCACACAATGTCCCTAACATATTTTTAAAAGGTTAATAAAAAACAGAATAACACCGTAAAAGAAATAAATTATAAGTGATAGGTAAATCTGGGAAAAAGGTACATGCAATTTTCTCATACACTTTTTGCAATTTCTCTGTAATTTTGAAGTTATTTACAAATAAAAGTTACAAAGCAAAAAAAAAAAAAAAGAGGCTCTCCCAGCTCTCCTGAGTCTGGGCCTTGTGGTAAGCACACCTGATTCTGCCCTTGTGGGGGTGGGGAGCACGGAGAGGCCTCTCTGAAGCCCTGACCTTTGTCAGGGGCTAGACAAAGGGGCTGCACAAAGGTCACCTGATAACAGACCCTGACCTGGAAGATGGCCTTCGCTGCAAATGTTTTGAGAAGAGTGAATGTAATTCTCGCCTATACGTGAAGGAGGAACAGTGGACCTGGCTGAATTGCGAATGGAGCTCAAGGCTCCACCTTTCAGTAGGGACTGGGGACTACAGCGAGCAGCATTCCAGGGCCTGTGAAACACAGAAAGCGAGGGTGATTTGGGGGCAGCTGTGACCCACCTACAGCCTTGACGGGGCACTGCTAGAAGATAAGACTGATGGACTCTGACTGAGCAGGGGAAAAATTAACAGTAAAAAGATACTATGAGGAGCAGCCCATTAAAAGGGACACAGAGTAGAAAAAGCCCCTGGAAATGGTGTCAAGTAGATCATTAGAATCACCTGGAGGGCTCCCTCCACCTACCCCAGAAGCCTGACTCATTTAGGCTGGGAGGGGACTGAGGAATTACATTTCTAACACCATCTGGGGCAGCTGCTCTGCGCCACACGTTAAAGTGCAATGCCGTAGCAGGTGATTGTGTCCAGGCTACTTCAGAGGAATCATAACGTGAGAGCTACAACCAAGTATTCCACGAGGTCCAGGGGTGACTGGGGTCACTTTTGGCTGGGCAGTGGAATTAGAGACAGACAGTAGCATGGATGAAATGCCACTTAAACTGGGTTTCAGTGGAGTTGGGGTAGAGCAGGGTCTTCTAGGAGAGGGAACTGCACACCAGCAAAGAACAGTCCAGCCCAAGGTCATCATTTGCTTTCCCTGTAGGACTAACTAGTCCAAAGGCAGGTGGGGGGCCTGAGCACCAGGTCAGGAGTTTGAACCATGATTGGAGCCAGTCAGAGCCTCGGAGGGGAGATGTGACCCGAGGCAGGGCTTTCAAAAGATCGACCAGGGAGAGATATGGGAGAGTGAACTCCGGGAGGGGGAGGTTGGAGGTGGGAAACCAGATAGGAGGTCCCATTAATGGGATAAACAGGAGATAAGAGCATAGCAGTGAATGTCGAAAGCAAGGGAGTTTCATTATAGCTAAGTGACTGAGTTACACAAAGAATCCATTTGTCCTCTTAGACTTTTGGCCTAGAGTTACCACCAAAATTGATGTGAAGCAATCACGTCTGCAAAGATACATATTTTTTAATCCATTAAATACATTTAAAGGATGTTTAGAACTGAAAATTAAGTGTGTTTTCACATGAACATCTTTAATAGTCTTCCAGGCAGGAAGTGGACAGATGGAAACAATGATATGCTAGTAAATATTTAACAACAGGCTGGGAGTACAGGAGAGCCCTGATTGATAGCATTTGTCAATTCCCCTGCTGTGGAATCCTCCCACAGTGGCTGATTTCAGGCTACCAACATGATGTCAACCAGCTTGTGAAAAGTCCAAAAAACAGAACGATTGGCTCTTGGCAGCCAGTACGAGCAAGCTGGCCCTGGCACACTCCTGAATGGAGACCAAATGCCAGGAAATGCATGGAACCACTAAGGCAAGAAGTGATCACTTCTCAGCATCTGTCCAAGGACCCGGAGAGAAACCCACAGGCCTAATGGCTTCGAGCCGCAAGCCCTGAGCTTCATATAACCAGCTCTTCCCCAAAAATGACAAAAGAGTGGCAAATGGGAGAGGTGGAATTTGTTCCAGGGTTCCCCATTCCAAGAGGATCATTTTACATGATAGAGAGAAGCATAAAGGAAAGAGCCTTAACACTACGTGGAAGGAGACCAGTTACAGTCTCTGCTACTTAGCAGCCTTGTGCTTATCTGCCCTAACCCTCAGTCCCTTGTTTTTAAAATGAGGATAGTTGCTAATGATGTCCCAGCAGGATGCATAGCCCAGAAACACTCAACACTTTTCAGAACTTCGTCCCGCCCTCCCCTTCTTGCTAAAGCATTCTGAAGACCACTCCTCGCCACCTGGAGTTTATGCAGGGCCAGCAGCCCGTGCTCCCATCCTGAGGACTGTCACTGAGTGCATCCTGGGGGCCGTGTTCGCCTGTCAGTCACAGACACAGGCAGAGGGACAGAAGCTGCCTGTGCCCCTTCCAGCTTTCTCCACCCTGCTTTGGCCCTTGTGAGCTGTGCTCCTGCCCTGGGATTCCAGTGCTTTCTGATCATTTTTTTCCCTTTGGTTTAAGATTCTGTTACCCATAATCCAAAGAACCGGAGACACCCTAATTATTTCCCTTTTAAAATCCTGGTATAGACAAAAGACTGGGAATCAGATCTGGGTTTTGACTTTGAGCAAATGACTTCGCTTCTTTGGGTCTTGGTTTCTCATCTCTAAATTGAACAGATGAATGAAATGAATCCAAGGGAATCCCAGCTCTATTCTACGTGTCTTAATCTAACACGGAGTATGTCATAGTGAAACACTCATCTATTCCATTAGTCACAAACCAGTTTGCTTTGAAGACTAGAGACC
Source organism: Smutsia gigantea (assembly GCA_032199065.1). Taxonomy (NCBI): domain Eukaryota; kingdom Metazoa; phylum Chordata; class Mammalia; order Pholidota; family Manidae; genus Smutsia; species Smutsia gigantea. The sequence continues at coordinate 393,125 of JAVSCE010000727.1, read as the reverse complement.
TTCACAGTTGGACAGAGTTGGGTAACTCCCAAGCCATTCCCTTTTGGGTCCAAGAGATGGATGAGAGCTCAGCCGGCTCAGCTCAGGTGGTTGTAGATACTCCTGGAATGCTAAAAGCTGGTTTTTGTTTTTAATTATAAGAGTAAAAACTAATTGCTATGGAAGATGTATACATGTATAAATTATACAGGAGAAAATACAGCAATCTGTTATCCAAAGACCTAGCTGAGATGACTTCTAACACGAGTTTGATTTATATCCCTCTCACTTTTTGCATACCATTATATTCCATACAGTCGTTTCAACTGCCTAGCTCAGAAATTTCTCATTAAAGATTTTAATGAGTAATGTATGCAAATGGCATAAGATCAAATATTACCAAAGATTTTATAATGAAAAGCAAGAGTCACCTGCCTCATCTCCCCCCATCTTCCCCATGGTCTTGCTCCCCTGAGACAAATTTTAAACAAATTTCTGTTTGGAATTCATTTGGTGGTTACCTCGGTATTTTAAAATAAGATACTACTTATTAATTTAGCATGTAGCCCTTTCTGTTGACTTCTATTGTGATAGGTGAGGAGTTAGTTCATTCCTATCCCACTCCTCCCGCCTCCCTCCACTCTCCTAAATATAGTTAAGTCACTGTTCGGAGCTTGCTCTGGTCTCCTCTTCAGCTTCAAAGAATGCAAACCTCTCATTTCCTATTCCACCCACTGCAGGAGGACCTCTCTACCCCTCACTCTCTGGAAGGTAAGGAACAGGGCACCCCATATTTCCTTCTACCTCTTCTCCCTTCCACTTCCTAACTTCTGTCAGCCTGTCTTGTACTTTTATATTTTGTTCTGAAATCATTGTTGTTTCTGTTTATCTCTGGTTGATTCTAAGAGTTGAAGTCCAGAAAATGATATTTATTTTATTTTGGCTATGTAAATATAGTTCACAACTGATCAAAGTAGTGAACTAGGATTACCTTTCTCTCTTTATGGGACCAATGTCCCCACTCAATAAAGAATATTTCTGGAACAAATTTACTCTTTTACATTCCATCAATTTCCTTTATTGTAGCCTCATATCATGTTTTCCAAGCTTTCAGTCATGCTACTTTTCTATTTTACTTCTCTCCTTTTCACCTCTCCAAAACCAAATCAAACCAAACGAAAACAAAAAACAAGAAACCTCTCCCTGTAGCTCTCTACCATGCTCTGCCTTCCTGCTCTTGTTTTCTCTGGGTCTGCAGCTGGTCCCTTTCACTGTTTTCGATGATGAGAGGTGCTCTTTGCAAGACTCCCTAGCTGCTTCTTTCTTAGTGTATGCTCTCACTTTGCTAGAGCCTGTCCTCAGGTAACCCCCCAGGGGGTAAACTATACAGGAGGTAAAATTTAGAATACTTTCCTACTGCAAATGCCTTTATTCCGTTTTCACTTGATTCATAAATGGATGGTATATAAAATTCTGTGTCAAACATCAAATCCCTCAAGTTTGGATTGTAATCCTCTTGAATCTTTTGGCATCCATTTTTTTTTTTTAGTGTTCTTTTGCTGTTTTTTTTATTTATTAAGATATCATTGATATACAATCTTATGAAGACTTCACATAAGCAACATTGTGGTCACTATATTCATCCATGTTACCGAGCCTCCCAGCCCCCACCCCCACCACAGTCACTGTCCATCAGCATAGCAAGATATCATCCATTCTTTATTCTTGGTGTTCTGAACGTTTCAATGATTATGACTTGGGTGGATCTTTTTTCATTCATTGTGCTGGGCATTCATTGGGCCCTAGCAATCAAAGACATGCCCTTCTTCATTTTAGAAAATTATTTATTGTTTTTCTTTTATAACTTCCTTTTGCTTTACCTTTTTCTGGTTTGGGGATTCCTATTATTTAGATCTCAAACTTCTAGATCACCTCTTTCTGCCTTTAGTCCTTTCTGTCATATTTTGCATTTGTTTTAAAATCTAAAAATCTGTACCTAGGAGATTTTTCAACTTCATCAACCAACTGTATTATTGTTATTATTTTGGCAAACGTATATATTTTTTATTTTGGTATCATTATTCTACAATTACATGTGCAACATTATGGTTACTAAGCTCCCCACTTCATCTAGTCCCCCAACATACCCCGTAACAGTCACTGTCCATCAGCGTAGTGAGATGCTCTAGAAATACTACTTATCTTCTCTGAGTTGTACAGCCCTCCCCATGCCCCCACAACATTATGTCTGCTAATCGTAATGTCCCTTTTTCCCCCTTGTCCCTCCCTTCCCACCCATCTTCCGCAGTCCCTTTCCCTTTGGTAACTGTTAGTCCATTCTTGGGTTCTGTGAGTCTGCGGATGTTTTGTTCCTTCAGTTTTTTCTTTGTTCTTATACTCCACATATGAGTGAAATCATTTGATACTTGTCTTTTTCGGCTTGGCTTATTTCACTGAGCATAATACCCTCTAGCTCCATCCATGTTGTTGCAAATGGTAGGATTTGTTTTCTTCTTATGGCTGAATAATATTCCATTGTGTATATGTACCACCTCTTCTGTATCCATTCATCTACTGATGGACACTTAGGTTGCTTCCATTTCTTGGCTATTGTAAATAGTGCTGTGATAAACATAAGGGTGCCTATGTCTTTTTCAAACTGGGCTGCTGCATTCTTAGAGTAAATTCCTAGGAGTGGGATTCCTGGGTCAAATGGTATTTCTATTTTGAGTTTTTTGAGGAACTTCCATACAGCTTTCCACAATGATTGAACTAATTTGCATTCCCACCAGCAGTGTAGGAAGCTTCCCCTTTCTCCACATCCTCGCCAACATTTGTTGTTGTTTGTCTTTTGGATGTTGGCCATCCTTACTGCTGTGAGGTGATATCTCATCATGGTTTTAATTTGCATTTCTCTGATGATTAGTGATGTGGAGCATCTTTTCATGTGCCTGTTGGCCATCTGAATTTCTTCTTTGGAGAAGTGTCTATTCATATCCTCTGCCCATTTTTTAATTGGATTATTTGCTTTTTGTTTCTTGAGGTGTGTGAGTTCTTTATATATTTTGGATGTCAACCCCTTACCAGATATGTCATTTATGAATATATTCTGCCATACTGTAGGATGTCTTTTTGTCCTACTAATGGTGTCCTTTGCTGTACAGAAGCTTTTCAGCTTGATATAGTTCCACTTGTTCATTTTTGCTTTTGTTTCCCTTGCCCGGGGAGATATGTTCATGAAGAAGTTGCTCATATTTATGTCCAAGAGATTTTTGCCTATGTTTTTTTCTAAGAGTTTTATGGTTTCATGACTTACATTCAGGTCTTTAATCCATTTTGAGTTTACTTTTGTGTATGGGGTTAGACAGTAATCCAGTTTCATTCTCTTACATGTAGCTGTCCAGTTTTGCCAACACCAGCTGCTGAAGAGGCTGTCATCTCCCCATTGTATATCCATGGCTCCTTTATCAAATATTAATTGACTATATATGTTTGGGTTAATGTTTGGATTTTCTATTCTGTTCCACTGGTCTGTGGGTCTGTTCTTGTGCCAATACCAAATTGTCTTGATCACTGTAGCTTTGTAGTAGAGCTTGAAGTCTGGGAGCGTAATTCCCCGTTTTATTCTTCGATCTCAGGATTCCTTTGGCTATTCGAGGTCTTTGTGGTTCCATATGAATTTTAGAACTATTTGTTCCAGTTCATTGAAGAATGCTGTTGGTATTTTGATAGGGATTGTGTTGAATCTGTATATTGCTTTAGGTAGTATAGCCATTTTGAAAATATTTATTCTTCCTGGCCAAGAGCATGGGATGCATTTCCATTTGTTAGTGTCCTCTTTAATTTCTCTTAGGAGTGTCTTGTAGTTTTCAGGGTATAGGTCTTTCACTTCCTTCATTAGGTTTATTCCTAGGTATTTTATTCTTTTTGATGCAATTATGAATGGAATTGTGTTCCTGATTTCTCTTTCTGTTAGCTCATCATTAGTGTATAGGAAAGCAACTGATTTCTGCGTATTAATTTTGTATCCTACAACTTTGCTGAATTCATATATTAGTTCTAGTAGTTTTGGAATGGATTCTTTAGGGTTTTTTATGTACAATATCATGTCATCTGCAAATAGTGACAATTTGACTTCTTCTTTACCAATACAGATGCCTTGTATTTCTTTGTTTTGTCTGATTGCCATGGCTAGGACCTCCAGTACTATTTTGAATAACAGTGGGGAGAGTGGCCATTCCTGTCTTGTTCCCGATCTTAGATGAAAAGCTTTCAGCTTCTCGCTGCTAAGTATGATGTTGGCTGTGGGTTTGTCATATATGGCCTTTATTATGTTGAGGTACTTGCCCTCTATACCCATTTTGTTGAGAGTTTTTATCGTGAATGGATGTTGAATTTTGTCAAATGCCTTTTCAGCATCTATGGAGATTATCATGTGGTTTTTGTTCTTCTTTTTGTTGATGTGGTGGATGATGTTGATGGATTTTCGAATGTTGTACCATCCTTGCATCCCTGGGATGAATCCCACTTGATCATGGTGTATGATCCTCTTGATGTATTTTTGAATTCGGTTTGCTAATATTTTGTTGAGTATTTTGCATCTATGTTCATCAGGGATATTGGTCTGTAATTTTTTTTTTTGGTGAGGTCTTTGCCTGGTTTTGGTATTATAGTGATGCTGGCTTCATAGAATGAGTTTGGAAGTATTCCCTCCTCTTCTATTTTTTGGAAAACTTTAAGGAGAATGGGGATTATTTCTTCCCTATATGTCTGGTAAAATTCAGAGGTGAATCCATCTGGCCAGGGGTTTTGTTCTTGGGTAGTTTTCTGATTACCGATTCAATTTTGTTGCTGGTGATTGGTCTGTTTAGGTTTTCTGTTTCTTGCTTGGTCAGTCTTGGAAGGTTGTATTTTTCTAAGAAGTTGTCCATTTCTTCTAGGTTTTCCAGCTTGTTAGCATATAGATTTTCATAGTATTCTCTTATAATTCATTGTATTTCTGTGGGGTCCATTGTGATTTTTCCTTTCTCATTTCTGATTGTTTATGTGTGTAGATTCTGTTTTTCTCCTAATAAGTCTGCCTGGGGGTTTATCTATTTTGTTTATGTTTTCAGAGAACCAGCTCTTGGTTTCATTGATTTTTTTTTCTATTGTTTTATTCTTCTCAAATTTATTTATTTCTTCTCTAATCTTTATTATATCCCTCCTTCTGGTGATTTTGGGCCTCATTTGTTCTTCTTTTTCCAATTTCAATAATTGTGACTTTAGACTATTCATTTGGGATTGTTCTTCCTTCTTTAAATAGGCCTGGATTGCAATATACTTTCCTCTTAGAACTGCCTTTGCTGCGTCCCACAGAAGTTGTGGCTTTGTGTTGTTGTTGTCATTTGTCTCCATATATTGTTTGATTTCTGTTTTAATTTGGTCGTTGATCCATTGATTATTTAGGAGAATGTTGTTAAGCCTCCATGTATTTACGAGCCTTTTTGTTTTCTTTGTACAATATATTTCTAGTTTTATACCTTGGTGATCTGAGAAATTGGTTGGTAGAATTTCAATATTTTTTGAATTTACTGAGGTTCTTTTTGTGGCCTAGTATGTGGTGTATTCTGGAAAATGTTCCATGTGCACTTGAGAAGAATGTGTATCCTGCTGCTTTTGGGTGTAGAGTTCTGTAGATGTCTGTTAGGTCCATCTGTTCTAGTGTGTTGTTCAGTGCCTCTGTGTCTTTACTTATTTTCTGTCTGGTTGATCTGTCCTTTGGAGTGAGTGGTGTGTTGAAGTCTCCTAAAATGAATGCATTGCTTTCTATTTCCTCCTTTAATTCTGTTAGTATTTGTTTCACATATGTTGGGGCTCCTGTGTTGGGTGCATATATATTTATAATGGTTATATCCTCTTGTTGGACTGACCCCTTTATCATTATGTAATGTCTTTCTTTATCTCTTGCTACTTTGTTTGTTTTGAAGTCTATTTTGTCTGATACAAGTACTGCAACACCTGCTTTTTTTCCTTGCTGTTTGCATGAAGTATCTTTTTCCATCCCTTCACTTTTAGTCTGTGTATGTCTTTGGGTTTAAAGTGAGTCTCTTGTAAACAGCATACAGATGGATCTTACTTCTTTATCCATTCTATTACTCTGTGTCTTTTGATTGGTGCATTCAGTCCATTTTACATTTAGAGTGATTATCGATAGATATGTACTTATTGCCATTGACGGCTTTAGATTCGTGGTTACCAAAGGTTCAAGGGTAGCTTCTTTACTATCTAACAGTCTAACTTAACTCTCTTGTTAAGCTATTATAAACAAAGTCTGATGATTCTTTATTTCTCTCCCTTCTAATTCTTCCTCCTCCATTCTTTATATGTTAGGTGTTTTATTCTGTATTCTTTTACATTTCCTTTGACTGTTTTTGTGGATAGTTGATTTTACTTTTTGCCTTTAGTTAGTATTTGGATGTTCTGCTGTCTTTGCTATGATTTTATTTTCTCTGATGACATCTTTTTAGCCTTAGGAGTGCTTCCATCTAGAGCAGTCCCTTTAAGATATCCTGTAGAGGTGGTTTGTGGGAGGCAAATTCCCTCAACTTTTGTTTGTCTGGGAATTGTTTAATCCCTCCCTCAAATTTAAATGATAATCGTGCTGGATACAGTATTCTTGGTTCAAGGCCCTTCTGTTTCATTACGTTAAATATATCATGCCATTCTCTTCTGGCCTGTAAGGTTTCTGTTGAGAAGTCTGATGATAGTCTGATGGGTTTTCCTTTGTAGGTGATCTTTTTTCTCTCTCTGGCTGCCTTTAATATTCTGTCCTTGTCTTTGATCTTTGCCATTTTAATTATTATGTGTCTTGGTGTTGTCTTCCTTGGGTCCCTTGTGTTGGGAGATCTGTGGGCTTCCATGGTCTGAGAAACTATTTCCTTCTCCAGCTTGGGGAAGTTTTCAGCAATTATTTCTTCAAAGAGACTTTCTATCCCTTTTTCTCTCTCTTCTTCTTCTGGTACTCCTATAATGTGAATATTGTTCCATTTGGATTGGTCACATAGTTCTCTTAATATTCTCTCATTCCTAGAGATCCTTTTATCTCTCTCTGCCTCAGCTTCTCTGTATTACTGTTCTCTGATTTCTATTCCATTAACAGTCTCTTGCACCTCGTCCAGTCTGCTCTTAAGCCCATTGATCGCTTGTCTCATTTCTACATTGTCTTTCCTCCCTTCATCCCTTAGCCCTTGCATATTTCTCTGTAGATCCATCAGCATGGTTATGACTTTTATTCTGAATTCTTTTTCAGGAAGATTATTTAAGTCTATCCCATCAGGCCCTCTCTCTGGGGTTGTCTGGGTGATCCTTGTCTGGACCATATTCCTCTGTCTTTTCATGGCAATAGAGGTGGTTGCAGGCAGGTGCCACGTGTGCCAGCTGGGAGAACAAAGTCCCTGTTTGCTGTTCTCCTTGCCCTTCTCTGGAGCTTGAGCTGGGTACCCGCACACCGGGAGGCAGTCTCTGGGATAATCCCCTGAGCTGCCTATGTGCGGACGCCCTCAGCCTAGCCTATGGCACTGTGGGGGTTTGCAGTCACACCACTGGTGCATTCTGCTCCCCTTGGTGCCTTCCAGACCTTGTTCTTGGATCTGTGGCCCTTCCTGTTTAGCTGCTCACTCACCAGGAGGAGATTCTGTGTGGTTGCTGTGGACGGGGCCGCTCTCCCACTGTTCCGCAGCTGTGGCGGATCCACCAGACCCTTTGCGGCGCTGGCTGGGGGGGAACAAATGGCAGGCTGCTTATCCCCATGAGAGGACCCGGCAGCCAGTTAGGGGGTCCAAAATTCCTATGGATTCTCAGTCTGCTGGGCTGAGTGCGCTGGGACGATTTTGTTCCACTTTTGGGCCCTTGTCTCTTAAGACTTTTAAAAAAGTGCCCGCTTTTCTTTTGTCCTAGGGGAGCCGGCTGTGGGGGACCCGCTTGTAGTCTCAATCTCAGATCCTGCCCTTCCGTTTCTCTAATCTCCGATACATCATGCGATGTGTATCTATACTCCCGGTGCAGATCACCAGGGCTGGTTATTTAGCCGGACTGTGCTTCCACTCCCTCCCCGCTCTGATTCTTTTCCTCCCGCCGGTGCGCTGGGGTGGGGGAGTGCTCAGGTCCCGCCAGGTCACGGCTTTGTATCTTACCCGCTTCCTGAAGCACTGAGTTCTCGCAGATGTAGCTGTAGCCTGGCTGTTGTACTGTATCTTCTGGTCTCTCTTTTTGGAATAGTTGTATTTGTTGTATTTTAACAAATATATATAGTTTTAGGAGGAGATTTCCGCCGCCCTCCTCACACCGCCATCTTCCCAGAATGGCAAACATATTTTTAAATAACTCTTTCTTGTTCTCTGTTTCTTTTTCATAGCATCCTTTATTTGTTTTACCACTGTCATATATGTTCCTAGTTGTCGCTAAAGGTTTTACACGTTATTTGCTTAATCCTTTTCTGCTCCATGAATTATATCTATTTCCTCTAGACTCATGTTTACCTGTTGGTTTATTTTTTCTTAATTTTTCCTGTGGCCAACTTGCCTCCATGTCTGTTTGCTTTTAGTTTTTCATTTCTATGTAAGGCTTTGCCTTTCTACGTAGGATATTTGAAGAGCAGGGCAGAGCTTGTCCACTCAAGCTTCTCTCTAGGGAAAGTAGGCAGGAAGCTAGTTGTTTGTTCTTATTACGGGTACCTGACGGCAGGAATGTAGGAGGCTCCATTCTGGACTTCCGGACTCCATATTGGCTGCCCTAAGTCTCTCCAGGTGGTCTGTACAATTTCCTCAGAAACAAACCCTCCAGTGTTTGACCTAGAGGAAGTGATTGGCAACTGTCTAATTTGGGCAAACAGAGATGTTGGCTGTTGCATGTCTAGAACGTCATTGGTTTTCAGCCTCATCTGGCCACCCTGCTCTCTGGGATCCTTCTTTCCAGGTTGAGGCTTCTCTTAGGGACTGCAGACTGACTTGAGCCCTCATTGGCTGCAGCCCACTTCACTGGCTAAATTAGTCAATTTTCACCCAATCCTTTCTCTTCCCAAATTTGTTGAAATCTCTGCTGATGGCCCTTTTCCTGTTTTATTCTTTATTGTGGGTTTATGCTATTTTAATCTGTTTATTGTTACTTCAATTTTGGAATCTCAGAAGATAAATGCATATGCTAAGTAGAACTAGAAGCCTGAAATAGCCATTTAAACTGCCATGTGGTACTCCTTAACATGGCTGTACCTTAAATGTAGCAAAGGTGGACACAAGGCTATGGTGAAGATTCAGGTGGCTAAATATTCACACACATCCATGATTATTTATTTAGACTAAGTTGTGAGAAGAATTGCTGCATAGAATGGAAGTATCTATTTTTTAAAAAATAGAATGAAGCATGCATTTACTTTAGAGTCTAGCAATGCTACTCCTAAGTCCTTACCCAAGAGAAATGAAAATATGTTCCCACCCAAAGACACACACAAGCGTTCATAGCAACTTTATTCTATGCAAGATGGCCGAAGTCGGAACACAGACCAACATCTATCAACTAAAGAATGGATAAGCAAATTGTTACATATTTATACAATAGAATACTATTCCTAAATAAGAGGAAACTATTGATTACCATAACAACATGAATGAATATCAGAAACATGCTGAGTGAAAGAAGCTAGACATAAAAGAGAACATAGTGTTTTATTCTAATTTATATGAAATCTGGAATAGGAAAAAAAAATCTATAGTGATAGAAAGCAGATTAATGGTTGCATGGGGCAGGGATGATGCAAATGTTCTATATCCTGATTGAGATGGTGTTTGTAGAGGTGTATATTTTTTTCAAAGTATATGCTTAAAACAGGTACATTTTTGTATGTAAATTATACCTCCATACAGTTTTTAAAGTAAAAATGTTGCATTTATTTAAAAATAATCCTTACACTTTCTTACTACATTTCTTATGAACACTTCTTACTATATTTTCTCAGTACATTTTCACTGCCATAAATAAATAAATAAATCTTTTCAGAGAAATTTATTTTAGAAAGTAAAATTTCATCATAATCTCATGCTGCCTCCCAATCCTACCCCATCCCACCTCAAGTTACAACCACATTGATCAGTTTGGTGTTTACTCTTCCAGTCTGTTTAATAAATACACCAATATATATCTATTACAATTTTTGTAGAGATGGGATAATGCTATATACATATTCTTGCAACTTGCACGTACATCTTACTGCTTTTGCGTGATACAAAGGGCCCAGCATTTTTCCCTACAGTGAACACCCAGCAAAGTGCCCTGCACATCACAGGCTTTTATGGGTTAGATTCAGTGTCTTAATTTGCTGACAAGCATTTCCTCCTGCTTCAGGAGAAAATATTCTAACATTTTCAATGATCACTTCTACTAAAATCACATACTTCCTAATGTTTAGCTTATGCTCTTGTGGCCTAAAGTCTTTCTGCAACTGAAGGGAAGGCAGGTCTAGGTGGGGCCCCAGTTAGGACTGAACAAGGGACTTGGTGTGGGTTAAGGGTGGTGAATGGTCAGCACAACCATCTCTGATTTTACTTCATTTTATGTTTTCACCCACCAAGTCTGGGATGCCCCCATGCCTCCACCTCTTCACACTTAGCATCAAGCCCACAATACCCATCCCTGGGGAGGCAGGGCTTTGCTGGCTGAGAAATGGAACAGCCACCTTGACAAGTCCAAGGGCTGCTGAAATGTTAAACCATGAACATTTTTCCAAGACATAAACCCCAAGAAAATGTCTGAGAGGCTTACTTGGAAGATGGGTGGAGTATAGGTTCCAAATTGGTACAGAAGAACCATCTGGAAAGTGGTTGAAAATGCAGCTTCCCAGAACCCCTTCTAAGGAAGCTGGATGTAGGTGGTAGTGTGAGAATCCCACTTTGAGGGACACCAGCCTCAATGGTAAATGAAAATGCTCAGTCTTCCAACTTGGAAAGGATTTGGACTGACTCTTCACCCAGATATGGAAGGGTTACAGGCCTTCTTCAGCCTGATTCTGCAACTGAATTAGGGCTCAGAGCGTCCACTGCCATCCACTACCTGTCTCAGTGGGTTCTGTTTCAGCCCTGGAAACCTAGAAGGAAAATACCTTCTCCTTTTGACCTAAAACGTGCTGCGTCTGTGTTTTAGGAGGTCCTCAAATGACTTTGGGTCTCTTTCTGTACCCTCCCAGGAATGTATCTGGATAAAAGTTTAATTTTTGACCCTATTCTCCAGTCTTCTATTGCTGTATAAAAAGACACGCAAATCTTCGTGCCATAAAGCAACGACATGAATTTATTTTGCCTGGGACTCTGCAATGTGAGCAGGCCTGAGCAGGGATGGGTTGTCTCTGCTCTACATGGTCTTAACAAGGGCCACTCAGCTGGGGGACCCGCTTCCGAGATGGCTTGCTCACACCGTTGGCAAGCTGGAGCTGGTTTTGGCAGGGAACCCAGCTGAGTGTGTGGGCTGGGGGCTTGGGGTCCTCTTGACGTGGGCCTCTCCACAGGCTGCTCGGTTCCCTGATAGCACGGAGGCCGGGTTACATATGAGCGTCATCTCCAGAGAGCAGGGCAGAAACGCATGACATTTTTCTGACCTAGCTTCAGAAGTCACATAGTGTCACTCGCACCACACTATTGCTTCAGGAAGTCATAAAGTCCTTCCCAGGTTCAAGGAGAGGAAAAGTAGCCCTACCGCTTGAAGAAGTGTCAAGGTCACATAATAAATATATCACGTGGGAGGGGAGATATTATTGCAGCTATCTTTGGAGTATTTTCTGTCAATAGACTCTGACCTATTTTGTATTATGTTTTTTTTTCCTGAAGCATATTCACTAATTAATTCTTATTGGTTCTATTGTATTTCTTTTCATCCTCTTCACAACCCTGTGAGGTAGTTTTATCCCTATTTACACATCCAAATGCTACTCAGTTACATGTTTGGTTTAGCTGGCATATTATTTTTAAATTGTGAATTATCTGGCTTCTCTTCACAATCAGAACATTGAATATATCTAGGCTAGGCTTTCCTCATCTCAGCAATGGGCTGGAGCTGACTAGTGGTGGCCCCTTTAGCAAAGGCCTATTCCTCAGTCCATTTGCCACAGTCCCTACCACTCCCTATCACCATTCCACTCATTTCATTTTATGTCTCATGAGCATTTGAGCTTAAGGCTTTCTACTTTAGAAAAAAATAGACCCAGATTTTACCTTGGAAAAATAAATAACAGTGATACCTTTTTTGGAGGGAATTTTCAAACCACTTTCTATAGAAAGCTACCTTTGGGAGTTTCTTTCTCTTTAAATCTGCTCTCTTTGGTGGAGATCTTCTTGTTTGAAGGGCATCTTCAGGTCTCTGCTCATTTGAGGAACAGAAATGAGTGATATGCCCCAGCTCTGAGAACAGTCCTGCTGCTTGGTCCCACCCCACCCCTCCCAGACTGGCCCCTCTGGGAATCCCCACAACTGAGCTGAGTTCTCTTCAAGACCCCATGCTTGCCATCTACATGGCTTGATAAATGCTGGATCCACAATAGGAAGGGAAGTCCATACAAGGGAGCACAAATGTCAAAATTTTCCAGCACCACAATCTTGCCTAGAGCCAAGTTTGCACACAAAGACCTTTCTCTCCATGGGATAAGTGTCACTGTCCACACCACTGTTCAGGACCAATTCTGAATAGTCCCCATGGCTCAGAGGCACAATGCTCACTCTGTCCTTTCAAGGGTTCTTGGTTTTATTTCCAAAATGTCAACAGATAACTGTAAGTGTTGATTAAACAACCAGAAGAGCAGTGCCTAAGATCACTCACTGGGATATCTTTGTCTAGCCCTTCAGAAAAGCTCTCAAGCCTGCACCAAAAGGACGGTGGGCAGGTGGGCCTGGCTGAGCCCATTCTGTGTCATCAAAGCCCCTTTTCCCCTTTGAGGCTTGGGTTTTCTTCAGCTCTTTAAGGCTGAAAGAACTGCTCACCCTATCACAGCAGAGGCTCAGGAGTAGGAAAGCTCTGTGGTTTCACCTATCCAGCGGAGCAGGCTCAGCCACAGGCTAGAATGTTCTGTGGCAGGCGGTTCCCTACATGCCCCTACCAGTCACATTCCCCATCAGTAACTGCGACCCTCAATTTTATGTTATTCCCTTGCTGTTCACTACAGCTTTTACCACCTATTCCAGACATCTGCTATTTAACGAACTACCCCAAAGCTTAGTGGCATTCAACAAGAACAATCTTTTTCTCTTCTCACAAATCTGCCGTTTTGGCGGGATTCTGTCGGGAACTTGATCCCTGCCCCACCCAGCAGCAGCTGGAGCAGCTCAGCTGAGGGCTCTTGGATCCCGCATGCCTCACTCAGCAGGACTGAGGCCGGGGGTCTTGGTTCTTCTCCAGGTGGGCCGCTCCTAGGATGAGCATCCCCAGGGAGAAGGCCAGGCAGAAGCTGTTCCCCCTTTTGTGACCTAGCCTCAGAAGTCGCATATTAGTTGAAGCAGTCACAAAGTCCAGAGCAGGGCCCCTGACTACACCCTTTAATGTGAAGAGGATGAAAAGAAATACAATAGAACCAATAAGAATTAATTAGTGAATATGCTTCAGGAAAAAAAAAACATAATACAACTGAGACAGGTAGTGGATGGCAGTGGACGCTCTGAGCCCTAATTCAGTTGCAGAATCAGGCTGAAGTTTTTTTTACAGAATTCTGTAAGAGCAGGTGGGACCAGAAATATTGTTGCAACCATTTTGGGGAAATGAAATCTGCCACCCCACCTATGTAGGTACCCCTGGATAATATAATATTTAATCTTGTATGCTTTAAATGTTATAGAAACATTCGTACTAAATACATTCTTCTACAACCTTGTTCCCCCCAAATATATCAGAGTCATTCATACTGTTGGGAGATATTCATTCATTTTTAGAACTATGTAATATTTCATGGCAATTATTTAGCACAACATAGCTGTCCATTCTTTTGTTGGATATTTATGCTGTTTCTAGTCTTTCTGTTTTGCTTGTGTGTTTATACTTTTTTCTCCTTTGTGCAGTGCTGCTATGAACATTCTCACAGAGCTCCACTGGCGCACAGGAGCCTAGGGCAGTGGTTTGCAAACAGGCGTGATTTCTGGCAATGTTAAGGGGCATTCAGCAAATGTCCCAGACATTTGTGGTTTTCATGACCGGGACAGGAGGCCTTGCTTCTTCATCTAGTGGGCAGAGACCAGGGATGGTGCCCAACACCATAAAAAGCACAGGACAGACTCCCTCCACCAAGGATTATCTGGTCCATGGGTCAGTCATGCTGAGGTTGAAAAACCCAGGGTATACATGTGGGAGTGGAATTCCTACATGGTACCAACTAGTTTTCCCTGGTGGTGAACCTATTTACACTGTCAGAGTGGGAAGCTCCAAATCTTTTGATATTGCCATTCTTCTTAATTTTTGCTAACTCGTGTTTCCTTTCCTCGGAAATGCATGTTCATGTGGTTTGCCCAGTTTTTTTTACAGAATTGATTTGTTGGAGTCCTTTATATATCCTGGATATTAACCCTGTGTTGGTTGTAGGGGTTGTAAATAATCTCTCCCCATTTGTAACTTCTCTTTTTACTTCTTCATAGTTCTTTTGATGAGCAGAAGTTCTTAAGTTTTCTGAAGTTAAATTCATCAACCTTATATTAGCTTATGGCTTGTGATTTGGGGAGTATCATTTAAGAAAGCCAGTCCTGCCCTGAGGTTCTCACTGCTTCCCAAGCCTGGCAGCCTATTTCAGTCTCATCTCTTCCAGTTGGTGGACCTGGTGTTCCTCTTACTGGTCACTTCTCATCCACCATGGGGCTGGACTCTTCCCATGACCTCTCTATCCCCCTCCACTCAGGACTGGCCTCAAAATGAACTGACTTCCCTGAAACCACAGTACCCCTCTGAGGGTCAGCATGCCCAGAGATGCCCCTTAAATATCAGTGTTGCTAGGATTGAGCCCCAATTTTCTACAGTACATGGATAGTTTCATCTGGACCCAACTGGGACACATTCCTCTAGACCCCAGATCAATAATGGAGGGGAGCTGAAGATGCCAAGTGATGTCCAGGAACATTGCTGCTCATAGGAAGGGGGCCCTAGGAGAAGCCTATCTGCTCTGACCTCGTACCTTCCAGCCAAGCCCGCCTGCCCTTGTCCCTCGGAGCTGACCACAATTGGAGGACAGCCTTGGAGCTCTCTGCTCCATCCAGGACTTAATTTGCTTCTCTTCCCTTCCCTTCCAGCTCACCCACGTCCTGTCCTTTGGTGCCTCTCTCTCCTGGAGCCTCCTGCTTTTAGACTTCACATTAGTCTAGGTTTACCTGGCCTTGACACTCAGCACCTTGTAAGGGCTTTGAGTGAAACACCTTTTAACTGAAACAGCACCTATCTGCTCCAGGAAAGACCCCTTATCCTGGCTCAAGCTCCCATGATCCAAACCCATGGATCTGGGTAAAGTTGAAAAATCGGTGTCCAGGTGTCCTGCCTGAACACTTGCCAGGCCAGGAGAAGATAAATCTTAAAGTAGGGAACAAAGAGAAGGTGACAGTGAGTCAAAACAGCCAAAGAGCAGAAAAATATAGGAGGATGGATAGATAGGTGGAGTGAGGGGACTTGAAACTCAGAAACGTATGTCGTAGAGAGCTGGTGTGGAAAGCATACGAGTGAAGAGCCAGTCTCTGTAGACAAGTGAGAGATCTGACCTTACTGGTTGTGTGATCTCAGGCAGATTATCCTCCCAAAGCCCTGCTTTTGTCATCTGTAAAGGGGGAATGGCATAATAACTTGCAGGATTATATGAAGATTAAATGACAAATATGGGAAGCATTTTCACAGTATTGGGCACAGAGTAAGTGTTCAAAATGGGAGCGGTTGCCTTACCATCTGTCTGGTGACACAGCGCCCGCTGCCATGTTGCCTTACGGGTTATTGGCACCATCAGGGCTAAGCGAACTGCAGCTCACCGGCTCTCTGTGTACGGCTGATGAGCTCAGAATGGTTTTTGCATTTGTAGATGGTTAAAACAATCAAAAGCAATATCTCACAAGGTATGAAAAGTAAATGAAGTTCAAATTTCAGTGTCCATAAACAAAGTTTCAGTGGAAACTAGCCATGCTATTTCTTTTGTATTGTCTTACTTTCTACCTCTTAACAGAAAGTGTTCTGACCCCTGGCATGGACCCACCAGACTAGGGGCAAATGTTTTAGTCAGCTGAGCCTTGCAGAACTGGCCTACCTCCTCTACTCCACACATCACACGCGTGCTGGCTACCTTTCTCCTCCTACCGCCTCTCCCCCTGGGGCCCCAGAGCATCTTTGGTCAAGTCAGCCTCCGTTGACTCCGTGCTCCGATGTCTAGATTTCTGAATAATGAGCCTGACTCATTGCAGGGTCATACAGGGAGCCAGCCAGGAGGGGGTTGAGATTAAAATGAAATAAAGTGTGCACAAGTACTCAGCAAATGGTTGTAATATTCAATGAGGTTTTGATGGTTTTTTAAATTCTCCTTTGTGCATTTAGCAATGTGTGTA
The DNA here is from genome assembly GCA_032199065.1 of Smutsia gigantea. Classification (NCBI taxonomy): domain Eukaryota; kingdom Metazoa; phylum Chordata; class Mammalia; order Pholidota; family Manidae; genus Smutsia; species Smutsia gigantea. The sequence continues at coordinate 376,578 of JAVSCE010000727.1, read as the reverse complement.
TAGTCAATTTCTTTAAACAAATATGTTTTATTATCTAGAATGCTCTCATTTGTGATCAGACCAAGTAAGTTTTTAAACCAACTGAAATCTCTCATAAGGTGTGTCAAACCCAGGCCCAGAGAGGGGTTTTGGGCTTCCCAGGCCTGCTGCTAGAGAACACCCCGGCTCTCCCATCGTGGCGTGGCTTCCCACGTACTTGTCTCCATTTTCCTTTCCAGTCTCTGTACTTATGCTTTGGACCATTTTATTGCAGTGGGTGGCTGAGTAGAGAGCAGATAATGTCTTGCCTTTGAAGAAGCCAAGGAACTGTGAGGCCAGGGATGTAAGAGAATCGTCAGCCAGACCTGAGATTTCCCAAGGTGATAGTAGGTGCTGGAGTGGAAGAAGCGCTATGAGCCAATCCCTTGAAAACTATTACGGGAGACCCAGAATTTGGTCAGGGGCATCGATGAGGAAAAGCAGAGGGGAGAGAAGACGGATGGTGTGAGAATCAAAGGATGTGTTTGCAAAGGAGGAGACAGGCAAAGCACCAGCGGGCCAGGACAATGCTGGTCCCCTCAGGGTCCCCACAGGATGTGAGAGAATAAGCAGGCTTCTCTGGAGAAGGCGGTTAGGGAGGCTGGGAGGAGCCCTCACAGAGGAGCAGAGAGGCACTCGGAGGAAAAGGTGAGATCCAGTGGTGCTCACCTTACTGGGGCCCCAGAGGACACACTGGGGAGGGTCGGAGAGAATTCCAGGAGCAGTGGGGGAATGAGGTCAGTGGAAAGGGCGGTCAGAACAGTGTGGGGTTGGCAGCGAGGAGGCATGTCCTGAGGAGTGTGCCTTTTGGGTGGAGGCCAAGGGCAACAGGAACCTGAGTCACCCTTGGATTAGCTGGCCCCAGCTTCTGAATGGCTGGGGTGAGGTTGTTCCCATTCTGGGGCAGGGGAGGCGGAGAGGGGGTGGGCCCAAGGGGCCTGATGGCACCGCGAGGGTGGGAGTGGAGACTGCAGCTGCCACAGCCGTTCCCTTGGCATAAAATGCGTCAGCAGTGGGCCTGTGCCCAGGAGCCCGTGCGTGGCCGGTTTGTCCTCATCTCCTGGGCAACTTAAATACTAAGCAGTTACTTTAAAGCACTGAAGGAAGAGGCTCAGATTTCGAATGACATTTTGTCCACATAACTAATGCTACTCGGACGCCCCTTCTCAGGGTATCTGGGTGGCTCACTTTCTTCGCTGGGTTTTCTCAAAAAGGGGCCTCCTCTAATCTTGTACCCAAACGGCCCTTCTTATCACTTGCTATCATCTTACCTTGCTTAATTTTTCTTCATCCCGCTTGTGTGCCCCTGCCGCATTCTGCACTAGTTTGGTGGCTAACTACCATGCCCGCCGAATGCAAGCCCAGGGGGCCGGGGGCCTCCTCTTGTTCTTGCCTTATTCCCCAGTGCCTAGAGCAGTGCCTGACATAGAGCAGATTCCTGGTAAGTATTTGTGAGCAAATGTGTGAATAGTGAGCCTGGCCCTCTGGATTTCATCTCTCAGCCGAAGTTATTGGCTACCTCAGTGGGTCCGTTAGCCCTTGGGTGGTCTCTCTTCACCATGCCTCCTATAAATGAAACTGCCTAAAATTCAGTGCCTGCAGTGTCTCTCTCAAAGTTGTATACAGTATACTTAAGCCTGATGGCTAGAAACTCGGCGGTTTGCTTTGACCACTGTCTACCCTCTATTGCCTTTCCTTCTTAATTACTTTTTCTGTTGGCCAGGATATCAGAAGCTGGGGTTAGAATCAGAAAATTGGGACCCTACCATGACCCCATACCAAGACTAGTGATTTTCAAAAAGACAGTCAGACTCCCTCCTCTCCCCAAGAGCCCAGAGGTTGGGGGATTGATCATTAAACATGTGATTATATGATAGGATGAAAAGGACGACACTGGGAGGGGGAGCTATTTTCAAAGTCTTCCCTTGAGGAAGGTATCTGAGTATGACAGAGGGTGATAGTTGAGCGAAGACTGGGTGCAAATATAAAACACGGAACGTCCCTGAGACAAGAGGAGTGAGGCCTGCTGGAGGAACTGGAAGTGCCAAGTGGCTGGAAACCCAGCAGGAGGTGGGAGTTGTGGGTAAAGGTAGAGCTGTGACAAGAAACAGCCAAATGGAATCCCAAATCCAACACTGTGAGCTGTGTGGCCCTGGGCGAATAAATTGGCCCATTAGAAGATCCGGAGAGGAGTAGTATCTAGGGCGGCTTTAAGATGAGGCCATATAGGTAAAATGCTTAGTTAGCTAAGTGCCTGCCTGCAGTAAATACTCATTTGTTCATGTGTACTCTTGGGCGAACTGCTCAGCACGTGGTGGGTGCCCGACGGACACATGCATGAGCTGCAGGCTCCTAGAGGTAGTGGTCCTCTCCGCAGCCACCCAGCTCTTCACCCCCAAGAAACCCGCCCCCTCGCTTGGGGCACAGCCCTTTCCCGGGCCCCCAGACCCAGAAAGGCTGCTTCATACCAGGCAGGCCGACCCCCTGGAACTTCTCCCCACTATCAGCCACCTGACTTGGTTCTTAAGGGAAAGCAGGAAAAGCCCCTTAAGTAGCCGTGAAACTGAAAGGCCAGGTCAGTGTTGACCAAACTTTGTAGACTTGAGCCCAATCTGGGTGTGAATAAGGGTAAGAGACACCAGGGGACCACTTCTGGAAGGGAGAGCTGTCCCAAACTGAACCAAGAAAATCCGGGCCCTCTCCAGAGTTCTGCTGGCTCCACAGTTTTGTTTGGTGGTTTAATTTAGGCTAAGATAAGCTCATAATAACGAGCACAATCATTTATGGGTTCCATGGTAACAGTACCGTTACTTTTTCTCTGAACATTTTCTAAGACAAAAACATAATCTATAGAAAAGTTGAAGATTTTCTATAGGCTCATAATACAATGAACACATGTAACCCTTAACCTAGATTCATTAATTGTTAATATTTTCCCACATACGTGCTCTACTTTCTTTCTCCTGAATAATTTCTTTTGTTGACAGTAAGTTACAGATCTGATGATCCTTCACCCTAAAATCTTCAGCATATATTACCTACAAATGAAGACATTTCATGACATAACCACAACTCCTTTATCACACTTAGTGAAATTAATAACTCAATAATATTATCAAATATTCAGCTCATATTTAAATTTTGCATTTGTCCCCAAACATCTTACATAGCTGTTTCTTTCAACCCAAAATATAATTCAGGTACACACATTATATTTGGTTATAGTGTGTAAAATAGACTAAAGAGTCTATTTTTCATCTATTTTAACCTAATACACTTCCTTAACTTTCTGTTTTTTATGATATTGATTTTTTTTTACCTCGTAGAATGTCCCACATTCAAGATCTCTTTGTGTTCTCATAAGCAGATTCCAGCCACCCATCATGTCTTTAAAAAAATTATTTGTTTGATTAAAAATAATAGTAATGTATGCATCATGAAACAATTTCAGGACTTTAGAAAGATGTAAAATATCAAGTAAAAGTATCCATTTCCTTCTACCCACCAGGCTTTTGCCCTAAAAGTACACATCAGTGAGCAGTTAACAATGTGTCACTCTAGAAAACAAAGTACCCTTACTCATGTTGATAGCTATATATAAATCTGCTTTGCATTCTCTAGCTCCTGTTCAGGCTTATACCCATTTGACTGTATTATAAACATTATGTTTCACCTTGCTTTTTTGAACTTAATTCATCTTAAAGGATGTGCCACAACAACTCATTAAGATTATTTTTATTCTGAACTAAACATCTGTATAGTTTTCCATTTTATGGATGTACCCTAATTGGACCAGTGTTCTATTGATTGGCATTTAGGTTTTTCCTAGGCTTTCTTTTTCGATTACCAATATTACAATAAACATCCTTGAACATATACATGTCATATTTTTGTGATATGGTCAACTCATATAGGTGCTGGACTAAAGGGTGTTTGCATTTAAAACTTGGCCAACTTTATGGCTCCATCCACTTTAAGGTGCTCAGGGGAAGTTGGGCTGCAGTGCTAGACACAGAATCCTTTCCAAATAGTATCCAGCCAACCAAGATGGAAAGCGTGACTGCAATACCGTAAGTGGTTCGACAAGATGACAGCAATCTAGATTGAGAACTGTTTCCTTGAATGGGTAAAATACATGTATATATAACAATGCTAAATCCAAAAAGTTCACAGACCAAATTGTATCCACAGTTGCATTTTTGGGAAATAGGTACCAGAACCGGGTGAAGTATCTATTCTCTGTATTGCTTTCAGAGTTAGAGGATGAACCATCTTGAAACAGAAGTACTGAAACAAGACAGTGGAACTGGATGCATGGAGGGGCTGCTGGGGACAGCTTGGTGACTGAGGTGGGCTGATATGACTACAGGAAGGAAGTATTTCCTTATATGGCTATGTAAGCCTCGATGCCCAAGCAGGGCAGAGGGATCACCAATCCCCCATAACTAGACCTTGCCACATTGTCAGCAGTACTGTACCAGAAGACAACCAGCCAGCCAGTAGAGGGAAGGCTCAAGAAATACATTCCTGTGGTCTTATTGACTCATCTCTATATAACATAATTTTTGTAAGTTTTCAGGGTATTGTTACACCTTTCCAAATCAGCAAAATAATTTTGAAAAAATCAATATTTTATCTGTATCCTCGCAAACACTGCTCTAAGATATACTGTTAAGGGGAAAAAGGATGAATTAAGACACATATGCTACAGTGTATCTAAGAATATGTGTGCACTGCTTATTAAGAAACAAATGCAACAAGGCAAGGGAAAAGATACAAAGTTTGGAAAGGAAGAAATTAAATTATTTGCATATGATATGACTATATACATTGAAAAGTTAAAGAAATCTACAAATCAACTACTACAACTAATAAGTAAATTTAGTCAAATCAGAGGACAAAGGGTCAATCCACCAAACCACCAGAAAACCATAAGCATATGAAAAGGTACTGAACATGGTTAGCTAAGCATCAAGAAATGCAAATTAAAATACAATAAGATAATACTGCCCACCCAACAGAATGGCTGAAATTAAAGACCAAGTCAAATACCAAGTGCTGACAAAGGTGAGGTGCAATAGCAACCCCATGCACTGCTAGTCGAGTATAAATTGCTACAGCCATTTTTGGGAAATAGGCAATTTCTAATTTAAATATGTACCTTCCTTGTGGCTAGTCATGTGCTTGTAAATGTTTAACAGTTGGCTCTGGGGTAGAGGAGAGGGAAGTCCTGATTTGTAGCACTTGCCAATTTCCATGGCATTAATACTCCCAGCATGGCTGATTTCAAGTTAGGAAGTTAACTGAAAGTGAAGCTGGGAAGAAATATGCATTATCAGTCCCAAGCTGTATAAGGTAGCTCTAGAACACCACTGCCTATGACCCAACTATTCCACTTCTAAGTACACACTCAAGAAAAATGAATGCATATATCAACAAAAGACAATTTACAGAAGAATGTTCTTAGTAGCTTTATTCATAATAGTCAAAAACTAGAAATAATTCAGAAGTCTACTAACAGATGAAAGGATTAAAAAATTGTGATATATTCAAACAATGGAATATTACTCAGCAATAAAAAATAACAAACTACTACAACACCAGCGATAACTCTCAAACATCCTATATTAATTGAACTGGATACAAAAAAGTACACTCTGTGTGATTCCATTTATGTAAAAGGCAAGAATGACTAAAACTAATCTCTGGTGTAGAAATCAGAATAGTAGCTTTTTCTGGAACGGGAGTTGCCTCTTAGAGTGGGTCAAGGTAATTTCTGGGACACTGGAAATGCATTTTATCTGATTATGTGGGTATATGTATTTATCAAAATTCACCAAGCTATACACCTACATGTAAAGTCACCTCAATAAAGTACTTGTTGACATTAAAGAAAAAAGACAGTGGTTTTGCCTTATTTTTTAAAAGCCATCAAAAGAATTAAAAAAATGATTTTTTTAATGGCTATCTATAGAGACAGGGAGGAAACTAGGAAGGACAGAGCGAGAAGCTGGGCTTCTGAATGTACCTTGTTTTACAGGTTTGGTTTTGGACTGATGAGAATAATTTACATAAAATATATACTAAATTAAATTAAAATTGAATAAAGGGGCAATTCCTTAAAATCAAAACACCGCAAAACAAACTGTTTCTAACTATGTATTGAGTTGGTGGCCAGCCACAGAGAGAATAATTATTTCAAGAGACTTTTAACAGAACAAGTTGTGGTATATACTAAGGCAAAAGAACGACAACAAAGAAACCTCGAAAAATTAGCATGTTTTTCTAAAGCTATTAGCTATAATTACAGGATAAAGCAACTAAGTAATTAATGTTAATGGCAACCAAGCATTTTACCATAAGAGACAAAGAGATGCAAAGAAAGAAAAGATTTAGTAAACATTCTATAATCTTAAATTTGAATAGAAAATATTAGTATGGAACTGATGACACATTTTCTATTTCCTAGCTCTGTCTACTAAAAAGGTCTAGAGACAGTGACCAATCAAATGCAGTGCATGTCCCCAGTGCCAGTTTGTAGTCTCCAAATACTATGTCCATCTAAATGGAAGCAGGGCTCCCTGGGCGAATGGATATTCCCGGTGTGAGGCAGGAAGTGCCCAGGATGAGCACCGAATATCACGACATACCTGGAATTCCTGGGGTCCTGTCAGAAGTCGTCTGGCCAAGGCTCCCACTGGCCACAGACGAGACAAGTTAAACACGCATAAGAATAACTGAAAAGGATTGAAACACATGAATCATGTTGAAAAATTTCAAGTTCAATATGATGCTCAAAAAGAAAAAATCGAATTGTTTATTTGGGATGATTCTGTGGAACCAACTGCTTGTTCTGGACAGGCAAATGGAGAGAAAGAACCTGCCTTTGCCATGTGACTTTAACTTCAGGGTAACCAAATAGTGGAGGAGGAGATTTTTTTTTATAAGCATATCCGAGCCAATAATTAAGAAGGCCTATCACCGTTTTTCAAGCCCTCACAGAAATAATGGTCCTCAGCTATGATGGTTGCAGTGACTTCCTACAGCTGCCATAACACAATGCCACAAACTGGACGGCTTAAAACAAATGTAGTGTCTCCCAGTCCTGGAGTCTAGGAGTCCAAGATCAGGATGTTGGCACGTCCATGCTACCTCTGAGGCTCCAGGAGACGGTCCTTCCTTTCCTCCCACAGCCCCTGATGTTGCTGCAATCCTTGGCATTCCCTGCTTATAGATGCAAACTCCCATCTCTGCCTCTGTGGTCACGTGGCCATCTTTTCCCTGAGTTTGTCTGTGTTCCAATGTTCCTGCTCTTGTAAGGACTGGACTACAGGGGCCCTCGTCTTAACCTGGTCACATCCACGAGCACGGGGGATAGAACTCCAACATTTCTTTTGCGGGGTATTGGGTGGGTAACAGGACACACACAATTCAACCCATAACGATCATCAAGGGCTGCTAATATCACAGAAAGACACAGGACGTATATATTATTGCCAAAGAATTAGACCCCAATCAGATCAAGTCTAATTTGGATCAGATCAACTACCAATTTACAGCACATAGAAGGGACAGAAGAGCATGTCTAAAAACACCACAGGCATCTAATCAGCAAAGCCCAGAATGTGGAAAATTCTACAGGACAAATGACTGGGTTTCTTCAACAAATAAATGCCAAGGAAAAAACAGAGGGAGAGAAACCCATACATTGAGATGGTTGTAAAGACATAGCAACCAAATACAATGTATAGATCTTTGGAAAATTGAATATTTACTAGATATTTAATGATATAAAAGGATTATTGACAATTAAAAAAAACATCTTAATGGTGTGGTGGTAATGTTTAAAGAAGAGTTCTTAACTTATTGGCATATATACATTCAGATAAAATGACATATTTGAAAGATGGGAGGAGAGTGGGATGGTAAGATATGAAACAGGATTAGCCATGTTAATTAATAAAGCTTGGTGTTGAGTATATGGAGGTTTGTTAAACTATTTTCTCTATATGCTGAAATGTTCTAGTATATAAACTTAATAAAAATGCAGTATGTTAATTCAGTGTTTCTCAATTTGAGACAGTTTCAGAATCTATCATCTGAAGATACCTCCCTCCTCTAGGGTCACCAAGATCTATTGTTTGATATACTTTTCTAGAATATTGAGTTTTTCTTTTCAAAATAATCCACTCTAGCTGGATTGCTGATGGAGAAGTTTGGTTTGTGGGAAGCTCTGGGCTAGCTGACAAAATTTCATTAGGCAAGAAAGGAATTTTTTAAAACTCCTTTTATTACAAAAGTACTAAGTATATACACAGGGTAAAAAAGAAAATCCAAAAATGCCAAAAAGTAAGAAACTTCTTCCCACCCAAATTCTACTTCCCAGAGTCTCCACTGTTCCAAATTTCTCTTGAATTACTCTACACATTTTTCTAAGCATAGACAAAAACAAAACACAATTTAAACCTTAATGCAAATACTATCTGCAACTTGTTTTTTTTTTTCACCCAGCAGTATAGCTTGAAGACCTTTTCATAGCAGCAAATACAGATCCTCCTCTTTTTTATTCCATTATATGGAAATACAACAAAATTTATTTCAGTCCTACTTGGCAAGCATTTTTTCCCCAGTTATTTCCTCTCATAGATAATGTTGCAACACACCTTCATGTATACCCATAGAAAAGGAATTTTGTTGAAAATCTGCATTTCCTAAGATAACCAACCCCTCCTTCATTCTTCAAGCTGGAGACAGGAAGCAAGCACCCCATGGTATGAAGCGATCACACAGCGAGCCCCTGGACCTGACTGCATCACGCTGTGATTCTCCAGCCACAGGGCAGCTAGAGGCTGAGCGGTCAGGAGCGTGCCTGCAAGCTGACAGCTGCCGGGGCTCAGGGTGGTTGATGAGCCCTGAGAGCCCTCATGGATGACAGCTCAGCCCAGCAGAGGTAAAGCATCAACATCGAGTCCTTAGGTAAGTCTGCTGGCTTTGAGGGAGTCTGGAGCTGAGGAACGTTAAACTCGTTAGGTTTGCCTGGATGCAGCAATTGTGCAGTTGGTGTACATGTAAAGTCAAGACACTGAAATGTGGAAGTGGCCAGTGCCTCTTGATGGCCCACAGCAGCTCAGTGGCTTGCATTGTTTCTGAAAGGTGGCATGCTAAGTAGGTAAACACAGTAAGCCTTTAGCTTATTCTTTTCTTTTACTTTTTAATGTGGTTTGGATTTAATCCTCTGGCAGTCCTCTGTGTCGGCGAGGCTTTTCTCTCCTGCTGGTGGGACGTTACGTGGGCATCTCTTGCCAGGAATCGGAATTTCCTGGCAAGGAAGAGAGGCAATTTGAGTAACCCAGTCACAGACAAATACATGTCATTTCAACAAAGCTTCTCAGGTGTCACTGAAGATGTGTGAGAAACCTGATAGAAAACACTTTGTAAAAAAGTATTCTCCAGTTGATGGCTTTAGTAAAACGCTTGCCATAGGATCTCCCAAACCGGACACGTTCAGGCCACAGCCTCGCCAAGGGGAGTTTTGTTAGACAACAGGGAAAGGGTTTGGGAGACAGTCAGCATCTCAGCCCAGCCTGTGCGGGGGCTTCCTTTCAGCCTGAACAGGTATCGGGGCTCGGAACAAGACGCACATGACCTGATTTGTCTTTTTTAAAAATGATGCTTATGGTGCCTGTTATTTGGAAAGTAATAAAGGTTCATTTATATTGTCTCTCCCTGAAGAGCAGACTTTGGAGTTGCTCCTGATTACTTTTAACTCCTTTTATGAAATTTGGCCAATCAACAGTTATTAGAAGACAAGCATATGCTTATTTTGAAGGGCTCGATAAAGTTCTTGTTCACCTGACAAGTCTGATGGTTCCATAATGGCATTTGGCCTAAAAACAGAGGATGCTAAGAAAGCCTTGCATTAGTGGAACCGGAAGCGGAGATTCAAGCAGCGAACGGTGCTGGATTGTGAAGGTCCTGTGAGTTCAGCTAAGGGGATGCAGGATGAGCTGGTTAGAAGTAGAAGTCTGTTCTGTTAAAAACTAAAAATAAAAAAGTTAACATCAAGAAAAAGTGGGAAAAAGAGCTAAATGTAGGTGTGATATGCTGGGGCAGAGAAATGGACCGACCTCGGGTACATTGGTCAGCCTCGGTACAGGTCTCTGGAGACAGTCCACTGCAGATTCCCAGGACCAAGGGTCAGAGGCTTGGGTGAGCAGAGCCCAGAGGCAGCCAGTCACCAGGTTTCAGAGGGCCGTGGAAAGAAGTTCTGTCCAGAGGCCAGGTGGATTAGGTACCTACTGAGAAGACCTAGTTCTCTCAGCGTCCATCCGGGGCAGCTTTCTGGGTGTCGTCCTCTCTCCCCACCCTCAGGCGTCCCATTTCCCATCACCTGTCCGGGCTTCCTGAACAGCTTTTACATTCCGAATGAGTTCCATGCCATAGAGAAGCTTTTGTTAGCATTCGTGAGCTTGGAAGGTTTTTTTTTTTTTTTGCCCTATGAAGTTCTCTCAAGCCTTTAACAGTGTCAAGCGCCTCACTGATTGGGTTGGAACAACTGTGACCTTCAGCTGCCCAAAAACAAGTAATGCCATCCCTGTGGACTGTAGATTCAAACTCAGGGATCTATTCAGTCAACAGGAGGAAATACTAGAAAGGGGTGTAGGGTCCTCCCTTCCTGCCTTTGGGGTCTCTAAGCTAAGACCTGTTCTTCTGAGTAAGTCCACCTTGATTCTCCTTCCGCTGAACAGATCAATTCCCTAGAGAGGCTGAGTAATGAAGTGCCTGGTTTAGGAGCCAGAAAACCTGGGTTCAGTGTTTCTTCCACCACTGATTACCCACATATCCTTTGGCAAAACCTTCAGTATTTCTCCCTTAAGAAAAAAAGAAGGAGTTGAATCAAGATATATGATTTCGATAGCCTGAAAGGAGGGGTTGAAACTGACAAGATTAAATTTAAAACAATTGGTTGCAGAGATAGATGCTGGGAAAGAGGTGACATTGCTAGTCAATAGTGAAGGTTCAATTGCCGCTAAATGTGAAACAACAGTGAGCTGTGGCCGCCAGTACGGCTTACAGCCACAGGCAGCGTCAGGGCAGCCTGCCTGCCAGAACAGGTGAGGTGAGGGTCCTGCTTTGCTCTGCTCTGATCTGATCTACCTCCAATCTCTCCTCCAACTTGTGATCAGAGTGACTGTTCTTAAATTCTAAATTTGATTGTGTTGCTCTCCGGCTTACAAGCCTTCTCTCGCCTCTATAGTGCAGTTTCCAACACCACAAGCACATACACCCCCACCTGTCAGCTTCTTCATCCTCTGGGCCTTCAGAACCCCCTGGGCTTGCCCCCGTCGGCACTTCCAACACCACGTTGCAATCCTCACGACTACTCCACCCCCCCATGCCGAGACAGAGAGCTCCTCAAGACAGAGGCTCTGTGTCTCTGTGCATTCTCAGCAGGTACTTGGTGAGTATCTGAGGGGTCAATTGGAGGCAATGCCAAAGCCAGGGCCCAGTGCATTCGGAGAAGGGTGGTAAGGTGAGGGCTGTGGAGGTCAGGTTCAATGACATATCACTGAGGAACCCAAAACAATTTAGACTGGAAAAGAGTGTCAGGAGAGGTATAAAAACTGTCTTCATACCCACAGACCAGTGGAACAGAATAGAAAATCCAAACATTAACCCAAACATATACAGTCAATTAATATTTGATAAAAGTGCCTTGGATATACAATGGGGAGATGACAGCCTCTTCAGCAGCTGGTGTTGGAAAAACTGGACAGCTACATGTAAGAGAATGAAACTGGACTACTGTCTAGCCCCATACACAAAGGTAAACTCAAGGTGGATCAAAGACTTGAATGTAAGTCATGAAACCATAAAACTCTTAGAAAAAAACATAGGCAAAAATCTCCTGGACATAAACATGAGCAACTTCTTCATGAACATATCTCCCCGGGCAAGGGAAACAAAAGCAAAAATGAACAAGTGGGACTATATCAAGCTGAAAAGCTTCTGTACAGCAAAGGACACCATCAGTAGAACAAAAGACATCCTACAGTATGGGAGAATATATTCATAAAAAACGTATCTGATAAAGGGTTGACATCCAAAATATATAAAGAACTCATGCACCTTAACAAACAGAAAGCAAATAATCCAATTAAGAAATGGGCAGAGGACATGAATAGACACTTCTCCAAAGAAGAAATTCAGATGGCCAACAGGCACATGAAAAGATGCTCCACATCGCTAATCATCAGAGAAATGCAGATTAAAACCACAATGAGATATCACCTCACACCAGTGAGGATGGCCAACATCCAAAACACAAACAACAACAAATGTTGGCGAGGATGTGGAGAAAAGGGAACCCTCCTACACTGCTGGTGGGACTGCAAATTAGTTCAACCATTGTGGAAAGGAGTATGGAGGTTCCTCAAAAAACTCAAAATAGAAATACCATTTGACCCAGGAATTCCACTCCTAGGAATTTACCCTAAGAATGCAGCAGCCCAATTTGAAAAGGACAGATGCACCCCTATGTTTATTGCAGCACTATTTACAATAGCCAAGAAATGGAAGCAACCTAAGTGTCCATCAGTAGATGAATGGATAAAGAAGAGGTGGTACATATACACAATGGAATATTATTCAGCCATAAGAAGAAAACAAATCCTACCATTTGCAACAACATGGATGGAGCTAGAGGGTATTATGCTCAGTGAAATAAGCCAAGCCGAAAAAGACAAGTATCAAATGATTTCACTCATATGTGGAGTATAAGAACAAAGAAAAAAACTGAAGGAACAAAACAGCAGCAGACTCACAGAACCCAAGAACGGACAAATAGTTACCAAAGGGAAAGGGACTGGGGAAAATGGGCAGGAAGGGAGGGATAAGAGGGAAAAAGGGGCATTACGATTAGCAGATGTAATGTTGGGGGGGCACGGGGAGGGCAGTACAACTCAGAGAAGACAAGTAGTGATTCTATAGCATCTCACTACGCTGATGGACAGTGACTGTAATGGGGTTGGTGGGGGGGACCTGATGAAGGGGTAGTTTAATAATCGTAATATTGCACATGTAATTGTAAATTAATGATAATAAAATAAATTATATTAAAAATAAATAAATAAATAAAAATAAAAAATATTAAATGTGAAAAAAAAAACTGTCTTCATGTCAAGGGCTGCCATGGGGAAGTGGGATTTGATGTACCCTAGCGTACTCTGAGGGCAGAATTAGACTCCCTGGTAGGAGGCAGATGGCCATGGTGCATCCACGAAGCAGCTGCGGGGACACAGTGACATACTGTGTCTGGGTACATGTGATGGAGGAAGGGTGCCTTGCAGATAAGTGTGGCTTCCTGGTGACCTGAAGCGCTTCCTGGCTCTGGAGGGCCCCAGCAACATCTCAGGAGTGTGGTTGGAAGGATTCTTACTTTGGGTGAGACATCCACCCAATAATACTGGAGGTTTAACGGAACGTCAGTTCTGAGATCTGCAGGTCCCTGGCAGCTCTAAAAATCTGGATTCTCTCATCTAGGCCACAGCACCACACGATTTCTGACTTCTCTTCCTTAGGAGGTAATTCACCTAGTACCTGAGTAATTCCTATTTCAAATCCACCCATGATGCTTGGTTCACTTTATTGTTCCACTGGGAAAGGAAATAGGGAGATGGAGAAGTTATATAATCCGTCCTAGTTTTGAGTAATGCCTCTCAAGACTGGGACATTGAAGCAGATGGCCTTTCCAGTTCCCTGATGACTTCATGAGCCGTTATCCCATGAGGTTTCCTACTTCTTACCATTTTGCCTTCATTCCACATCTAAAGTTCAAGAATGTGACCATGGCAGAGTGGCTGTGGGGATCGACCCTGGAACTCGATTGCCTTTGTGACATGAGATATGTCACTTAATCTCCGAGACTAACTCAGTTTTCTCATGTATAAAATGGATATAGTAATAGAATTAACCTTATAGGGTTATGAGGATAAAATGAGAATGTAGTATATGGGTTTATTAAGTAGTTAACAAACATTATCTAGTATTATTAGTACTAGATGAGGACAGGACTTTGGAGTAAGAGAACTGATTTGTCGTTCCAGTGCTAAAGGTGCAGTGTAGTGACCTTCAGCTGTTCTCGGAGCTTCCACCGAGAGCCTGGGTGAGACATGACAGCCACTGGCACAGAAGAGCTAAGGTGTGGCTGTACCCAGACAGTGCGTGTACTGCTCTCTGTGGTCCTGAAACAATGTGTTAACCCTCTAGAGAACCGAGGGTGGGATGGGATTGCACCCACAGCCTCAGGTCCTCCTCCCTCCCCAATACTTCCCTGCTTATGGAGAGTCTTCCCACCAAATGGAATTTGGATAAATTGTTGATAGCCTTTTGAATCATTAGCTTGTTTTTCTCTGAAGACAGGTACTTCCTACCCTCTGATTTGCTCACAGGGATGTTGCCAGCTACATGCCGCCCTATATACGTACCACCTCCCCACCGGATGCTTGCCTGAGGGCAGTCAGAAAGGGGCAGCGTGGGGGCCGCAACAATAACTTTGACTCTGAGCTCCCTCCTACTAGAGTCACTGGAACTCCAAGCCCACTGAAGGTGCAGCCCAACTTTCACCTGAGAGAGGCCCCGGGGCCTCATACAGTTTTTAGCAACCATTTATGTTGTTCTGATGCCGGGACCAGAGCCACAGTCCACTCTGTCTCAGGTGGCCTGCGTCCACCACCATTGCTCGTGCCACGCCTCCTTTCTGGCAGCCCCAGCTGGGGAATCACTCTCTCCCCTGAGGGCAGGGCCTCTCCAAGGACGGTCACAGCTCTTCTGTTAGATGCTTCACACAGTTCTCTTGCTACTTTGACTTAGAATCTTCTTTGTCAAGGACTTAGGATGGACTCCCAGTGGAGTCTGGGCTAGAGACAGTTAAAACACTGCCCAATATCTTGCTCAAAAGACCTTCTCCTTTCTTTCCCATAAGCCTGGACAGTGCAGTCCATCACTGTCCCAGCATAAAGGCTAGCCTCTACCAGGAGGCCCTCCAGGGAAGAGGGAGCACGCTGCCTCTGTCCTTTTTCTTGGTACCAGAGTTTTTTCCAGGATCCTGCAGCTCAGCTACATTGCCAACACCCTCATCAAATAACTCCTGGTAGCCCTCAAGGTGGGTAGAGCCCCTGAGGAGACCCTGCCATTTGGGCCCCAATCCATAGATATGAAAGTGCTTCAGACTTTCTGAACCAGGGGAATTCTGCAAACTTGACAGAGAGTATTACAAAGAAAGAATTAGAATTTTCCTTTTCATAGATTCACAAAACAGAAAAAACTTTTAATGTTGATTTGGCCCATTCTGGCTCTGAGCGGGTTTAAAGAGAAAAACAACACTCCCCAGAGACTGAAATGCAAAACAGCTGCTTAGAAGTTGGAGTGATTTCCCCCTCTAAGGGCTACACCAGCTCCTCCCTGGTGCAGTCTGGACCCTTTGCCCGCTGCGCTGTCCTAAGAGGAATCAGAGGGAAGGTGTAGCCCGCCGTGGTCCCCTCTCATCAGGGCCTGATTCTCTCAGCCTGGGTTCTCATCCACCCCATCACACTCACACATCCCTGTGCACTTACTTAGTTCTGAACCCCAATCACCTGTGTCCAGCCTGGCTCTTGGGAGGCAAGAGGGCGCCCTCGCTGTGCAGTACCATAAACACATTTTTCCCAAGAGACGTTTATGCAGCAATCCGGATATTCTCTGTGCTCTGCCTTTTAATGAGTTAGGGAGTTGGACCGCACAGTGTGGGTCTGCTTGCCAGCTGTGCTTTCCGGGAGGCCACGTGCTCTGCACTCGGTCTGTCTCCTCCCTCGGCGTTGGGAAATTACAGAGCTGGCGCTCTCTGCTTGTCTTGGCAGTGTGTGTGCTGACCTTCCCCCGCAGAGCCAGCGCTCAAAGGCCCTTGGAGATCAGTGTGGTGACACTCAGATGCGGCCGCACGCTGCCCTTGAACAGGGTGGAAGAGGAAGGCCTTTGAGCTAAAGAGTTCTTTTCCATCTGCAAGTGTTCTGTGCCCTTGAGCCGCCCACTGTGGAATCAGTATCCGTGGGGCCTTGGAGGAGGGATTTTCTGGCTCAAGGGAAGCCGGCATCTCTCCATGCAGAGCCCCATTCTGGAGGCTACCAGATACCTTATCCCCATGAAAGGAGAGGCCCCAGAGAGCCCTTTTGGCTTTCCTCCCTCGGAGGCAGCCCTATCTCTACCTCCACACAGGGGCCCTGGGATGGCTGCATGGCTGAAACCAAATCTCTCATTGTTGCTGACTTTTTAATTTAAAGTGTTCTCCTCTACACAGTCCCCTCTTATTTTTTGTGTTCTCCCTCCAGTGAGCAGATCACACTTTTGGATCGAGTTTTAACTTCTGCACATTCCCAAGGCCCAGCAGATCTTCCTCTCTCAGTGGGTGGTGGTGTTTTCCTGGCATTCTCCCACAGACACGTTTCCAGCTCAGCTCTGAGCGGCCAGCACCTCTCTGATTGGCCTATATGACTGTGCAGACTTCTGTACCACGTTATTCAGCTGAAACTCACCAGAGTGTAATTTTCTTCCTTCTCTTGTCTCATTCTTTGGCGTGGATCCACAGTTGGTTTCCTATCTGCACACCTGCTTTTTTGGCAGCTGTTTGCATCCCACCTGTCCCACTCAGTCTCTGGGGCCGGGCCTCAGCCCGCCTCCCTTCTTGACACTTGGCTTCTCCAGGAGGGCTTCTCTCTGCAAGTAGGCTCACCGATCGCTGACCGGCCTGTTGACTCTGATACTGGATTCTTGCAAGTAGCCTCTTGCTCACCACCTAGTCCCACGTGTCATGTTAGTTCTCACCAAGTGTACTCAGCAAAGCCTGAAGGGTGCCAGCCCCGTGATGTCCCTGTCCCTTGCGAGGCCCGGACCAAGAGCATAAATGAAGGTGCCTGCAGCTCCTTGACAGGCAGTGTTTTCCATTTCTAGAAATTTGGGCTTTCATAACCTCTGTCTAATTTGAGAAGATCTGCCTCGTTAAAATGTCGTATCGCATGTTGTATTTATTTTTCAAAATAAGAGAGTAAATCAAACTTTATATGCTTTTTGTTCATTTAATTTTTTAAAAGGAGTATCACATTCACATGGTTCAAAACCCCAAAAGCACAGATGCTTATACAGTACAACTTATTTCTCCCAGCCCTGCTCCTTCTGCCCAGCTCCCACCTCTGCGGGCAGGCCTTGTTCTTAGTTTCTTGGAGATCTGAGCTCTTGATGGATCCCGATAGTCTTGTGCCAGATTCAAAATCAGTTGACTACTTCAAAAATAATGACATGCTGACTAGTTAATTGAAAAGGAGGCCTCTTGCACTCTGTCACACCTTTGCTATTTAGGATTGAGATATCTACCCCACCCCCCACCCCTGTGGCCATATAAATTCCCTCCTAAGGTCTTTTACTTTACAACCTTTGTTGTACTCTGAATTTTTATCTCTGTCATCTTTGTCTAAGTGTCTTTGTTTCAAAGTCTTGAAGCTTAAAGCAGGTCCCATTACTTGGGAACTCAGCAAACTGGTCTCAGTTAATCAGATAAGCACTTGAAGAATTCCCTGGAAACTTCCAACAGATAGACCTAAAAAGATCCAGCACAATTGGTTTATCCTGACAAGATTATGGCTAATACCATCAAAATGGAGGAGACCCTGAAGTTATCTAAATAACTTGAAAAGGACTCCAAGAAAGAGAGAGATGTCACGAAGGAAGTGTAGGCAGACAGACATGTTCAGTCATGGACCTGTAAAAACTGTCGTTCTTATATTCTATGTATAATTTATGTAGCCATACGATATTAAATATTTAAGAAAATGTCACTCCGACACCATACCCAGCGAGAATGAGTTATTGCACTCTGTACCAGGGACTCATGAAGGGAAAGCAAGCATTTGCCTTGGGTAAACCACCTGGTCTTTAATGAGGAGCCAGGAGGAAACATCTGTAACCCCTTCCCCAGTATCAGTCCCCCCACGATGTCCATTCCAGTTCATGCCTGATGTTAGGGAGATTCTCTAGCCTCTGAGCAGAGATGGCCCTGCTGGGGGCTGAGTTCCCTTCATGTGGATTCCTGCTTAGACAGGAGATGTAAACTTGTAGATACTCCATGGCCTGGAGAACACTTTCCTCCAAGGACTCTGGATGGGACCTGGGGTTTGAGCCAGAGACTGGGCCATAGAGGGAGGATTGGGTCTGTGGGTAAGGAGGATCGACAAGGCCTGAGAGCTACTGAGGGGGTGTCTGTGGGGCATCTGCGGGAAGGGCCACGACATCCGTGTTTAGGAGTCACCATCCCATGAAATAAGGAGCGGAGATGGGACCCTGCGAGTGTGGGTGGACTGAGGAGGGGAGGAGCTCAGGATGGAGCCCAGGGGCTGTAGGCAAGAGGCCAGGACTTCGCAGGGCAGGACACAGCCACAGCAGAACGGATTCCCTGAGGCTTTGGCATTACTTCTTAGGGGTGAAGACATAACTGCTCTCGGGGAGTGGGGCTTCTACACAAGAGCCACGGCTGTGGGAGTTAGGGGCAGGGGCTTGTGTGGAGGAGGGTCAGCAGCCTTCAGGGCCCAGCTGACGCTCTCAGCCCCGCCCTCAGATGGCCTGGGGTGGGTGGTGAATGAGAGGAAGTGAATGTGGACTTTCTAGGGCCACACACAAACCGTGGGCCAGTGATCCACTGGATGGGTGGCGTGTCGTTCAAGGTACTCTGTCCTTAATGGGCAGTCACGGTGGGTGATAGAGACGGGTGGGGTCTGTGGTGTGCTGAGTCTGGGGCCACTCCTGTCAGCCAACTGTGTGCATCTCTTCCCAACTCCACATTCAGTGATAGAGTCTCAGCTAGAAACTGGCCATGGTGGAAGTATTTATACCATGGAGATTGGCAAATACTACAAATCAGGACTCTGTTTTCCAGAGAACCAAATGTTAAACATTTATCAACACACCACTGGAGGGTAGGGGAGTAAAAGATGAATCTAAATGAGGGGCTTGAGTGGGAAGGAGTTTGCATTTTATCCTGAGTGCTGTGGGGGCCACTGAGGAGGAGTGACATTATAGTGCATTGCTTGAAAGGGTGGCATTGAAGGCCTGTTTACCTGCATTCAAATGCCACTTGCCAGCTGGGTGACCTTGGGCAGGTTACTTAGCCTCCATGGGCCTTGGTTTCCTCATTGTGAAATGGGAGGAATAATGCCTGCTTCACAGGGTTATCGTGAAATTTATACAAGTTTTACATGGTAGGGCACTTACATTAGAGCCTGGCATGCAGTAAGCATTCAGTAGGTGTTAGTTATTGTAGAAATGTTTAGACAGTTAAAGGATAGGATCATGTTTGTCGTTTGGAATGAACACTGCAACATGGAGAATAGGTTGAAGAGAGCAAGAGAAAAGGCAGGAAGAACAGGAAACAGGCAGTAAGCAGGTGAGGGACGGTGGGAGCCGAACTAGGGGGAACAGAAAGGGACAGGTCTGGGGATTGTGGGGTGGGATGGAGAGGGCTAGGGGTGTGATGCAGGGAGTCGGGGGGACAACGGGAGGGTCACAGCTGGTAGAGGTGATCAGGAAGCCTTGAGGAGGAGGTGGGCCTCGAGCTGGGTCTTGAAGGGGTGTCTGCAGAGGAGAGGTAGGGGGACCCTATGGGTAGAACGAGGGTTTTTCAGAGAGCATTGAGGTTAGTGGGTTTTCAATGAACATTTGTCACTGGATTATGTTAATGTTTGATTGAAGCAGCTGGAATGAAAAATGAAGAAAAAGTAGTACGCTTGAAAAAACAAAAACTACCCATAAGGCTTCTGTGGCGCTCTGATAGCCGCTCCTCTGGCACCTGCAGAAGCCACTTGGTGCAGGGAGCCTTCCGGCTGAGAACTGCTCCTGTCCGCCAGGGCGCCCAGATGGGCGTGGAGCTTAGGAAGTCAGCTGAACACTGGAGGGTGAGTCTGTCTCTGTCCTTCGTGAAAGGGAGAGGGAGAGAGAGCTCTCCGGCCTACGCTGTGCATGGCTTCTGGTGCCTTCTCCCATTGTCATAACGGTGGTTTGTTGGTGAAAAAGGCCCTTTCAGATCAGTAGGGCGGTATTTCTCCCTTGCCACACTTACTGTGGGAGCGCTGGCCGGTCTGTCCCAAGCTTCGGGGTGCATGAGCCTACACTCTGTGAGCTTAGTTCAGGGGATCGTGACAAGCCGGTGTCACATCCAATTCTGCATAGCAGGGTGCACAGGTATAAGGATGGGCGCCCTTGGCTGGAGCATGCCGGCCTGGACACTTCCCCTGCTCATCTGTCCCAGCCGCTCCCCAGCTTGGTGTGGGGAAGGGCAGCCAGTGGCAGACAAGCAGAGCTTTTCTCCCATTCTGTTCTCACACATCCTCCCTCAGCCACCACCCACTGTCCCGCCTCCCAGATGAGATGGCAAAGTACAGACGTGTCAGTGATGCCAAGGAGGCGAACAGATAGCAGAGAACCAAACTGAACCCAAAGCAGTGAACTCAAGTTATTTGGAGGGAGAAGGTGAATATATAGGGAAGATAAAAAGATAGGCAGGCGTTACTCCTAGCTTTGGTCAGTATTCCTTAGAACACTTCTCAGTTTTCTCATCCTGGGGTCCCCATAAGTCTACCATAGTTTAAAAATGACCTACACCAGGAAGCCCACAGCAGAGTAGGGTTACAGTAACTTTTGGGAATCTAGTGAAGTGGCACAGACTTAGGCCATCCTAGAACTACTTCCCAGTTATGGACTTTTCCAGACGAATTATTCAGCCATGGTGGACTTTCCACTTAGACTTAAAACAGGTCATTTGGACTCCATCCGCAAGATGGTGGCCGGTTCATTTCCTGCAGGCCAGGCCTGCCCGGCAGCTACCAGCTGATACTCATTCTTTTCTAGCCACCGGTGGGGCTCCCTGGAGACTCTACCTTCCCCTCCCCTGGCCCTGCTCTCTGGTCATGCCAAGGGGTTGACCTACAGCAGTGGGAACTGGAGGCCACAGCTCCATCCTCCTCTTACTCTGTCCCTGGCAGGAATGTGCTGCCCAGATCTCCCTTAGGACAGAGGCACTCATTCTCCTGGGTTACCAGGAGTGTCGCCTGCTGATTGGGCCTGCCGTTCCCCTCAAAGGGAGCTGCCTCCTCCGAGGTGACACCCCCGCCCTAGGAACACCTACATGCAGTGACTAAACGATGCAGAGGTACCAGACCCTTGGCCCTTTGCCTCCGTTCAGGACCTCTTTGAAGGGCAACTCAGCTTCAGTTGTCCCTGTGGGATAGGCCGAGCCCTCTGCTACAGCTGCTCACCAAGCCACTGTGTCCGAGCCTTCTTCTCTCAGTCCTCTGCAGGTGTCATTCCCAAGGGCACTCCCCAGTGCAGCCCTTACACGTAAATCTCCATCTCAAAGTCTCTTCCCCAGGAATGTGACCCACAACACACAGAGATGCTGGACAGGAGGACCACCAGCATTGAGGTCCAGGCATGGATGGTCTGCAGGATGTCCGTCACACCAGGGGGGAGGCTGGGAGGTGGGAGAAGCAAGAAGCAGTGTGGGGAGGCCCTCCATCCAGGAGGTCAGGAGGTCAGTGAAGTAATGCCCCAGGGGAGGTAACTCTGAAGGGTGCCTGCCTTGCCCTCTGCACCCCAGGGGGAATTGTCTCGTCCCTCTCGAAGGAAAAGGAGAGGAAGAAGAGGACAGAGGAATCGTGATGTTCTCTAGATAGGCTCAGCTCTTTATCCCATAGTTGGTAAAACACATAATAAGAAACAATCTTGTTCCTTGTTGCCTGGACAAACTTGGCTCCCAAAGTCATTGCTTCCCTCCATTTGAAGCCACCTGGGAAACTGTGCAACTAAATTCCACTCTCTGTCTCAGTGGAATGAGAAGAAAATGTGGAAGTGGAGATAAGAGAAACAAGAAACTAGGGGGCGATGGATAGTCCTTTCTGGGAGACGGGAGGCCATCAGCTAGGGCTGGCTTCATTCCCCAGGCCCAGGGACCGTGTGCTCCTTTTGGAAGACCACTGGATTTCCCCAGTCTGAACACAAACCCCTGACTATCATGGGAAACAGGAGTGAGGGTCCTCCTCTTTGGATCTCAACTAAGAACCCAAAGACACAGTTTCCCCAGGATCCAGAGGCTAGACTCACTCACCTGCCCATCAGATCCTGGACAGACCCCAACCACAATAGCTTCCGTACTGGGACTGAGCGGGAACCACCCCTCCCCAACCCCAGAGAGGCCAGTAGAGCTCAGTATCTAGCCCTCCTTCCAGGCAATTCTAGAAGCTTAAAATACTTCTGTAGGACCAGGCATCCCACATTCGAGGCTAACCTTTACACAGTCCCCGGCACACTAGGCACGGAATGCAAGGGGATCACTGTAAAAGTCCCGGACTCTGAATGCCGCTGCTGCCGAAGATCGTTCCTGTCCTTTCAAGAGGCTGTACCCTGGGGTGTGCTTCATGGAGGGGAAGCACCGGGCACAGACACGCTTCTGGCCGGATGATATATTACCTCTTAGGGACTAACCAAGGCCCCTTCAGTTTTTGTGAATGGTTTTGTTGAAAAATAGTTTCTACAAATGTATTTTATAAAAATTTCAGTTGAAGCTGGAAAGCACAAGATACTAACTTGCTTCATCGGCTTTTTTACCCAACCTCAAGAGCTACCAGGGAATAGGAGAAGTAATATGCGAAGTTTACAACAACACGTGTAAACATAAAGTAGGTGATGGGCTCTCCAGACTGGCCACCAGGCTGTTTTCTATCCTGTAGTAAGGAGGGCTCTTGTGCTAGTTGGAGGTAGTAGGGCTGATTATTAGACAAGTGCTTGGTGTTGGGAAGACAGAGTGAAGAGGAGGTGGGTGAAGAGAGAGCACCCCTAAAATAGCCCTTGGACGGCTCTAGGCCAGTCATTGTTTTCTAGAAAAGGGGCAATTCATGCTACCAAAGGTACTAACATTAGAGGGGGGAAAAAACCCATTCTGGAACACTACATGCAGTTAAAAAGCAGCTTAATTTAGTCCTTTAAGGTTATACATAGCTCTACACTTCTGACTCTCAATTCTATGCATTTTATACGTGCTACTGACACTTCTCCACCATCCACTCAAATTGTCCAAGGCTCCAGATAAGAGAGCCACACAACACATGGCAGAGGACATGTACTCTCCCCTCTTATTCGTCAAGAGCACGTGAACTTCAGCTGCAGGCTGGCTCTTGCCTGGGGGGATTCCCACTCCTTCTGGTGTGAGCCCTGTCGTCAGTGTGACTCCAGATAACCCTGATGTGGAATAGGAAACAAAAAATGAAAATGATACAAAAGCCCCTATCATCAGATATCATTTTAGATAACCCTGAATGATTGAATATTTCCTCCTTTCTGAGAGCACACATATGCACTCACACGGCCATGCACATAGTCTCTCACCCTGTATCTCTTACTGTATTTATAAATTTCTGACTCTCCGTCTGCATAATAGTGATAAAAAGTCTGGCTCAGTTTCACCCGAGATGTGTTGCATGGGTTAAATAATGTCATGCACACCCTCCAGAAAAATAAAATTTAGAAATGGAAGGTGTCCCCACTGATACCCATAATTCCATCATTTGTTATCTCATTACTTTGCATCTCGCCCTACGTGTTCGGAGAACAAGAGGGCTGAGCTTTAGAGTCAGGCTCTCAACAATCCCCGTGTTGACGAGACTAAAGCGGAAGGAACACAGTAGGATGCAGGCGAGCACCCTGGAAGGCTGACCGAGCAGTTCTCCAAATGTTTGCAAGTACAAGGCAGGATTCCATTGAGCCTTCAAACCTTGAGGCAAGCCTCAGCATTAACAGAGCCAAAAGTTTCGTTTCTTTGACTGTGGGAGTGCTGTAATCACCCTTTAAATGGCCATTCAGTTTGAAGTTCCATAAGCACTTTGACTGAGAAACACTTTTACTGAGGCGTGAAAAGTCCTTGGCTTTAAATGGCACATAAAGAGCAGTGCCCATGTCACAGTCTGGGCACCACATTCTGCCCTGCAAAGGTGACTCCCACGTGGAACATCTTAGTACAGAACTAATGCCTGATCTAGGGCAGGGGTGTGTGCGTGTGCGTGTATGCACGTGCATATATGCGCACAGGTGCAGATGGGAGGAAAGGGCAAAGCTATGGGAGGAGTTTTTATGCCCTCTTCTTTGCAAGGTTCCTGGTGATTTCAGCCTCAGCAGAGTACACTTAAGCCCACGGGCAAAAGAGCCCAAATGGCAGCCCTTAGGCACTGGCGGCAGCTTGCTGGGGTTCTCCTTTCCACCAGCGAGAAGCAAGTCCCCTGAGCTCTCAGGCAGTCACAGGTTTGGGCTGCTTACTGAGCTCTAAGTGCAAGTATTCCTCTCTGCCAAGTGTCTGGTAGTCCTGGATGTGTGTTGTGGGGAGGTGTGTGTGTACCTAAAGTGGAGGAAATTTTGTGGGAAGGCTGCCTCACGAGACAAAGCCAAAAAGACAGACCAGGCAGAAAGAGGCTGAGGTATCACCAGTACCAAGAAACAAGCTTCCATGAGCTGGCGAGACATCGATCCATCAGAATGAGACCAGCTTTCTCCTAACCACGGCAAGGCTGAGTATAACACAACCTGGGTATAATTCAGCAAACACCGTTTGAAACAGAAGACCTGAATTTCAGTCCCAGCTGTGTCGCTCACCTGCTATGGACTTGGAGCAAGACCTTTCTTAGGTTATTTCTTCCTGAATAGGTGGGGTAAGACCTCCTCCAAAGTATCTTAAAGTTGAACCTACCGGAGCCAATGAATATGAAAATGTTCTGTAAGTTTAAAGCGCTACAGAAATAAATAATTGTTATTATTGGAGAGATTAACATAGCGCAGGACACCACAGGGCACCATGATCCGCCATGGCTCATCTGTGAGATGCCAGCTAGAGAGGTGAAGCTCACAATACTGACACATATTGCCACGGCTGTAACCATTCACTGTTCTCTTCCTGCACAAGCAGCAAGGAAACAAAATCTTGCCAGAGTCAAAAGAAAACAGTCCCTCTGCTTTGTCTGCCTCTTGAAAAGCAACCTACGGCTGGCTAGTCCCTTCTCTGTGAGAAAGGGTAGATGAGGCCCCTTGGTTAGTTATGTGGAGTATGGTCTGTGTGCAGCAGGCCCACACCCGGCCCTCGCTGGGCAGCCAGCAGTTCTCAGCCATTTCGTTCTAGGCACCAGGCAGGTGACATCCATGAGTGTCACATTCACCGTGTGCTGTTCACAGCGCTCAGACTGCTCCTTGCCAACCCTTTTTCCTGTGTCAGAACAAGTGAAAGCAACAATATTGTACATATAACCATGAATCTGCTCTTATTTAAAATATTTGGTGCTTCCCATTACTGATAATGATTTCGCTGTGACACCTCACAGTCCACTGACACTCGATGCTGCGCCGGGAAGTCAGGACGGAGAGCAAATGCCTTCATCTGCGAGTGAGGGCAGGGATTTGTCTTACGCTTCTTAGCATTTCCAACATCTGGCACCTGGGAGAAGCTCGGTGCTGCCTGGAACTGGAGGCTGTAGCCTGAGCAGATGCCTCCCAGCTCCCACAGATGTGCTCTGGGGCCATTCTGAGCTCAGAGGTGCTGTTGGGTCGGAGCCCTTTAGGAGCAAGCAGGACAGCCACGTGGCAGAGGATGAGACGTGGACTGTGCGGGGTTTCACTGCTAGGATGGACAAGCCAGCACCCTTCACACTCCATGGTGGTGACAGTTTTAAGTGGAAGAGTTAGTGCCTTTGAAGAGGGTGGCCTCTCGCCAGCAACTGGTGCCTGGGGACTGGGCTTGGTGACGGCTGGAAGAACTGAGCATGCAGGTGGCTCTGCTCAGAGAACAAACAGGAGAAGCCAAAGTAGATCTTTAAGTGCATGGCAAAGTCGTGCTCTCTGAGCACCATTCCCAAAGATGTTCAAAGTCCATGCTTTCATCAGGGCACTTTGGGTGGATCTGTAGATTCAGGGGATTCCTAGGTACCAGGGCCAAAGCTGGCATGGATTTTCCCTTCCAGACAGAGAAAGCCTTGCAGGGCAGCAGCCTGAGCCACATGCCCTTGTGTAGGAGCAGTTGGAGGCTGGCAGACCCCAGGAGCTAGCTGGGAGCACCAGTGTATGAAGAACCTTCTAGACAATTTATCACAAGTGTGCTAATGGCTCTGGGGGCCAAGAGCAAATGGGTCACATAGCATGTTTTTGAGATCACAGATTGTGAATGAGTTGCTTTGTGAATTATTTGTCATTTTCTCCCTGCAGCTCAGAATAAAGCTAGATCTGATGGGCTTGGCCTGGGAGGCAAAGCCGGGCTTCTGCAGTAAAGCTGCGGGCTGTTTCGGGCTGGGGCGGGGCCACGCACACTGAGCTTAAGGGGCAGAGCCTTCTACTGGAGGTCCAGACGTTGGTGTTGACAGTCTGGCTGTCCCCCATACATGCGGGGCCTCGGCTACAGCTTAGGGTTGTGCTTTGCAGCCAGGCCACACGCAGGAGTCTGTCCCGGTCCTGCCACTTAGTCCCTGTGGAGCTCAAGTCAGTCTCTGGCCCCTCTGATCATCGGTTTCCTTACTGTGAAATGGGAAAAGTCATGACTTCCTCCCTGGTTCTGGCGCAGCTGGTGAGGTGCGGGCACGCAGGGCCGCCATGGCTCCTGGCCCAGCAAGCACGGCACCTGGTGTCCCTGGGGTTGCTGTGATTCTCGTCACCCACGGTGATGTTCCTTTTGCCATTGCTGTGTAACAAACACCACAGATGTCGTTGCCAAAAACAACCATTTTTTTCTGCTCATGGATTCTGTGGGGCAGCGATTCAGAAAGAGTACTGTAAGGATGGCTCATCTCTGTTCCAAAGTGTCGGGGACATCGACATGGAAGGTTCAAAATCTGTGTCACCTTGATGGCTGGGGGCTGGAATCACCTGAGGCTCCTTCGCCCACCTGTGTGGTGCTCAGCCTGGGAGGGACTTGAAGATTAGGACTGCTGACCAGAGGGCTCCACGTGGCCTCTGCGTGGCTCCCTCCAGCATGGCAGTCTCAGGGGGTGTGGACTTGGAACATGGTGTCCAGCTCCGTCCAGAGCGAGTGTAGTGAGAGAGCCAGGCGGAAGCTGAATCACCTTTTCTGACCTGGCCTCAGAAGTCAGCTGCATTCTGTTGGTCAATGGCAGTCTCCATGGTTGGCAGCCTATATCTAAAAGGAGGGCATTTCTGGATGGGAGGAGTGTGAAAGAACGCATAGACATGATTTAAAACTTCCAAGTGACCGTAGAAGAGAATAAAGCATGCCTTATGCTTACAGTCTAAAGAGTCCATTCACTTAATCCTCTCAACACCTTTGAGAGGTGGGCAGGCAAGTAATAAGACTCCATGTTGCAGATGTGAAAACAGGTCCAGGGAGGCCAGCCACTTCATTCCCCTGAGCTGCAGGATCAACAGATTATTCGAGATGCCTTCTCTGGTCCCTTTCAGCTCTGAAACGCGGTGGTTTTCCATTTTTTGCTGAAGGAGGCAGTCATGAAAGTTTGGCCTTAGTGAAGAAAGCAGTTTGAACAGACGTGTATTTACTGTTTCAACAATTTCTGTGACTTCCTGGGGCAAACTGAATCGCTTCCACTTGGCCCACACCTGAATTCTGAAGGCAGCTAATTTTTGTTGCCTTGGTTTGGTGCCAAGTATCAAAGGAGAGTTAAAAGAACAATCTTTGCTCAATTAGAATACAAATTCCTTCAACTGAGACCAGCTCTGGTGCCTCATCTTAAGATAAGGAAACTCCTGTTTATCACGTATCTTTAGGCTGAAACATTTCAACCAAAGCAGGAAATGCAAAAAAGCAAGATCGCCTTTAAGCAAATGACTCACTAGGCAAGTAAATGTCAACGATGAAGATTTCTATTAGTATAAAATTTTTAAATTTGTGGAGGTGCAATTCACTTTACTCAATACTTGTGGCCCTGATTTGGTGAGTGAAAATTAAATATTTTAGCAGTAAGTCTATTTTAATTGACTTAGGAATGACACAAGAATGAGGGATTTCCTAGTAAAAGACTCCTGTGAAAATTAGCTTCTTAATTTTAATTTTATAAATTGGGGTTTCTAGAAATTTCTAGAAAGTATGGTCAACTTGTATCACATAGGTTCTCAGTCAC
The DNA here is from genome assembly GCA_032199065.1 of Smutsia gigantea. Classification (NCBI taxonomy): domain Eukaryota; kingdom Metazoa; phylum Chordata; class Mammalia; order Pholidota; family Manidae; genus Smutsia; species Smutsia gigantea. Next base: position 348,370 of record JAVSCE010000727.1, on the reverse strand, counting down.
TCTTAAAGAATATGATTTTAGAAATTTTTGGTCGTCTATTAAAATGTGTGCTTTGAAGATTCCATTCACCTAGTTAACTTTTACTTTACTCATAATTTATGTTTTTAAAAAATCTTGGGGGAAGGGTGATAAAAAGGAGAACTATGAAGGAATATTGACCCAAACTTAAATGGCAGCATGTTCTCCAGTGGCTTCAGAAGGCCACTGTCAGAGATTAATACAAAATTAGCACTACCATCCCACCATTTTTTTCGTTAAAGACACAGTAACATAAAGGGGCATTACGATTAGCAGATATAATGTTGGGGGGGCACGGGGAGGGCAGTACAACTCAGAGAGGACAAGTAGTGATTCTATAGCATCTCACTACGCTGATGGACAGTGACTGTAATGGGGTTGGTGGGGGGGACCTGATGAAGGGGGTAGTTCAATAACCGTAATATTGCACATGTAATTGTAGATTAATGATAATAAAATAAATTATATTTTAAAAAATAAAATAAATAAAATAAATTGTCCCTAAACTAAACATAATAAATGATTGCATTTCAAAATGCATATCACAAATTATACTTTTTCATAGGTAATTATTTTAACATATTAAATAATTTAATTTTAATTCAGAAGCTAAAATATTAAAGGAGCATGTTAACAGGCAGTTAAATTTTGTTTTAATAACATGGATATTATGAAGGTTGTGTTAAAATAATCTTTGTCATAGAATTTTAATACAATGGTATTAAAAATAAAATAATTTACAAAAAAAAAAAGACACAGTAACATATCTTTGAGATGCCAACAATGTCTATAGGTAATGCAGATTGTTTTATAATTTTAAACTTAATGATAATTTAAACTTTTAAAGAAGGCTATTCATCTGGGATGGCATGATGATAAGGCTGCACAAGAACCCATTCGAGGGCTACTCAGCACCTTCACGGTGTCCAACATTGTGCCGGGAGCCACGGGAGCAACAGAAGCATGAGGTGCCCCTCCTGCCCCTGCACATCCCCATCCAGCTGGAGGGCCGAGGCACACACGCAGGCCACGGTGAGCAAGCAGCTTCTTATACAACATTATCTCCAGCAAAAATATAGTTCCAGGTGTGTGTTGATGTTGAAGAATAAACAGGTCCATATATGAGGTGCTATTCGTTATGTAGCACAGACAATAAGGACAAAAGAAGAATTGTTGAAAGAAGAAATAACATTAATGCCCTGCATTTATGAAGCTTTTAAAACATCTTCATAGTCATCATTTTATTTATTTCTGACAACAGTCTTAGAGGTGGCCTGACCCAGGACTGTGACTCCTGTTTTATGAATGAGGAAATTGAAGTCCCGGAAGCATAAATGACTTTATCTCAGGCATCTCATGGGCTTGAACCCAGAGATTGTGACTCCAGATCAGACACCCTTTTCCCTGTAGACATTGACCCCATAGGCAGCAGCCCTTTTAAGGGAAGATGTTCCCACAAGGAGACTTGAACTATGGCTTGAAGGAGGGGCAAGGGACGGCAGTCTGAGAAGAGTGGGCACTCAAGGGAGCTGAGGAGCTAGACCAGAGCCAAGGGGCAGACACGCGGATGCAGGAGGCGGAGGAGACTGGTCTGGCTGCAGTGGGCGGCTCTCAGAGGGGAATAAGGAAGGGGAAGCTTAAATAAGTAGAGGTGGGCTGATTACAAAAGGCCTGGATCTCTGGGTTGAAAATGGCACAGAACCACTGAAGCCCAAAAGTGATCTGAACTGTTTTTAACAATATTCAGGTGGACTCAGTCATTTTGGGAATTCATGGATATAAAAAAATAACCTTAAATATGGGAAAACAATTTGCACAAAGATGGTTATCAAAGTTTTACTGGCATCAGCATGTCAGTAGGAGTGATGTTAGGGTATGGCAGGCCACATTAGGTTCTATTTATTCCCCTGTTTTTCCCAAATTTTCCACATTTAGGGGTAGGGATGTGCTTTTAGATACATGAACAACATTTATGAATGAGTGTCATCAGAAAGTCAGGATCACTAATGTTTGAGAAATCACCAGAGGTCAACCAAACAGACCGGAAAAGGCCAGGCAAGTGAAAGAAAGCACAGGAGAATGCACCAGGCTCGCTGGCAGGAGCAAAACATGCTGCTCCCTCTCCATTCTGCTCAGTCAGCGCTGTGGGCAACTCTAGCAGGGGAAGGCCTAGGCATTTTTAAAGTAATGAATGTGATAGGGTGGATAATGACCCCCAAAGATCTCTGGAACCTGTTAATGCTACCTTATAGGAAAAAGGGTCTTTGTAAATGTGATTAAGTTAAGCGTCATGAGATGGAGACGTTACCCTGGATTATTTGGGAGGACCCTAAGTGCAATCCCAAGTGGTCCTGTACACGAGGCAGGGAGAGAGAGCTGACACAGACAGAAGAGGAGAAGGCAACGTGACCACAGGGTTAGGGCTTTTCATTGCATTCAATGACAGGAGTGCTGCCCCCAGCAGCCAAGGAATGCCGGGTGCCATCAGAAGCCGGAAGAGGCAAGGAATGGATTCTCCCTTCAGACTCCAGAGGGAGCACGGCCCTGCCCACGTCTTGATTTCCAACTAGTGAAACTGATTTCGGACTCCTGGCCTCCAGAATGTAAGACAATACATTTGTGTTTTCTTAAGCCATCAGGTCTGTAGCAATTTGTTACGGCAGCCACAGGAAATGAATGCAATGAAAACCTCTAACACTGGCAAGACAGCTCCCTCTGGGGCAAAGGTGTAGTATGGGAGGAAGGGCCAGATGTGGTCAGGCTTAAAGTGATGAAGAAGAGCTGGCGGTTGGGGGCTGAGGGAGGGTCAGCTGGACCGGAGCTGACTCACTGGTGAGAGCGAGGGCAGAGGCGCACCGGAACTGGCGCCGATGGACTCACGAGTCATTGCACACTCCTTCCCCCAGTTCCACACTGAGTACCATCATGTTGGTAGCTTGAAAGCGTGGTGAGAGAATTTACACCATGGCATTTAGAAGACACTACAAAACAGGGCTTTTCTCCCAGAGACACCGTTGTTAAACATTTGCCTCTGGGTGAAGGGAAGAGGAGAAATGGAAGATGAGTTAGATTTAGAACCCAGGGCTAGAAGACTAGCATTGTCATTTGCTCATCGCACTTCTTGCATAAACATTTATGTGCCATTAATAGAAAAGGAACATTGGAAAGTCCATCTGATTTTAAAGATATGTGAGATTTGGATTTTCTTCTTGCATTTACTATATTTATGTTTATATTCTACTGTATGTCACATACTTGACCAGGCAGAGAGGATATGATAATGCTTTAAGACACAGACCCAGCATCACAGAGTTTAGAGTCGAGTGGGGAAGACAGAATTACAGTAGAATTGGGTAAGTGCTAATACAGATACAAGGATGCCCCAAAGACAATGTATGGGAAAAGTAGAGGTGGGGTGGGCAGTTCCCAGAGGAGCTGACCTTTGCAGACTGAAGGGAGAGTAAATATTTGCCAGACATGGAAAGTCGTGGGGGAAAAGGGAGTATAAATAGCAAGACTTGCATTACACAATGTGGAGAGAAGGAAGAGGTTAACAGTGGTGTATGGATGGGAGGTGGAGTGGGATGGTGATCACGGGAGCTACTTCCCTCTACAGAAGAGCTACTTGCTAAATTAATGAGATCACTGAGGATGACCAACCCAAGTCCAGCCTGGACAGGCATTCATAGTCAGGCATCTGATCCAAGGGACTGAGTCAGACACAACACCAAGGGCTTCTAGGAGGAAATAGTTCTTGGGGATGGGTGGATGACAGAGTTAGGGGTGAAAGAGGTCAAGCCAGGTGGAGGAAAGGACACAGCAGTTAGAATGCAACCCTCTGTGAGAAGAGAGGAAATAAAGAGCTGGTTGATGGGGAGCAGGTGGGGGACTGAGAACAGAGTGGAATTCGAAAGACAGTGCGGAAGCCCGGGCAAGCAGGCTAGCCTCGGACAGTGGCAGTTCAGCTGGCACTGAGCCCCACGAAGACGGACAGGGACTTCTGTCTACTGCTTGATGCCATCACCTGGCTCAGTAACTCACACTGAGCGGTCCATCAGTAGGCATGTGCTGAAGAAGCACATGAATGCGTTAGTTAGGCAGGGAGGAAGGCAAGGAGGCCCCTAGGGTTCTGTTCATTCTAGGGACACTGGATAGGGGGCTTAGGAAAACAGGCATTTCGCCTCCCTGAAGGTGAGGCTTCCAGTGAGCCAGCAGGCTCGGTTCTCAGTCCGGACCAGAGGCACTTGAAGAGTCGTCGCTGCCGGCAGGTGGCCGAGACTGGAGCAGGCAGGGGGCTCCAGGATCCTAGCAAGCAAGGGCCCGGGCTGTTGGTCAGTGTGGCACGGGCAGGCGGCAGGCCGTTCAGGGTGGCCGCAGCATGGCACAGGGGCAGTCCTGGGGGGAGCAGCCTGAGGGCCCTGAAACCAATGGGAAGCTACTGGCAGCTTTTAAAGATGGAACAGCAGAGTCAAATTTACAGCAAATTAGGTGGAAAGGGATGGGGCAGCAGGCAGGTGGAAGGGTTCTTAGCCACCTGGCTCACTTGCTTGCAAAGAGAGACACGAGAACTCCGTCAGCGTGGTTTTATTCCCTGTAAGACAAACAGACAGAGTGGCTGTCTCGAAAGAGAGAGAGCAGCAGCAGCAGCAAGGGGGGAGCTGCTTACATAGGAATTTAGGGCCTTGGTGAGTGGGATGGTGGCCTTGTGACTTCTGAGAAACAGAAACTGATGCAGGCAATAGGGTCCTTTGCTACACTGGGGTGCGGCTGCTGCAAGTGGTAAGGAGCCGCTGCGCCCGGAGGCAGTTCAAGGCTGTGTGTTAAAGGGACCTGACAGCAGGGACGCTCACTGGGAGGCTGTTCCGATAGTGTAGGTGAGAGCTAACGAGTCCCCAAACTAATGTAGTGGTGCTGGGACATGGGAGGAGGCAAAGTGGAGGGAGATTTAGAAGGTTCAGTTAATAACAGGGGGTAAAGATGGCAGCAGGCCAGCGAATATGACAATGTGATGCTGTTACTCAAAGAATGTTGAGGAAAGCCTCACTAGTCATAGCAACACGGCCTGGAGAGCAGCTTGTATACTGGACACCGGACAGTACTTCCAGCCCCGGGACAGAACAGCACCGACCTCACCAGAACAGAGCCCGCCAGCACGTGCCTTTCTGAGCCAGGCTCCCCACTCGAAGGTAGGTGTCAGGGGCATCTGTTTGCCAGAGTCCAGGTCACAGGCCTACAGCCTGGCTTCAAGGGAAGCTTGGGAAGTATCTAGACTACCTCTGCTTCCCACCTAAGCTCCAAGGTGAAGACTCTCTGACAGAAGGAGGGATAGTCAGCCAAAGAGAATGACAGAGTTCCACTAAAAATACGAAGAATGAGGAAAACAAAGAAGACCACAACCAGAAACCTGGGGAAAGCCAGTATCTAAGGAATAGAGGGCAAAGAGTCAGCGAGGCAAATAACCAAGGGAGAGCAGAGCTGACAGGAGACTCAGGAGGGACAGGGTTGCAGAAGCCTCATGAAGAAGGACTCAGCGCAGGACTGAGCAGCCATTGGACTGGACCACGAAGAGGTGGCCAGTAGCCTATGGGAGAGCATTCTGGGGGGGCAAGTGGAGTGAAAGCCAGTCTGAGGGGCCTCAGGAGTGTGTGCCGTGTCAGTGAAGACAGAGAGTGTGGACGACTCAAGCTTGGCTGGGAAGGGAGAACAAAGAAAGAGAAAGCTGAGGCCAAGGAACAGCACCGAGTGGGAGGGTGTGGCTTTGGGTTCGAGCCTGCAGCGCCTCGAGTGTGTTCCTGCGTGTGCGTGCTGGGCCGACCCTGTGCTCCCTGAGGATGCCCGCAGGCTGTGGGGAGAGCCAGTTTAGTGATGGCCTCTCCCTCTCTGCTGCTCTGAGAAAGTTACTCTGTTTAGCAAAAAGTATTAGTGTTCTTTTTAAGATTCTAAACTACCCTGGAAGCTCTCCTTTAGGGATTAAGAACATAGAGTCTCCACTTTATATCAGGCGTTTGCATATGTTCACTGCAAAAGGCATCCTGAAGGGCTGGAGGTGTGTGTGTGTGTGTGTTGGCAGAGGGGAGACTGGGATTGAGCACCACCTTGTAGCCTCTCGGCTGGAGCGTCCCTTTCCAGCTCTGGACCCCTTTGGCACATGGGCTGGGGACCACTGCTCCCCTTTCCTTCTGTACCTGCTCTGGGGGATTCAGTAGGTTGGCTGCACTCAACATCCTCCTACCCCACCTGCTTACAAATGCAAGAACTGGTCCACAGTCAGCTCCCTCTCCCCGGGGAAAGTCCAAGGAAAGCACTGGACCTCTGTTAACTTATACATCAGAGTTGGAGCCTTTCACCCCAAAGACCTCTAACTAACCTCTAGACTCACACAAATACTGTGTATGAATGAATAAAAAGGTTTTATCTTATGAAGATTTCTAAGCACTTTCACTTATATTAACACAGACGCTCAGAAATATGCCCAGCAGTAATATTTGTGAATAGCTTCATTTTTTAGATGGGAAACTGATGAACCATTGAGTGGAGGCAGGAAAGCACAGCACCTTCCCCCACCCCGCCCCTGCCTCCAGTTATGAACACCTGGAAGAGACCACATGGGGATCCAGGACTGCTTTTTCTACCTATATTATAATAAGAGACTATGGAATGTTTATTTGATGGTGCTGGGGTGCAGGGGGTAGATTCAGGGAAGAAAAGATGATGGGTGGGTGGGAGAGAGAGAAATGCATCTTTATCGTCCACTTTTAATTTGCCTGGAAGATTTTAGCCCAGGAAGCCAATGTTTAGTAATTTCTGAATAGCCAGAAGAGCCTATGACAGAGCAATTCTGGAGGGAACTGAGCAGTGGGCCGCCCTGCTCCCCCACTAATGCTGTTGACAGAGGCTTTGTTCATCTGCAGCAGGGTAAACTCATCTGTCATCAAACTGCCTAAATCCTCGGGGCAGGCAGGGACTAGATCCAGCCGCCGCCAGCCCCCTCGGCACCGCCAAGCCAGCAGCATCCCTCGTCCCCCGCGTCCGGGCGCCTGACTGAACGAGCAGGTGACATGGAGTCTGTTTCTGCCCTGCGTGGAGGGCTCCACCTGGGAGACCTCGCATCACTGGCTTTTCGAAGGCATCTGTTTGTTTGTGGGAAAGAGCGCTCTGTCACCCTAAGACCTCTGACCCCCTCGGGCCCCTAACATGGAGCAAGGGCGTACCTGCCCTGTAGGGCAGACACGGGTGTGCCTGGTTTCTAGCTACAGTTCCCTGCAGATAATTAAGTCAAAAAGAAACGCCTCTGGGTCCTGGCCCAGCTCAGTCACGTTGGAGAAGGCCTGGGAGGGGACGGGAAGCTGCGCCATCGGAAGGATTGCTCTCCTGCGCGGTTTCTTTCCTCTTTCAGACACCATGTCAGCTCGCTTCCCAAGGGGATTTCCTTGTGGGGAAGACAGGAAATCCACTGAGTCTGGCTGTGCATTCTGTTTAATGAGGGCCATAAATCATGTCGGTGAGGGAGGTCTGGAAGCGCTGAGCCCAGGAAGGACGGACAGGGGTTTCTGCAGGAGCGGGGGGCAGGCCTCTGCCTCTAGGATCACAGCGGCAGGAAGTGGAGACGTCAAGGGCAGTGCCCAAGACCCAGCCCGGAGGGGCAGCCAGCCCAGCGTGCTCCTCAGTCTCTCTTCAAACTCCAGTTCCCTGGCTGCAGAAGGGGGAGCTGTTCCGGCGTGCACTGCCCTGCGGCGGCCTGGGCGCTACTGAGACAGCCCAGGGAGGGTCCCGCCCTCTCCCCCATTCTCATGGCTGCCATGTAGAGTGCCACTAGTGTGGAAGCACCAGGGTCTTCTCAATACACCAGCTGCAGAGCTAGGCTGGGTTCACGGCTCTTTACCCCCGGGAAGGCTAGGACGGATCAGAGCAAGCTCACCGTCTGACCTGGTTCTGCACTCGGGCTCCCCTGGGAATAAATGATGACGCTGCCAAGTTCTGATGTGACCAAGACCCTTCCCATACCCTAAGCCTCGACTCTTCTCATCTGTAGAGTGGGGATAATAATGCCCGCCCAGCAGGGCCAGGAATGCTGCGGGTGGTGGAGCGACCGTGGCCTGCAGCCCGCTGCCTCTCGTGCACCAAGTCAGGCGGGCCTGCCCAGGCGAGCTACGGGGTCTCCCCGCGCTTTCGGTCACCTCCCACTCTGCGTCCGTGGACCCCTCCCCGGCACCTTTTTGAGTGCCATTGTACTGTTGACATTGAGCGGAAACCCTCCTTTTTAAGGCACAGACAATGATAATGCAGGCAGATGACAGGCACACAGACCAATTGACAAGCTCTGTACAAAGAGACGTTAAATAAATATCCATTCACATTATGGGCACATGATGAGGTCAGTGTACTTAGGAGTAACTTGGTAAGAATGCCTTGTCTGTACTTCTTGGGTGATGGACTGCTCTCAGCAAAGTCTCCATAGTATTTCCAAAGGAGACAACCTGGGGAAATACCACCTGTTCAGAATCACATTAAACAAGTGCCTTGAGGAAAGCCATATTAGCTCTTTCCCCTAATGGGCCATCTTTTAAGAGTGAAAGAGGCTTGTTGTATAAATGTAAGTCAATTTATTGTTATGAAGCTCCCAAAGCAGAGGCTGTGTGCTCCTTAGCGGCTGGCCCTGTGGTACATGAGCTTTCTGGAGCACTTGGGGCAGCTCACAGGACGGCCGGCATTGCATGAGTTACTCACCCACTGATATGGCAGGGTCACCTCCAGGTCTTTCTTTATCCTGGGCTTAGTAGGGTGTGATCGGGCTCTAGCACATCAAATAAAATCCTGAGAAGGCACAATCATTATTTATAGTCTATTTTCCATTCCCTATGAAATGTTTTAAGAAAAATCATTCCACAACAAAATTTTTTTTAATGCATCTTGGCATATTTTAATTCCAGCTGGCTCTTGGGACTACGACTTACACTGAGTTTGAAAGGTCTTTGGAGGCAGCTGGCCTGTAGTTGCTTAGCAGAGGCCACACTGGGTAGAGGATTATGACAGATGAAGAATAGCTCTGGACAGCCTACAGCCAGCATGCTTCCCTGATCAAGGGGTCCGTGAAAGGGAAGGCGGTTTGGAGTCCCGGATGCAGGCTAAGGAGTCTGAGTTTTGCTCTGTCGGCAGTGGGGAACCAAAGGGGTTTTGAGTAGGGAAGTAATGATCAGATTAATTCACAGAGTAAAGGAGTCTCTTTGTCTTGAATTGTCATCCCTTGTTTCATTTCCCACAACACAAGTGGAATGAGTTCTTGAACTGGTCTTGCCTCAAAGACTGAACGCTTGGATGACAATTTATTCTACTACTCTCTCTTGAGGATCTACTATAAGTTATTTCTGCTTCCACAGTACAATACAATGGCCAGTGGACTACCTCCATCCCAAACCAAAAGGAGATGCTTCTAGGAAGTGGTGAAACGCTATCATTCCACATGACCATATCCACCTAGGAAAAAAGGCTCTTCACATATAGAGTGGCAAGTGGCTTAACAATCAACCAGTCCAGTACAATGAGAAAAATGAAGTCCAAAGAATAAAAATGATTCATCCAAGTTAGGAAAAACACTTCAGGGGGTATTTATGGGGGGACTCTACATTACAGACTTCATTCTGGGTGCTGAGAATACATGAAAATAAGACATGGTACCTGTCCTTAAGGAACTTATAGTCTGGTAGAGGAGACGAACAACACGCCAACATACTTTAATCAAGGGTCTCAAGAGGCATTTGGAATTGGAATAGGTAATTGCAACAGTGCCATTCAGCTCCAAATTTCTATGCATCTACAACTGGAAACAGAAGCTTTTAGTGGAGTAATGAATGGAGTTGGGTGTCATAGGGAAATAAAAGAATACTTGGCACAAACTGTAAGATTGCAGAAGGCTTCTTGGAACTGGTTAATATTAGAGCCACCTCTGGTGGCCAGCCTCTGAGGTGGCCCCTGTGATTCTTGCCTCCTGATAGTCATGCCCTGGTGTAGTCTCCTCCCACACTGAGTCTGGTGGAGGGCATGGTGGAGGTCCCAAATGGCACTGGGAGTTCCACCTCAGTCTCTTGAATCACTCTTGGGGAAGGCAGCCTCCATACCTGGAGGTCACTCAAGCAGTCGATGGAGAGTCCCATGGAGAAACACTAAAGCCCCTGCCCACAGCCAACACCAACTCAACAGCCAAGTGAGTGGCACCTTGGGGGCTTATCCTGCAGCCCCAGTCAAGCCTTCAGATGATGCAGCCCTGGTGGACATCGACTGCAATCTCATGAGAAACTCAAGAGCCAGAGCCGAATTCCTGACTCATAGAAATTGTGAGAGACTGTAAATGATTGTTATTCTTTTAGGCAACTAAGATTTTTGGTAATTAGTTACACAGTAAATAATGAACCTACCCCCTGTGTTAAGAATACAGGTTTTCTGTTAGCCAACCTAGTAATTTGTTGGCTATTTTTTAATTTAGCACCCCAATTTGTTCCAATACCAAAAACTAATCAAAAAAATTTTATTAGCCATGTAAAAAAGAATTTGACAGGCTATAATTCAATAAATATTATTTAATTAAATAGATTGCCGTTTTAAAAATAACAAGTGATTTGAAGAAAGGTTTATGGAAGTATGCAGGATATTCATTTTCTTTCAGTTGTACTCAATATGATGTTGGTGGCATTTCAACAAGTGTTCTTTTCTTCAATCACCTTCTTTATATGGTGGCATTTTGGCAAGAGAATTTCTTTTCTGTGTGGTAGCATTTCTGAAATAGTTGTATGTGGGCTTCATTGTTTGTTTTCTAAACAGTAAGTTTACAAAAAAAAGCTCCGTTTCAATTTGTAAAATAATGTACTTCAGCAGAAACCTAGGATAGTTTTTGTTAGTGTTTTTAAACACAAGAGATGCTTAGTCCAGGGATTTTGTTCTCAGTCTAATTCAGTTTGGGGAGAGTTTCTTTCACCAAACAGAGAGGACAAAGATGAAATCCGTGTACATGGAAAACTGCTTTTAATAAGTGTACATCCCATGGAAGCAGGCCCAGTCTCAAGCCAGTTACAGAAAATGGAACCCTGCAGATGGAAGGCAGCTTCCAGGGCCCCCTAGGAGCAGGGGCTGTGATCACACCCATAGATTTGGGAGATTATTAGAAACCATTAGCACTTTGTAAACCACAATAATCAGGAGTGCCAGAACTATAGCCTTCCACTTTCTTCCTAAGATTATGTAAGACCAGGTTTTGGTAGTCACTTGGAGCAACTCTGCTTGCTAATATTTCACCCTACAGAGCTCACTGGCCTGTAGCAGGGAGGAGGAATGGAGCAATATAATGCCCCTCACTTACCTGCTTTTTGCTCCTACAGTCTTCTGGTTGGCCAACTGTTCTTCCAGAGAGCTGTCTTCACTCTGGACACCTGCACCACCCTCCTCCCTTTCTCCAGTGCTCTGGATAAACTCAAAAGGACATCTTTCAAGTTGCAGATGCTGGCTAGGGACGCCAGGCCCAGCCCCCTCCCCATTCACCTCTCTACACTGAGGCAGCATAGTGTGGAGGTCAGAACACAGGTTCTGATTTAAATCAGGCTCTGTCACTTACCAGCTATGTCACTCGTACAACTTAGTTAACTGCTTTGAAGTTAGTTTTTAATCTTTCAATATGCACTACTTGCATGGCATTGCAAGGATTAAAAATAATAATAATAATAGGCAGTTCCTGAGCACTTGCTATGTGCCAAGCCTTGTTCCGTTTTATGATTATTAACACACTTAATCCTTACAACAACCTTATGAAGTAGGACTTCCATTATCCCTGTTTTACTGAACTGAGGCACAGAGAGGTTGAGTAACTTCCCCATGGCAACAGAGTTAACAAGTGTCAGAGGCTTCAACTCTGGTCAGTCTAATCTGAGCCAATGAACTTAATAACACATTATAACGTTTCCATGGAAGTATCTGGCATTAATAATATCAGCTGTTATTATTTGGCATGTTCTTCCCAAATTGCCAGCTGCTGTCCTAGTTTGGGCCCCGCGGCCATGCTGTCACCAGGGTGTCGGCAGGTATGAAGCCCAACCACGAACCTCACCACTAACCGACGGTCTTAGAACTTCCTCCAAGTACCGTCATCTCGAATCACATCTCGTTCCAGTGAGCTCATTTTCTGAAGCCATGTGGCAGATTTGGGCGCTGGTCACTTGATGTCAGCCAAGCAAGCACTCTTGAGTGGAGACAAGCAGGCAGAAAGCCAAGCTCTAGCCTGGGGTCATCTGCAAGTGTTATCAATAAGGCTGGCGCAGAGGATGTGCAAGTCAGGGGGATCGCTTTTGTCCCAGGCCGAACACGAGGCCGTCCGCTGCAAACAGCCTGCGCTCTCGGGTAATTCCTCACTTGCTATTAGAAATAAACAAAAAAGCCCGCTCTACAGAACTCCCCACTCGTCTTCTCAGCTTGGCAGTCTCCCTAATGCCTATCACCTAAGATAGGAAAAATATCAGGCCGGGCCACTGGACTGGAACAAAAACGATGGGAAAGGCCATCCCCTCCCTGACCTCTGCTCCCACGGAGCGGCTGACCTTGTGGGAATCCACATGCATCAGGATTTGGGGGCTGTCACGGGACAGGGGACTGGGCACTGGGAGTGGGAAGGACTGAGCAGGAGGACAAAAGAAGGAAAAGAATGCTGAGCGAGCAGAGGGTACAAGCCCAAGCACCCTTTTTTGGTTTTCCATCCCTGGCACCTCGATGGAAGTCCCAGGCCCACCCAGGGCCCACCGGCTGAGTCCCTTGGGCGAGGGCCACCATCACCCCAGACAGGCGGCTGGGGGAGATCCTGGCTGAACATTGAGAGACTGTGCTCTGGACTAAAATGGATGGCCCCCCTTGTGGCCTAGGCAGCAAGCCTCCTTCCCCGCAGCACACCTCCTAGGTTTGTGGTGTTCATACCTGTGTCTGTGGAAAGCGTCTCCGTGGACATGCTGACTTTCCTGGGCCTGACATGCCACACCTGGCAGCTGTTGTCAGTATTTCATGTCACAATGAGCAGCCTTCCAGGCAGCAGGATACTTGCCTAATGTGACCTGATTTTCCTCCCCAGATGAAAATGCCTTCCTATTTATGATTTTGCCACCATGTTACAAGTTTAGGGTTTCAGGGCTGGCATTTCAGAAGCTCTTTTCTTCTTCCATGTGTTAAACTCGATTTCTAGGCGTATTCCACGAGTACATAATTTGTGAGGCTTGGTGCAAAATGAAAATGTGGGGCACTTTATTAAGAACTTCAGGATGGTGACAGCAGAGCGTTAAAGCAAGCATGGGGCCCTTTGAGCTCAGGGCCCTGTCCAGGTCACACACCAGGAAGCTGGCTCTGCCTTGGGGCCTATGAGGCTAAATTTCTACAGGCAAGGTTAACTAAGTCAAAGATGACACAGTTTATATTTTTTGTCATTTTTATTTTTAGAAAATTATAGCACTGTATTAAAAGACCAAAGCATAAAGATTTTAATTATTCATTACTGGATTTACAAAAATATACAGTACATTAAATTCAGGAGATAGGAACATTTGGTGCATCACTCATTAATAATGAGTGGTTTTTTGATCGCTGCGCAACATAAACCGAATTTTCTCCCAGCCCTGATAGCACGGCCTTTCCTGTCCCACAGGCTCCTCTGTAGCTCTAAAGTGCCTCTCCTACCTGGAGGTCAGCTAAGGATGTGGCAGTTGTCACCCAGCCATGCCGATCAGAATGAACCAGTTCCCAGGAGAAGGGAGGTTCAGCTCACAGTTGTATAGCTGGGAACCTAGGGACCAGATCTGGGAGATGTACACATACGACAAGGAGGGAGAAAGAAGTTCAGTATTTGATGGACAAGTCCAGATTGGAATTCCAGGTCAGAGGCAGTGCCAGGTCCAGATTCATCAGTCTCCTGGATGGGTCAGGGAACCGAGTCATACTCAGAGAGCTGAGGCAACACCCACCTCCCCTCCCGCCGTTCCTCCCGTGCTTCCCAGTCTCTGGTCCTGGCTCCACCGTTAACCTGTGTGGATCTGAAGGGTCCTAACTAACATTGCCAGATTTAGCAAATATAAACAAGGCATCCGGTGAGATTTGGATTTCAGATAAATGATGATGTTTTTATGTAAGTATTGCATGACACATATTTATACTACAACATTACTTATTGTTTAACTGAAATTAGAATTTAACTGGGTGCCCTGTGTTTTACTTGGCTACCCTATTCCTAACCCTGGGCCGCCCCCACCAGACTCAGCTCAGCTTCTCCACAGCTATAAATGCTCTCAGACCTGCTTCCAGCAGGCTGTCCGGGACTTGGCCACTGGTCCACCCTGGACTGCGCACCCCTCAGGTGACAGACTTCACAGAGGTGCTGTGGGAAAAGCTGTTACCTGTGCTGGGAGATGCCGTTGCCAGGCAGAGACTCATGTCTGACCTGTGGCCAGTTCTGCTCGGCCTTAGCACATTCCTTCCCAGCTCAGCTCATCCTTGGCATCAAGATCAGCAGCAGAGAGACGACTAAGCGCAGCTCCATCCCCGACCTGCAGGCTGGGCTCCGTGGGCTCTGACTGTGACTGTGGCTTGGAGATGCTTGTTCGACAAGTTCTTCTCCATTTAATTTCACTTTTAATCTTACTTTTTGGAAGTGAGCATGAAAAGTTTTGGGTGTCAGAAATGTGCATATTTCTTTATAGCATGTCATTTAATCCTCACCACAATACATTGAGGGGAGTAATATTGTCCCCATTTTACAGATGAGAAAACAGAAGTGCCACTATCTTACTATTGGCAAGTGCCAGAGCTTAATTTTTTTTTCTTTCAGCCAGAGCTTAAATTTGAACACAGCTTTTCTAAATCCAAGTCTGTGCTCTATTACCACCCAACTTCATCAGCACCCAAGCAGAATCTCTTGCACAATTAGTTCATTGGTCACACCTCACTCTCTCTCCATCTGATCCCCAAGCCTCTTCTTTCTGCCACCGAACCACCTCTCAGTACTGCTGCTTCTCTAGTCCAGGCTTTCCCACGGCTGCAGAGGACAGGGGGCTCTTGGTTTATCTTCTGCTTTGAAGCTTTCTCCTCTCCAACTCATCCACTGCTCAAAACTTTACTTTCTGAGAAACAAATCTGACTACTTACTACTCCCCAACTCAAAAATGGCCATATATTCACACGGCCTACAGCTGTGGTTGTCAAACTGGAGTGCACAGAAGAACCACCTGGAGAGAGATGTTTTTTAAAATTCACATTACTAGGCTCCATCTCAGAGCTTCTGCTTCAGTAGGTCTGTGGCCAGTCCCAGAAATATGCCTTTTGACAAGCAAGATGGTTCTCATGCAGATGATCCATAGATCCCACTCTGAGAAAGGTCTATAGGATAAAATCCAAAATCCTAACATGGCATTGAAGAATCCTTCCAGTATGGTCCAGTATCTATTCTCAGTCTCATCATCCGATTCTCCAGCCCTGGCCTAAAAGCCTATATCCAGCCAACTGGACTCTTCCCGTCTCACACCACCGTACCCCCATGGGTCAGGCAAGGAAGCTGGAGCTCAGGGCTCTGGAGCCTGACTGCACAAGTACTGAACTTCCCCATGTCTCAGGTTCCTCAGCCACAAAGTGGAATCACATTCTTACCATAAGAATATTACAAGGAGAATTACTAGCTGTACAGTGCTGGGAACCTGGCACACGGAAAGCACTCAATGAAAGTTAACCATGATTATTTTGAATTTACATAGCTTGCTCATTTTGCCTCCTCTTCCGGGGATTTTGTTCACTCCTAATATTACCTGGGAAAATCCTGTTAAGAAGCCACAGTCTCTGCGCCATCTCCGTGGACTTGCTCGGGTCCCATTAAAGACTGTCTCCTCGTCCATCCCCGTTACTTATTGCTTTGTGTTCCTTATTCACACTACCACATGGTGCTAGGTAATCACACATTTCTATCTACATATATGAACTGCCTGAGGGCACCTACCTTCCCGTGGGACTTAGCATAATGCCTGGCACATTTTGTACTTAAATGCATCACCCCTCCTTATTCCATAAAATTGCATGTTCAATCTGTTATTTTGAATTGAACTTTGTGAGTTTTTCTTAACTTAATTCAAAAACCGTATTACTCAGTTAACTCTTCTTTCCTCCCACCTCTTCCTACCACACTTCCCTGTTCTTTTTGTCCCAGATTCTTCAAGTTGCCACGCTGCAGTCAGTGTGCAATGACTAACCACGCTGGCTGGTTTTGCATCCCAAATGCCTTATTTAGGAACTCGTGCTCCCACTCGCAGACGTGGCCCTTAATTCTGGTGGCAGGAATGTCCTTCCTCTGTTCAGCCTACAGAATCGATAGGAAGGCCGCCAAATGCTGGGCTTTGGGTAGATACATCTGAGTCTCCTAAGGAAATTTGGCTTCTCTCAGCAGGCGCTAGGAACTTGTTTGCTGGTTAAGGCTGTGGAACACAGCTACCTTGGCCCACAACCACTTTATGTAATAAAAAGATGAAGGAGTTTTTTATGGGCCTATAAAATTTTTTACGACTTGAAAAAACTATATAAACTTTCCAAAATAAGAAAAGGAAACTGTGAAATCAAAGTCGATAAATGTTTATTTAAATGTCTATAAAATGTACCGTAACTCCAGCTAGTCCACTCGCCCCTTACCTGGCTGTGTTCGTGTGGGAGGAGGGGGCCGCCTCCTCATTTTTGATATGGGATGTGGTCTTCAGAAGTTAAGGTGCCTCATGCTTATCTCCGAATGGCCTCGCGTTGTCTGTGTGACAGAGCTGGTGCGCACTCGAGTGGGAGAAAAGGGTCCTTCTTTGGATACTCAGATGAGGGGAATCGTGAGATAATAGCAAAATTATCCATAATTCACACTTCTGGCCTGAGGTTTAGCACATGACAGAACATTTCTGTAGAAACTGTTTCTCGGCTTTCGACATTGGACACTGTAGCCTCAGGCAAGCACGGCCAGGTCCAGGCCACTTGTGACCAAGCCAGAGGGCACCCTGCAAGCTTACATCCACCAGACCAGAAGGACCTGTTGTTTCTATTTCATCAACAAATATTTGCAGACCCCTGCGATGTGCCTGCAGGGAATAGAAGAAACATAGCCCCTGCCCTCAAGGAGCCTCCCATCCAGGTGTGCAAACAGACCTTGAGCTGCTAACCACTGTGATGAAAAGTCACAGGAAAGTACAGGGTGCTGTGTGGGTGTTTGGCAGAGAGGCTAGTTGGAGGGTCCGGCAGGACTTCCCAGAGAAACTGACATGTAGTATGATAACTGCAGGGTGAGTAGGAGTTAGCTGGTGGGGAGCCTTTCGCACGAAGCCCGTGCACCAAGTACTGGGATGCCGAGGACGGGCACCCAGCTGTGCGCCCGCTATTCCGAAGCCCCTCTGGGTTGGCCCACTAAGAGCTCTGAGTGCCCGCCTTGGTTTCCTGATTCGCCCTGAGCTCTGATAGCTCTGCCCATGTCACTGGGGTCCTGCCCCGCCTGGATGTCCCAGCCTCCGCCCACCACGGCTGGCCCCTGGATGGTCCATGCAAAGCCCGGAACACCACCATTGCCCCTGAACACCTCACCCCCGCCTACCCCACCCGACCTCCTCGCAGGTCAGCCCAGGCCAGGATACAGCCTACGTGCCACCCTCCTTTGGCCTCTGTGACTGCAGGAGCCACCCTGTGCAGTCCCACTATTTCTCTCTGGCTCATTCCTCAGGCTGAACCACACCGCGTGGCAGATTCTACAGGAGGGCTGTGTGTGTTAGAGCAGTGTTTCCCAAACTAGGGCATCCAATGAACCCTATAAATATATCCCTGCACCCCAGTTCGAGGAACACTATACTACACACTAAATGCAAGCAAGCACTTACAGGTGACATGATTATAAGTGCAAACACAAATGTAGTCCTTGAAACCATGTCAGAATTCAGTCGTCAAGTGGTCAACCCAAACAAAATGTTAACTTTTTAAATTAGCATTAAAATGAATAAAAAATAGTAATTCTTACAGAGCGTGCTCATGGTCAACCTAGAATACTTGCTCGGACCCCTGAGGTGTTTGCAGACCCCACTTCAAAACATACAGCGTTAGAGTATAGAGAACACCTCACCCTCTGGGCCTCAAGCTTACGCCTCTCAGAAATGGGTTTACATCGCCCACCTCTTACATAGCTCCCAAATGCTATAAATATCAGTTAGGTGAGGTATGTAAAACACTCCGAACTCCACTGAAGACGTGACGTGATCACAGATGTGTATTCGTGTCACTTGCCTTGATCTTGTCACCAGCGCAGACAGCTACTCCACTCGCCTCAGTAACCTGGAAACTGCTCGTCCGGTAAAGACCCCGGTCTACTTCTCCCTGCAGAAATGACATAAGGCCAGATTTGCAGGAGAAATGCCCCTGGTTTCTACTCCTCAGAGACTGGACTTTGGTTTTAGGCTCTGCTTTTCAAATTAACTGGTCTGTCGCCTGTGTGGCCCTAATGCCTGAGTGAAAGAGAAAAGATGTTTGAGGAATAAACTACGCTAGCACCCAGTGGACCGAGGGCTCTGAGCAAACGAGTCTGGAAAGGGGTAAACACACATGAGCGTGCATGCACACACACACACACACACGCACACGCACATGCGTGTGCTCAGCACCCTCAGCTGTGCTGAAGTGTCTGGGTGGCGGAAAGGGCACCGGGCTGAGTTAATTTTGTGCATTTCCTCTGAGGGGCTCAAAACTCCTTGCAAGGAAGGCGGGTTTATTAATCCTCCCCACGCCCCCGTGAGGCTGCTGTCTCAGTGCAGTGCTGGGGGAGGGTCTCCCTCTGGGCTCGACTCCACCCCAGAGCCCCAGGGCAACCCCTCCTGTTTCTGTCCCCAACAAGGGGTTTTGTTATACCTGTAACAGCCTGGGAGGGGTCCATCCCTGTTGGCGGGGGTCGGATTAGAAAATAAACATGTGGTGTTTTCAGTGTATTTATTTCTTAGGGACTTTTTCTTTTTACAACAAAATCAAGAGGAAGGTACGGAGATTTCCCATAAACCCCCTGCCTCCACACAGGTGCAGCCCCCTACCGCTCTGTCATCAGCATCGTTCAGGGGCGGTAGTGACACTTCCTAATCACCCCAAGCCCATAGTTTACCTTAGGGTTCACTCGTGCTGTCACACAATCTGTGGGTTTCAACAAACGTATCACGGCACGTATTCATCATCATGCTACCATACAGAGTATTTTTCCCTGCCTCCCAAATCCTCTGTGCTCTACCTGTTACTCAGGGACTTTTTTAAAACTGTTTTAATGATAATGGACTTCTTCAAGGGCTCAACATTTGTTAAAGAGCTGTTCTTGCTTCTGGGGTCTCCTTCATACACACCCTTTCTTTTTATAAGAGCTATATTTGCCTCAGCCTTGGTCCAGATGGGTTTCAGAGGTCCAAAAACAAGTCTTACGTAAGCAGATCCATTTGGATCTTTCACTCCATATTAATGGTTTAATTCTGGACCTCACGTGTGCATCGTATAGACTCAGTCCTATGCTCCATGGTCTCTACTTCTTTACTTCTCATGTATAAGTTTACTGCTCTCAAAAGCAAAATCTACATCCAAGATGTTTTAATAAGCTACCTATTTCATTTAAAAAGAAGTTCCAGTTTTTGTATAATCACCCTGAGGATAAATGACCAGAGACCTATAAATTAGAAGGGGGAAAATAATATTAGCATTTCCTGGCTCTCTATAAATCTCTTCTCTCTGTTGTATTTTGTTTATGCGTGAATCTGAAGTATTATGCTTCCACATCACAATCCTCTTAGAATATCTTCATTCCAGATTCCTTAGATCTATGAATTGTTTTTCTGAATAGAATTGTATTTTCAAAGAATTCAAAATGGTAGTGTTACTTAACCTTCAGTTATTCAAAGATGCTTTAGGACAGCATAAATCTTTGACGAACTTGTGTCTCCTTCCCTTTTCTGGCAGAAAGCTGTTTGTGAATCTGTATAAACTTGGAGGAAACCCATGGTGCTCATCTCATTTAAAGCCCTTCTCCAAATAGAAACCTGGGGAGGGGCTCACTAACTGGGCAACAGTGGACCTTGCAGGACCATAGAGGGGGCTGCTTGGATCACATCTGGCTGGTGCTTGGGTCCCTGATGACTTTATTAAAGCAGCCTAGAACCTAGAGTCTAGTGAGGACCCACACTCCCAAGTTCCTGGTAAAGACCTGGTAAAAGGCCACACTGGTATCAATTTTGTATTCTGTGTTGCTGCCTTGCAGGGAGCTCAGATACTAAACCCACTATAGAGGGTTTCGGATGCAGGGCAGGCACATCTCCCTCTGTAGCTATTGTTTGTGTGTAACTAATATGTGTGTAGAAATGATTGTACCTGCAGGTCAGAGAGGGGAGAGGGGCCCCATTTGGCAGGGCCCAGTTGTTGCCAGAGGATTCTGGAGTTGCTCCCCAAGGATACAGATGGGAGGGGAAGGGAGATTTCTTTATTTCCTTTCAGACATTTTCTGGAGTTCAAGTTTTGGAGCAGGTGATGTGGCGGAAGGCGAGTGGGGGCTCCCCTGGGGGCAGGAGAAGATGGTGCGGAGCCGCTGGCTAAGCTCCTAGCAGGCAACAAGGGCAGCCTGGCCATCCCAAAGGCCCCGGCGTAGGAGATGCTGTCCTACCTCCTCGGAAGATGCTGAAGTCATTTGTTAAAACCCAGGTCTTTCTAATCAGATTTTCCTTTTCGGTTCTCTTTCATTCTCTGCCCGCCTCCGCCTCTCGGTGCTGAGTTTTCTGTCCCCGTGGCTTTGCTGGCCTCATGAAGCTCGTCTGCCTGAAGCTGTTGTCTAGGAGCAGGTCTCACCCCCAGAGCCCTGTGTTGTGCCCCCACTGGCTGATGTTGGCTTCACACTGGGAAGCTGGTTCTATGAATGCCTTTTTCCTAAATATCCTATTTAGTTTTCTTTCTTTTTTTCTCTGTCTGCCTCGCCCTGGAGAGTAGAGTGTTCCCTGGAGCTGCTGACGCTAGGAGGAGGTCACCTGCCCGGGAGGTCGGCTCCCTCAGTCTTGTTTCACAGCGCCCCCTCCAGGCCCATCGAGGAGTCTCTCCCAGGGGAGCCGCAGGCGTCAGCGTCTCACTGCCTTGTTTGCACGGGTGAAGCGGGGCCGGCGAGGAAGAGGCCTCTCAGAGCTACAGCCCCAGAGGGCTGGTCCCTCTCCCTCTTCTCCCCTGGGGCCTGGGCATCACCCACTCCAGGTTAGGACTGTTTGTGAGGGGTGCTGGATGTTCATTCTGTCCACCCTTGACCCAAGCTATAGAAGGACGGCAGTGTGGGATTCTGAACCTCCATTTGAAATCTTTCAGCCATGCATTGTGTCAAAGGGAGAGAAACTCGCTTGGATCATGTGGCCTCAGATCTTTTATTTTCCTATTTATTTATGTAAGGCACAAGCTTCCCACTGATGTGTTCGTCCCATTTAAGACATGTTTTTATAGCTGAGCCTCTGACCCTTGCACCTCCTTCCTTTCCAAACTACCCCAACCACCATCTCCATAATAAAATACGCCAATCGCAAGGCCAAGCAGGCCCAGAGGCTTTCCCCTGGCACAGAACTGGTGGTGTTCTTCTCCCATGTTTTTTTAAAAATTAGAATAGATTTAGATTTACAGAACAGTTGCCAAAATAGTCCAGAATTCCCACGGAGCCCTCACTTGGTTTCCCTTCTTGTTAATACATTATATTTCCATAGAGCATTCATGACACTAAGAAACCAACACTGGCACATTGCTACTAACGAACTCCACCTTTTATTCGGGTTTCACTAGTTTCCCCCAATGTCCTCTTCTGTTCCAGGATCCCATCCACGATATCAGATTATATTACTTGTCCTTAGACTTCTCCGGCCTGTGAGTTTTTGACTTTCCTTGTTTAAAGGATTTGAGCAGATTTGAGCAGTATTGGTCAGGTATTTTATAGAATATCCCATGATTTATGTTTGTCTGGTGCTTTTCTCATGATTAGACTGATGTGATGAGTTTGGGGAAGAATGCAGAGGTGAAGTATCTTTCTCATCACAATATAGCAAGGGTGCACGTAATGAGCATGAAACCACGGGTGTCCACATGGATCACCTGGCCATGGGATCACGTTTCTCTGCTGTAAAGTTACTGTCTCCCCTTTTCCATACTGTACTTTTGGGAAGCAAGCCCACACTCAAGAGCTAAGCTCCACCTCCTGGAGGAGGGAGGCTCACATATATTATTTGGAATCTTCTGTAAGGGAGATCCCAGAGATGTTTTTAAAGCCAGCTGCAAATTCCTCTCAGCACTTACTAGAAGACCAGTGGTGCTGAATGCACAGATTTTGCAGGGCTGGTGCCACAGACCCCAAGAGCATCTCATGGGGCCATACTCTGGGAGCTTCGGTTCCTGGGTATTAGGGGAACAGTTTGGACATGCAGAGCGTGCGTATGTGTATCTGCAGACATATCTATATCTATATCTGTATCTAGACAGATAGATAGATAGATAGGTAATGTTTGCTACCATGTAAAACCACTGGTCATTTAAAATTGTTTAGCAAGTATCCACGAATGCACAGCATTCTTGAGCACTGAAGGTACAGAGGCACAGAGCGGTAAGTGAGACTCAGTCTAAACCCCAGGCATTGCAGGGTGACACGACATACAACTCAGCAAGTGTCTGTGCTCCCACTGTCAGCCCTGGGCTCGGAACTGATGAAGCAGCAGTTGCGAGTGTGATGACAAATAAAAAGGAAGGTTCAAGGTGATGCAGGAGGAGCTAATTTAGAGGGCATCCACAAAGGCCTATTTGAGAGGGGGTTTTCAGCTAAGACATGAAGGATGAGGAGGAGCAAGCCAGGTACAAGAGCAGAGGTAGGAGAGGGGCTCCAGGGAGAAAGGTTCACCAGGCCGAGAGAACAGTAGGCATCAAAAACAAACTAGTGTCAAGAGAGACGTCTGGAAACACTGAAAGAAGCCAGTGTGTCTGGAACTGAGAGAGGCATATATAGAAAGAAAATTCGGTTTCCTGGAAAAATCACATGATAAGATGGTCACACGGAATAGTTCTACTTCCTTAAAATGAACTTGTTCTGTAGACTGCAGGACATAAAACTCAGTGGCATTTTAACAATAGAATTATACCTTAAATATTCTACTAAATTTATGGACAAGCATAAAAAGTTTAAGTGTTTCAGAAATTAAACCCTAAAACTGAACATGCATATTAGAGAGAAATTGGGAGATGACTGGAAGGGTATTTTAGCGCATGCGTCTGTGTCGCTAGTTCCTCATTTCAGGCCGGACGCTCTCATGTCCTCGGACACCAGGGCGGCGGCTGCCGCGGGCTTACAGCCAAGGCGTCCCCGAGCACTGCTCTCCTCTGAAGGCAACCGCCCCGCCCAAGGCCACGCCCCTCCCATAGGGCTGCCCCCATCCAGTGACTGGTCGGTACAGGGCTACCAAGGCCTGGCCTCAATTTGAGACCATTCTGAAAGCTATCCCAGGCTCAGAGCTCCCAGATAGGCTGAGGCCTCTGTTACAACTGCATCACAGTTAAGCATCCCCCCTCTGCACAATCCCACTTTTCCCACAACCTTCCAAGCATCATTTCTGAGAGCACTCTCCAGTGAAATATCTGTGTGCAAATCTCTCTTAGAATCTGTTGCCTGGGAAACTTGATCTATAGTAGATTTCCTAGGTTTCCCAGGGCTGCTGTAGCAAATTACCATAAACCAATAGTTGAAAACAGTAGAAACTTATGCTCTCTCAGTTCTGGAGGCCAGGAGTCCAAAATCTAGGCATTAGCAGGGCCACCCTCCCTCCAAAGGCTTGAGGGGTGAATCCTTTCTTGCCTCTTCCAGCTCCCAGTGCCTGTCTGCATTACTTGGTTTGCGGCAAGTATCATTCGAATCTCTGCACCTGTCTTTATGTGGCTTTCCCCCTGTGTCTACTTCCCCTTTCTTCTAAGGACTTGTCATTGGATTTAGGCTCCACACATTCAGGATGATCTCATCTTCAGATTCTTAACTTAATTACTCGACAAAGACTCTTTTTCCAAATAAGGAAATACCTGTAGGATCTGCATAGACATATCTCAGGACCATTACTTAAACCACTACATACGCTAAAATATTTTTTAAAAGTATATCCCGGGGTGTGGGTGGAATTAATAGGTGATTTAAATTTTCTTTGTATTTTTTTGTTTATTCTAAACTTTTTACGGTAAACATGTATTACTATTATAAGAGATATTTTTTTTAAGTTGGTATTTGACCTAGAGTGTGCAATCTGGATGAAAATGCACCTGTCCTGCAAGTGGAGGGCACGAGGTGGTGACCACCCATATGCTGAAGGAATCTCCCATCACAAACCGGATACTGAATTCTTGAACAAAGTATGGTTTTTAATACATTGGTAAGATTACAAGAAGTATGTGAATCTCTAAGTCCTCTTCCACCCTTTTCTCCCAAAATATGGAAGATGAAACCAAAACTGAATAGAGCAGCAAACAACCAAGAATGAAAATTGACCTAAGAGTAAGTGCCAGTATAGGACAGTCTGGGAGTATAAGCCTTGGGCTAGTAACAGGGTAAGGCTGCCACATGAAATCCAGGGACCTCTTAAGGAGCTTAAGTGGTCATAGATTAACAGCGTCATTCTAAATCTGGACAGAGACAAATGTAAATTATCTCTGAAGGAAAGCACCCCCAATTTAGGTCCACGGGATTCCCATGAAGATCAAGAAAATATGATCTTGCCATTAAAGATCGTGAAACACACCAGGAACCAAGACCACCATGTGCAGGAGTCAGGAGGAGTGACATACAACAGATTATAAATTAGAAAAATAAGAGTTTGATAAAGTTGCTGGATACAAAATTGTTATATAAAAATCAGTTGTATTTCTAATTAGCACCTACAGAGTTAGAGATTTAGTATGTGGTTTTTTTTTAAAGATACCATTTGCAAAGCAGCTAAAATAATGTATTTCATGGCATGTAAGACACCATCAATGATATGACGCACCATTACTTTATGCACCCCAAGAAAGATAAAAGATTGCTAATTATAATAGCAAGATGCCATCAGTCACGCAATACAACCCAGATGATGGTCAAAAGTAGGAGAACTGTGTGGAGAAAATGATAACTTCATTGAAAATCATAAAAGAAGACCTAAAAAATAAAAAGATAATCTGAGTTTATGAAAGGAAACCTCAATATTGTAAAGATAGCAACGTTTCCTAAATTGACTGAGAGGCTCAGTGCGATTCCCATCACAATCCCAACAGAAGTTTGAGGGGTACTTTACAACATAATTCTAAAATTTAGATGGAATATACTGTTGAGAATAGCCAAGACTCTCTGAAGAAGTAGAATAAGGAATAGGGAACCACCCTACCAAATATCATGGCTTATTATAAAGTTAAATAACTAAGACAAAATGTGTTGATGCAGGAATGGATAAACTGACAAATGAAATGGAGTAGAAGGCCCAGGACTACCCGCCAGCAGATGGAATTTTGATATATGACCGAGGTAGCGCTGCAGATCTCTGGGGAAAGGAGGGACTGGTCAGTAAGGAGTGATAAGATAGTTGATAATAATAAAGAAAAAAATTGGATCCCTACTTGCCTCATATCCCAAAATTAATTCTTAAGGGGTTACAGAATTAAATGTGAAAGGCAAAACTTTAAAATGTTTAAAAAAAATACTGGGGAGCATATTTGTGACCTCTGGGTGGAAAAAAAGTTCTTAAATAAGACTTACACTAACCCTGAAAGGAAAGATTAATAAATTAAACTATATTAAAATTAATATTCCACTCCAAAGAAGAAATTCAGACGGCCAACAGGCACATGAAAAGATGCTCCACATCGCTAATCTTCAGAGAAATGCAGATTAAAACCACAATGAGATATCACCTCACACCAGTTAAGATGGCCAACATCCAAAAGACAAACAACAACAAATGTGGAGAAAGGGGAATCCTCCTACACTGCTGGTGGGAATGCAAATTAGTTCAACCATTGTGGAAAGCAGTATGGAGGTTCCTCAAAAAACTCAAAATACAAATACCATTTGACCCAGGAATTCCACTCCTAGGAATTTACCTTAAGAAAACAGGATCACAGATTCAAAAAGACATATGCACCACTATGTTTATCGCAGCACTATTTACAATAGCCAAGAAATGGAAGCAACCTAAGTGTCCATCAGAAGATGAATGGATAAAGAAGATGTGGTGTGGTACATATACACAATGGAATAATATTCAGCCATAAGAAGAAAACAAATCCTACCATTTGCAACAACCTGGATGGAGCTAGAGGATATTATGCTCAGTGAAATAAGCCAGGCGGAGAAAGACAAGTACCAAATGATTTCCCTCATTTGTGGAGTAAAGGAACAAAACAAAAACTGAAGGAACAAAACAGCAGCAGACTCGCAGAACCCAAGAACGGACTAACAGTTGCCAAAGGGAAAGGGACTGGGGAGGATGGGTGGGAAGGGAGGGATAAGGGGAAAAAGGGGCATTACGATTAGCAGACATAATGTAGGGGGTCTGCACGGGGAAGGCAGTATAACACAGAGAAGACAAGTAGTGACTCTATAGCATTTTACTATGCTGATGGACAGTGACTGTAATGGGGTATGTGGCAGGGACTTGATAATGAGGGGGAATCTAGTAACCACAATGTTGTTTATGTAATTGTATATTAGTGATACCAAAAAAAAAATTAATATTCCATAAAGAAAATTGAAAGAGAAGCCCCAAACTGGGAGATATTCATATAATCAATAGAGGATTGTTTTCCAAAATACATAAAGGATTCCTGCAAGTTAAAAAGAAAAAAAAATCCAAGAGGAAAATGACCAGGAGACATAAACAGGCATTTCATATACACACAAAAAAGAAACACAAATGTCTGGTAAACATACGGAAAGAGTCTTAGCCTCATCAACAAAGGAAGTACAAGGTCGGCTGGGCACGTGAAGACCATCGCTCCCTGCCTATGCTCATTTTTGGAAGCTGCATCTTGCAGTAGTTTGTGTATCATAACGCATCGATATCCCACATTAAACTCACTCATTCAGTGTGTATTTCCAAGTGCCCACCAGGTGCCAGGAAATGGTCTATGTGCTTGGAATGTATGAGTGAACAAAAGAGACAAAGGTCCCTTGCCCCAGTGTAGCTCGCACTTGGTGGGACACTGACAGTGACCATAAGGAGGGAACTAGGTGGTAGTGTGCTAGAAGGCAATGATGCCATGGGATCAGGAGGAGATGTAGCGCAAGGTAAGAAGTGGCTCGTAGGACAAGTGCTCTGAAGATGGCATTTGAACAAAGCAGGTCTCAGGGTCCCACTTGCTTATCGGTTCCCTCAGCCCTTCGGCAGGTTGCTTTCTGGGGTATCAGCTAATAACAGCCGAGTGGGCTCACTTCTCTGAGATGGCTGCAAATGGGTGGATGGGGGGAGACGCTCTGGCGGCCCCTCACCCAGCTCCATCACGTTCAGTTACAGACGGCAGGTCAGGAATCGGACACAGGCCCTACAGTGCCGTGTGGGAGGCAGAGGGACATGGTGTCCTCCTTCTGCCCTCTGATCCTGCAGCGCAATCCAGAGAAGGGGCCTACCTCTCAGAAGACCCACTAGAAAGGACTTTTCAGAGGAGGGAACCCGCAGTCAGAGTGGATAACCGGTCGCCCTTGTAGATCGCCCTCACTGTGCTGGCAGGAAGCACTTTCTGAAAAGTAATAGCCTGATGCACCCCCTTGCACAAGAAAGCATCTAAGGCAGCTTTCTGAACTATGCAGGCTCTGCTTACGTGTACACGCTGGGTGGAGGTCAATCTCCTGGGATTTTCTAAACAATCCCACAAACGAGGACTTCTGTGCGTAGACTGGCCACGGGAGAGTGCACTCAGGGGCTAATAGCCTGGCAGGCACTTTGGGCCAGTGAGGGACACACCCGGGAAGTCCACTTACAATGGGACCTGTGTGATGGCAGCCTTTTCTTTAAAAATGTCCCCAGTGCAGGAGAGTAGATGTGTAGCCCCGCCACCAGCAGCTGGCATCTTAAGTCAAGGGGCGTCTGCTCCCCTCTCAGGCTTCCCTCCTCTTCAGCACTGGCCGATCTCCCCGAGCAGTGGCCAAGGCCTAACGGATCGGTTCACAGGCCTTGCTAAGCACTTTATTGCCACCCAACTTGTTTGCCTAAAGCCCCTTCCATCCTGCCCGGAGGGCCAGCCTATTTTCATCCAGGTTCACAGGGAACAAGGGGCTGCCATGGAGTCCCCAGAGGGAGGTGGCCAAGTGGCTTCTCATTCACACTGGAACGTGACTTCCCTTTCCAATTAGAGACCACACAGGGTGGAATGGCCCTCCTAAAGTGAAAACCCTTTAGCAAGGAGAGCAGCTGGGGGACCTGCACTGCAGCCCCACCCTTTTACAACTCCTGGCCTCCCTCAGCCTCTCTTTCCTTTGTCTGCCTGCTAGACCCAACTCTTGGCCCTGGGACGTTGGCTCATTTCTCTGGGCATGTCCAGTCTCCAGGGTCAGCCTCCCAAGGCTTGTTGTTCTTGCGGCTGGTGTGGCAGAGAAAGACATGTCAGGCTTTTGAGACAAAAATAAAAATCAAACAAACTAAAACCAAGCAGGAAGTCCGTATCCAGTGTCAAAGTGCACCGGTCCCACGGCATCTCCCAGGAGAGCTGCCAGGAAGAAGAGTCTCAGGACCCTGGGAGGGGTAGATGATGGCTCCCAAAGGCCTGAGAGGGGCAACGGGCTTCACCACAGTGGAGAGCAGAGCCATTGGCATCCCTGGTGGGGATGGCAGGAGCTGAGGCGTCACCCCCGCTGCGTAGGCGCCTGGCCGGATGGCCTTCCTCCAAGGGAACAGAGAGGGTCTCTCACCGACCAGTGTCTGTGCCCTCCTCTGTCAACAGGGCGGCCCAGCCGGAGAGGCTGTGGTGTGCTTTTTCTCGGGCCAATCACCCTGCAAGGTCCGCTTCCCTGACCAACATCTAGCGCTCTCTAGGACCATCCTGGTTCCCGAAGCCTCCTGGTTCCCAGGGCCAAGTCAGTGTTTGGGGGGAATTGTGTTTTTGCAGCCTCGCCTCGGGGCTGCCCCTGGTGCTCGGGTCTGTCGGTTCCTTTCTCTCCTCCAGGCATCCTGATATCTCGCCTGGAGCTTGGTGAGCTGCGTAAAGCCCCCAATCATCGCTGCCTCTTTGTTCTTCAGAAAGTGGCCTTTGCTGACATCATCCCAAACCCCTCCCCCCACCAGCTACTTGAATCCCCCATTCCTTTTCCCTTTTCTGGGCTGGAGTGAAGGGCTTTACTCTCCGGGGCCTAATCCTGCCCTTCTTGTGTGTGACTAATTCCCTCCCCTCCCCCTCAGCTCCCAGCAAAGAGGAAGGGGCCTGTTTGCCCCATGAGGGGGTCTGCATCCCTTGTCAGCAATCAAAGCACAAATGCATTCCTCTGGGTGACTTCCTGTCCCGAAAATCCAGCCTTGGAACACAAGCCTCCTCTGTTCCCTCATGACCATGGGCCCCTGGGACCGGGACTTCTGGGAGAAGGATTTATGATATAGAAAGTAGTAAGTCACACTTCCAACCTGCCAGCGTCCAGTGTACAAGCAAGTTGTATCATTGATCGACAGTATGACTGCCCGGAAAAGAGATCGGGTTCCTGGGAGCCTGGTGGTCCTGGGGTGGCCGCCCACAGCGGAGGGCGTGCAAAGGCGCTGCAGCGCAGGGTCAAGTCCTCGCTACCCCCAGAGCCCCACGCAGACCCTGGCGGGTCAGCTTCAGCTGCCGGCTTTCTGGAGTTAAAAAGCACATAATTACGGCATTGTTTGACTGCCAAGAATTCTGGGTTAATCTCAGTCTTATTTTGACTGCTACCTAAAATAGTCTGTCCCTGAGGACAGCAGCAAAGGCCAGGAGGCCAGAAACAGAAAGGCAGGCCTGAGATCCAAGCAGGCCCTCATTTGGAGTCCCAAACCAGGGTGCAGAGTTTGGGGGAGGCTCACGGTGCAATGGGATCACCAGGGTGCCCCCACACCACTCCCTTATAGAGGCCTCTTCTTTGACGTAGGCTGCCCTCTCCCTCCCTGGACCTGGCCTGAGCCTGTGGGAACAGCAGTGATGGCCTGTCCCCAGCACAGCCGTAGCCTCCAGACACATTTGGGATAGTCCCTGAGATAGCTGGGAGTTCTGCCTCTGTGCTTTGGAGAAGACAAGGCAAATAAAATAATAGCTGACATTATGGCGTGCTTGTCAGTCTCCAGATGTAGTTGTGAGTGCCTGCAATGGCGTAACTCCTTCAGTCCTGACGCGCCCTCGTGGTGGGCACTCTGGGTCCCTTCTGTCCTGCTCAGAGCCTCCCAGCTGGTAGGTGGTGGAGGTGGAATTTGAACCTTACTCCACGGGGCCCCTCCCTACTTTACCACATGGCCTCTCAGGAGATGACGGGTCACAGTGCTCAAAGGCTCAGGAAGAACAGCTCTCGCTGGAGTCAGAGGAGAGAGGCATTCAGTCCATAAGAGGAGGCCGTCAGAAGAATGAGCCTGCTGGGCGGCGTTTCTCCTTCTCAGAGCCCATTTAGGAGCCTTACTTTATTCTCCGTCATACTCAGATCAACAAACGTTTACTAAGGTTTCCACTCTGTTCCTGACTGGGCCATGGATCTCTACTAAAATTTCAATGCCATTAAAGGGAAAATCACAACAAGGAGATGTGGGCTCCTATAGAGGGATGCTTCCTGTGTGCAGTCAAGGAGGGCTTCCCAGCGGAGGGGACATTTGGATTAGATCTTGAAGGATGCTGAGATTATGATGGGTGGGCAAAGTGGAGATGGACTTTCTAGGCAGAGGAAACAACACAGACAAACCACTGCCGTATTCTATTCACCAACTCAAGATGGTGCTGAGGATTCTGAGCCTTGGGCCTGGGCTCCAGTCTGCAGGGCATGGCAGGAACTGAGTAAACATCCCCTTTCCCCCTCACTGCTGGCCCCCACTGTGCTGACTTCAGAGGAGCCTTCCTTACCCTTCCTTCCTGCCCCACCTATGAAATTTTTCCAGCCTGAGGCATCCCTGAACTTGTAAGGCATCCAGAGCTGTCAATCCAGCTCTGCTAGTGGCCACTACCCACACACAGCTACCCAGGGTCGCCTTGTCCCTGCAGTGCCCGCGGAGACGGCGCAGGCTCGTGGCAGCTGGCCAACACCCTGATGCATCCTGCCCGGTGCCCCCGCGGGCTCAGGGCAGGGCAGGCAGGCCCCTCGAGTGCAGAGCACGGCATAGAGCACTGGGGTGCATTCTTTCCTTCTCCTCCTAAGCAAGGGAAAGATCAGAAGAAAGCTAAAGGGCCAGGCTCCTAGAACCAGTGTGTGTACGTGTTCCTCTTCTCCTCAGAACGTCCTCTTCTTTCCTCTCTTTTGTTATTGTTCATTTGTTTTAACAAAAGTGATTCTGAGTTCCTTTAATTGGAAAACAACAAAAATAGAAAACAAAGGCACGCAGGAGCTTTCCCTGACTTTGGCTTTCCACGAGGTGGGTGGGGATGGGGGCCTAGGGAGGGAATTGGCTGTGTGAAGGCACTGCCCTCCAGGGAAGGCAGGCACGGCTGAGGGGGGTGCATGGGGAATAACAGAAGACGCTCCTCTACCCCTTTCAGTCAGAAATTCCAAGGGTTTTAAGAGCTCTGAGCCAGGAGCTGGGCATGAAGACCAAATATATATATTTATTTTTTCACAATATCACAGGAGATCTTTCCCAGGAGGACAAGGCCTCATGGATCAAAAAAGGATTTGGCTTTTAGGCATGAACTGACTATCACAGTGCCCAGTAATTCGTAGGCTTACAAAAACCAATAGTAGCTGTTATCATCATTAAGTAGTCAGGGAATGAAGGAGTCATTTGAAGGGTTCAGTGTGCGGAAGAGGGTGTTGGTGGATGAGGCGGAAAAGGCAGTGGAGCCTCCGATGGTCTCACCTGCTGGCAGTCAAAGCCTTCGCGGCCTACCCGACACGGTTCAGCAGTTAATCTGTGTTGCCCAGATTCAAGGGGTAGAGAATTAGATTCCACCTTTAAATGAAAAGAGCTGCACAGTAATATGGTTATTTTTCTGATCTCTCCAGCCCCTCTGTCGCTTCTAGCTCAAGCCCCTGCGTCTCCCTGCCTGAGTGCGTTCTCTGGTCCTGAGAGTGAGGTCAGCCCTCGCAGATCTCAGCAAAGCCAAGGAACCCATGGCCTCAGGCCAGCCCTCAACCAGTGGGGACGGAAGCTGATGGGTGACCAGCCCGTCACTCCAGCATACTCGCTCTTGGCCAGATAACGTCCACACAGCCACCCAGAGGGCCCCTAGGGGATGGAACCCAAGTCGCCCACAGCGGTCACCAGCTGACAGTGAGCGTTTTAGAGAC
The DNA here is from genome assembly GCA_032199065.1 of Smutsia gigantea. NCBI lineage: Eukaryota > Metazoa > Chordata > Mammalia > Pholidota > Manidae > Smutsia > Smutsia gigantea. The sequence goes on along the minus strand of JAVSCE010000727.1, from coordinate 315,882 downwards.
ATTCCTCCCTTCCTTGTCCCTCATGCCCCCACTGCCTTCCCAGGCTTTGGGGATCACCTCCCCCGAGTGATCTTGCAGCACTTGCACCCAGATCCTTACCTGAGGGTCTGCTTCTGGGAAACCTGCATAGGACAGACATGGTTGGATCACTCCTGATCTCACAGGCCATGCCAGCAAGTTTGAATGTATTCATGAAGTGATTGCGCTTTTAAAGGTTTGAAGCAGGAGAAATTTGTGTTTTAGAGGCAAAATTAGTGGCAGAGCTGGAAATAATACCAAATCTCTGACTTCCAACCCAGTGCTCTCAGGTCAGTTCTGGACTGCTTCAGGCTCTGGATGTAGAGGATGCAGAACTGTACAAAAGAAATTAATTTTTTTTTTCTTTTAAAGAAAAATTAGAAAAACCCAAAAGGTCAGATCTATTTTTATAACTGTTTCACTACCAAAGGGGCATTTAAATAGCCATTGTTTCCCAAGTGTTTCAAATCACAGTAGAGCTGGACGCCTTCAGAGGCTGCTCCCGGCCCGCTCCTGCCCTTGGCACCCCTGCAGCCTTGCCGGGCTCTTTCCCCATCCCACCGCCCACAGGCCTTTCCGCCGCAGGTGAAACAGCTGTCCTCCCACTGGAGGAAGATGCTGGCACTTTGGGTCCAGAGGCAACCTGGCAGTGTTGGTGGATGTCAACGTCCTTGGCAGGTGCTATCCTTGTCCCTGTCACGGCGATGACTGCAAGGTGATTCAGTGGCACCCGAATGCATTAAGGTTTGTGACTTGTTCTCACAGAAATTGGGAAAGTGCACCATTGAGGCAGAGCCTGCAGCTTTACTTGTTGGCTGGGGAGAGGAAAGAAGATGAGTCATGGCACTCCAGGTCTTCATACTTCTGCTGAGGAGCCGCCGTCTGTCCGTCTGTCCGCTAGGCGAGAGAAGCGCTGTCAGCTGAATGTCCCTGGGTCAGCCACAACATCTGCATTCATTTAAATCAAGTCAAGTCCGCAAACAGTTTCTGAGTGTGCTGTGGGCCTCTCTGAGCTGAGCTCTCCGGGCTGTTCGAGGAATTGTCAGCCACCAGCTGAGGCGCTCAAGGAGGCAGACTGGGGAGGAGGCAGGTCTGGCGGCTTTGGAACTAGGCAGTTCCACTGAGAATCCAGCCCCACAGGCCAGCTGACGATCTTGGGTCACTTAGTTCTCTCTCCAGAGCCTCTGTTTCCTCACCTTTAAAATGGTCCTGCCGACTGCACCAGGGTAGGTGGAAAGCCCAGAGACGGTGCTTCATTTCCTTGGTTTTTCTCTTGAGGAATTTACAACCGACCCAAGGCAAGAAGACACTTGTGTGAAAAGTAAGGAAAACATCTCTGAGAGATCAACAGTTCACAACAAAATGAAAGAAAAGATGGAAAGAGAAAAGAAAAGGAGATACACAGAGAGATGATGAATTGCAAGATGTCTTAGTCTGCTAGGGCTGCCCTGACGAACTCCTTCAGACTGGGTGGCTTAGACAACAGAAATTTATTTTCCTCATAGTTCAAGAGGCTAGAAGTTTAAGATCAAGATGCCAGCAGGGTTCATTTCTTCTGAGGTCTCTCTCCTTGGTTTGTACCTCTGTTTTCTCCCTCTGTCTTCACGTGGTCTTTCTTCTGTGTCTGTGTGCTGATTTCCTCTTCTTAGGAAGACACCAGTCATATTGGATTAAGGCCTACCCATATGACTTCATTTTACCTTAATTATGTCTTAAAGACCCCATCTCCAAACATAGTCACATGCTGAAGTGCTGGGGGTTAGGATGCAACATCTGAATTTTGAGGGAACACAATTCAGCCCATAACACCAAACATAATGTTTGCTCTAGAAGTTGAGCAAAGGAGACTAACAGGGAGGGAAGAACAAGAAGGCATTGCTAGTTCAGAATTTTTTTCAGTCTTAACCCAATGCAGAATTGCAGTGCCTGGCACATAGTAGTCATGCAATAAATGTCTGTTAAATGAGTGTTCAAATAAATGAATATTCTATGCAGTTGTGTCACTAGACCTTATGCAAAGCACCCTGAGAAGAGTGTATAGAGCTAACAAACAGGCAGAATGGGCAACTTTCGTATTCAAAACAGCCTTTTAACAAGAACACATTCTTATCTCTAACAACACAAGTCTAAAATGGATGTGACAGAAGTTTATAAAACTGTGAAAGTCAAGTATAAGACTATTATAATGTTTAAATCTTCACCAAATATTGTGTTGCTAGAAGTAGAAAGAGGACAACTTTTGAACTTGATGAGGTTTTAGGGCATACACACAAAAAGAAAGAAAAAGAAACAAGGTCCTACTTGGGATCAGTACACTTAGAGAATTTCTTATCCCTTAAGACACTAGAGGATGCAAATATAACTAAAGCAGGTGGGGTTCAGTGACTTCACGGCAGGCTTATCTGAGCATAAGCTGCTTCATATTCCTTTGGGACTTTGACTCCCATGCCGAGGGCAGACTGCTAGTTAGGTGCATCATGGATCTAACCAAGTATCACATTTCTGTGCTTTTATGTTCCTTCAGGGAACTTTTAATAAGCACCCGTTATGTGCCAGGCAGTGAATACTGCAGTCAGTATGATGTTCTAGCCCTCAGGAACCCCTGTTCTAGACAGAGAAACAGATATGTGAGGAAATAAATTGCAGTTTATTGAGGTAAATTTCATAATGTACAGTTAAAGTGCTTTATAAACTCAAAATTCTTGTGACAATAACTAAATGGACAGTCTGTGTATTAAAGGGATTTGACAACATTCAATCAATATGTAAAAAAATGGATAAAAGATACCTGGTAGAAGACACTAAGAGCAGAAACTCCTTTGGGTTATGGCATGAAATGTCTCTATTTTTGAAGTGAAAAAGTTGACTCTATAAGTTGTTTGCCTTTCTCATTTTTTTTACGCCCCCTCTCCCATCTGCATTTTAGAAGTTCTTATGAACTCAGAAAATGTTTGTGGGTTGATAGATGGATAGTTGGATGAAAAAATGAGGAAAAGAATGAATTTTTTGCTTCTAGAACTGGGCAGATTTTTCCAGTAGAAATTTGTTAATCTTCGAAGGCTCAGAGCGATCAAATTCATCAGCTAACCATTTCTGAGACCTCTTTGTGTAGAAGTCCTGGAACTGTCTTGATTCAGTACAAAAAAAAATGGCATTTCAGTTTCTGGAACCATTGCTTTTGATTTTTTAAATCTGCATTTCTAGACATTCTATAGAGTGGGAAATTCTGTAGAATTGTAAACTGCAGGCCAAAGGTCATATTTACTGAATATTGATTTCAGCAGCATACACTGCGGAAGGTAATCCCACCTCAGTAACTTGTCACTCTCCCTACTCTGGGATGGGTACATTTCAATCACCATGTCACTCAGGAAGTCTGGCCCTCCAGAAACCCTCAACTTAATCACTAAGGCCTGGCATTCTCGATGACCTCACCAGGAATTTGGTGATTGGAAGGCAGAGGTCCAGGGAGCCTGGATGTCGTTAAATGATTTTTCTTATGAGAAGCTTAGTCTTCACTCAATATTCATGAGTAATTGTTCTGCAGGCTTCTCTCCCCATCCACCCTTCCCTACTTCCATCCTCTTTCCAATAACAAACTGCACAAAGACCTTAGAGTTGAGTTATACGACTATTTGAATTTAAGTTAATTAAAATTAGATAAAATTTAAAATTCAATTTCTCAGTCATACTGACCACATGTCAAAAGTGCTCAGAAGTCACACATGCCTAGTGGCTACTGTAATGGACAATGCAGAGAACATTTCCATCATAGAAAGTTCTATTGAACTGCACTGCTCTAGGGAAAAAGGAAAGTGAGAGCTGAGGAGGAAGGTGGTAACTGTAAAGAAAGCACCAATAACATCTAGGCCAGGCATATAGAGAGGAGAAGGAACACTCTAGCAGGAAGTTGCCACAGGACGTACAATTAGACAAGAGGAAAGGGGGTATACATTGGGGGAGAGGGTGCAAGCTTTGGACCAGAATCTTGGTTTAATCTTGTTCTACTACCCACCAAAGTACGCCACCATGAGCAAGGTATGTGAACTCTCTGAGCCCCGGTCTCCTCACCAGGGAAATGGTGGTAATAGCTCTTATGCCATTACAGTTCATGTAAGAATCAATGAGGCAATTAGTGCAAAGTGCTTGGCATGCTGTCTGACACATGGAAAAAGGCAAAAAAAAAAAAAAAGTAAGATGGCTCTGTGGGGTGAGGGAGGGGAAGGGAGAAGGAGTTGTAAAGGAGGAAAGGGTAAAGCTTAAGATAAGGTAGCCCACCTGGCAAGAAGAAACATCTGGAGGATTAACAAATGGATGAGCAGTGAGCGCTTTTACGGTGGCTGGAGGGCAAACAGTTAGTAGGACAGAGTAAGAGACGGCAGCTTGAGCTCCAGACACATGAGGGAAACAAGAAGATCCTCTGGCCTCAAGATTAGAGCAGTGAAACCAGGTAGTGGCAAAAATCACCTGTCATCAGCGATTTTCCTGCCCATTTGTAGCAGCAGGAATTGCACTGCTAATTAGAGTTTCGCTGTACTCATGTTCATGCCGATGCCTGTGTTCAAGACCCAGAGACGCAGGGAACAGACAAGGCCTTCCAGGGACAGGCGAGGGAGCCGGGGCTGGGCCTGGAGGAGCCAGATGCTGAGATAACGTGAGGCATTAGGGTAAAGGGAAAGAGATGGTGTTCACGCAGCCTACACTGTGTTCAGTGCTCACACGTCCAATGGCACTTAAGCCCTAGGGCAGTTCTGAGGTAGGCAGCCCCATTTTGTAGGAGAAGAAACTGAGGCTCAGCTGGGTTAAGAAACTTGCCAGAGGTCATACAGCTGGCAAACGACAGAGGCAGGATCCAAGCCCTGGTCTGTTGGATTGCAAAGCCTATGAAAACCTGCTGTGGAATCCTTTAAGCTCTGAGGAAGGCAGAATGATAGAGATATGCAGCCAGAGTTTGAAAAAAAGTTGCCTTTACATGTGTTCCTTACTACCACAGCCCAATGCCAGGTCATATTTGTGGGGTCAGAAACATGAATAAGAGAGGATCCCTGTCTTTCAAGGTGCTTGCATAGCAATGAGGGAGATAAACCAAGGGCAATAAAAGCACAGCTAAAGATAAAGTGGTCAAACTCATTCATTCAAGAAATACTCCTCTAACTGAGTTCCTTGTACGTGCCAGGCACTGTGCTGGGCTGTGGTAAATCATTTACAAAAATGGCTGCGTTTGCCCCCTCATTATTCACAACCCTTTGCAGTGTGACTTTACAGCTCCTCGCATTAAGAGCTTGTGTCTATTTCTCCACCTTTTGAGTCTGGGCTGGCTTGTGACTTGTCTTGGCTAATAGAAAATAGCAGAAGTGATGTTATGCCTTTTCCATATTTTTCAAGAGGCCTTGCATCTTTCCATTCATGCTCTTGAAACCCTACAGTGCCAGGCAAACACACCCCACCTAGCCTGCTGAATAGTGAGAGACACACCACCCATTCACTTTCATCATTCCAGCCCAAGGCCAGCCACCTGCCAGACAGGTGAGTGGGGCCAGTTCAGGTACATTGGCCCCAGCTAACCCAATAGCTGATGCCACACATATAAGTGAGCCCAGCCAGGTCAGAAGAACTCCAGCTGACCCACAGGCCCATGAGAATAATAAAAGGGTGCTTTTTTAAGCCATTGCATTTCAGTTGGTTTGTTTCGCAGCAAAAGCTAACTGATACATGAGCAAACCAGATACTAGTTCTCAAAAAGCTTAAGCAATGGAGGAGACACACTTTAATCACAAAATCCTACAAACATGTATTAAGGGAAAGGAAGAGACGTAATAATTCAGCCAGCTACCCAAAATGGTCCCCAGTGACCCCCACTGTGTGATATTCACACCATGTGTAGTCTCCGCTCACACTGCAGGAGTGTTGGTCTGCTCGCCCAACAGCATGTGGCAGAAAGGATGATGTCACTTCTGAGATTAGGTTACGAAAGACTATCTCTTCTGCTTTGGGCTCCTTCTTTCTCTTTCTGATCATTGATTCTGAGAGAAGCCCACTTCCATGTCCTACGGAGCGCTCGGGCAGTCCATGGAAAGGCCATGTGGCAAGGGTCTCAGGCCTCCACCAACAGCCTGAGAGGCACGAGGTCTGCCGACCACCGAGTGAGTGAGCTGGGAAGGGAAACCCTGGCTCCAGATGACTGAAGCCAGGGCCACCAGCTTGAATTTTACATGTCGAGAGACTCTGACTTGGAACCATTGGCTAAATTGCTCCCAGATTCCTGGCCCAAAGAGACTGTGAGGCAACAAAATTCTGTTGTTTTAAGCTGGTAGGTTCTGGGGTGATTTGTTTTGCAGCACCAGGTAACTAAGGAAAGGAGGTAACTGAATGAAGCAGGGGAAGGAGATGGAAGGTTCCGGCCCAAGTGAATAGTGTGACCAAAGATCCTAAGGTAGAAGGGAATATTAGCGCTTCTGAGAAACTGATGGAAGACCAGTGGGCAGGAGTTCAGAGAGCAAGCGTGAGACCATACGAGGCCAAACGGTCAGGGGAAGCCAGAGCCATTGGGTGTGGCCCTGTGGGTCTTGTCAAGAAGTTTGCCTTTAGGAGCAACAAGAAACCAGATTATTAGAGAAGCAGCACCAGGGGCTCTAAGGAAGTTTAGGTTCTTAGAAAAGAGAGTAGCCACACTGTTCTAAGGAGTATTGTCCTTCTTTGGCCTTAAGCCTGCTTGCAACGAGTTGAGATGGGAAAAACCCTTTAGAAACCAAATGAGCTGTCCTCAGTGGGGGCTGCTTCTCATCTCCCTGGGGTGCCCACCAGGGAGGTTAATGCCGGGGTGGATGGTGGGGTAGGCAGCACAAGAGTGGGGTGGTAAAGGAGGAGAAGCGGCAGGAAGGAGGAGGTGCCAGCAGAGGGAAAGGGGAGGCGCTGAAGAGAGAGGAAAGCAGTGTCGGCCTGGGCGTGGGCGAGAGAGAGGCAAGGATGGGAAAGGAAAGGGGGAGGAGACGCCACAGAGAAGCCTAGGAAATCTGCAGAACAATCAGTAAAGAGGGCTGGAGACCCAGAGGGAGTAGGAAGCTCTTAAAGAGACACTGGTGTTCAGAAAGCATGAAAAACTCAGTCACAAAACAATATGTGCTAAGGGTTCACAAAGTGAACAGTTACTTTGATGGAAAATAAGGACATTGAGAGTGGGACGTAAATGGGGTTGGGGGGCAGTGAACGCAGAGCGGGAAAACAGCCATCGCTTGCGGCTGCCTGTGATTCGCGAAGGGCTGGCGGCTTGGGGAATTCCCACCATAACACCATCATTTAGGGAAGGGGCGTGAGGCCCCTAGCTTGAAGACAGCGGGGGCTTCCCCGGGGGCAGAGCTCCGTGGGTCTGCAGGCTCTGCCCTGAGCTCTCTGGTCAGCCCTGCTCGGGTAAGCTTTCTCCGAAGTAGTGGCTTTGGGTTTTTAGTTCTTCCTACTCAAAAATACCCTTCAAGGGATGAAGGGAGAGGCGGCGAACACCTGAGCCGGCAGAGGGAGGGCGTGTGCAGCCCAGCTTCCTGGACCGGCCCCTCCAGCAGGTGCCGAGGCAGAAACACGGGGCACTGACACACGGAAAGAATCCATCTGTTGGCCAGCCTCTCTAGGTTCCATCATCTACCTTTCTACCCCCTACCTATCCCACCGGGGATGGGTTTATACCATTTAAAAAATACTGGAGCACCTGGACTCATTTCAAGGCGGCCTAACCATATTTGTCTAGTGAAAAAGAGTCTAAAGATGTGAAGGCTCCCCGAAAAAGCACTGCAGAGGGAAAGCAAGGGAAACACAGCATTGAACAGATCTACTTGTTTCGTGGCTTGGTTATAGAAAGATAGCATTTTTTGTCCTGTTTTAAAAAATATATACTTGAGATAGAGATGTGGAAGAAAATTACATAATGTTCCAGCAAGGAGAGAGAGTCTACTGAGATAACACTATAGGAGCAACACACTCCTGACCTTAGAGGTTTGCATTGATCAGATAAAGATTCTTCTCTGCCAATCTAAAATCCATAAATGATAAGTAGAATTTCTAAAGACACAATAGCTTTTCCATCTAAACTGCCTTCTTTTCTCTCTCTCCATCTCCAGTCCAGGAGATAATTCTCCCCCTGCTTGCCGCTGGAAGGGAGAGTGAAAGGAGGGCTACCTGTCCTGCATTCAGCACCGTGAACCCTAATCTAACACCAGTAGTCGAAGACATCTGTATGCAGGGGTGCTTACTCAGAGAAGAGGGCTCTGCTCTGGGAGCCCCAGCAAACACCTGCACAGACCACAGCTCCGCTCCACCGGAGCGCAAGGGGCCCATTTTAAGACAAAGTGTGTGTTAGGACGTCAGTGCTTGCCCAAAACCACTTCCCAGTTTGGCAGATTCATTGAACTCTCTTTCCCTTGAGTGTGCTTTGAACTGACCACAGACCAGGAGGATCGGAAAAGAGGGGAAAGGGAGTGTGGCTGTAAATCAGTGTGGCCTCTCCAGTTCTCAGGGTCAGGGAGCAGGTGAGAGGACGAGGGCGAATCCCCAGCTGGGGAAGTCCTGGTGGCATGACATGTGCCTGAGCGGTCAGGAGCCCTCTGCTCAAGAAGCCTGCGGACACCCCCTGTGTCCCTCCCTTCTCTGTGACTTTAAACCAGATGCTCCTGGGAGGGAAAAAGCTCTGACTTATCTGGGCTCCTGCCCTCCCTTCTCTAAACGTGATGAGGACTTTTTTCAGGTCATTGTGGCACATCTGTTGATTCTCTTCATTGCCTTCTCCAAATACACAATCAGTTCTCATGATATAAAATTTGCGTCCCCTGGTTTTTTAAGCTTAAAGCTTAGAGGCTGGTCTCCCGCAAGCAACAACAGAGAGCATCTGGGTGTTCTAATCACTGCAACTCTTGCTGAGGAACAGAACAGCTTCCTCCTGCCTGTGTGCTGGGCTCAGGCCTTGGGGGAGCCAAGGAAGCCACGGGCCCCATGGTTCTTCGGAAAGAAAGCAGCAGTTGCGGCCAGTCCATGAGTTCAGGGGGCTGTGGCAGCGATCCCCTCCATGTGGATATCAGTGTGGTTTGTGCATAAGGTGTAAGCAATATGAGAGACTTTATGGCGGTGACATTCGAAAAGACTGAAGGGGAACTGAAACCAGTTTCTCTCAGTCAAAAGTTTCCTTCGGCCAGCACAATTTCAGAATTTGCAACTAGTGTTTTGTTTTGTTTTTCCACGCTTTTCATGTCTTCAGAGGGTAACAGAATGCTGGGGAGAGGATTTATGAGCTAAAAACATAGAGAGGAACAAGATCCTAACAACTTTCCAAGGACCCAGTGTTGGTTGGGTCCAGGAAAGGGGTATGTGGAGCTGTGAGTGTTCATAGGAAAACCTGCCCAAGCCAGATGAGGTGCCTTGGAAGCGAGGTTAAGTTGATTTTTGGATTCATCGTACCACCTGTCCTTTGACACACAGAGCGTTCAATTTAATATTAGTCCCATCCATCAGAGCCCAGATGCAGCATGTTTGGGGTTTTAATTTTTTTTAAGACCCTTGAGTGTGGTGAGAACTGGCTTGGTGACAGAGAAGTCTGCTCACAACTGAAGGTCGTGGTTCAGAGGTAGTTCTTGACTTACTCTTTTCTTCACTCAAGTTCTACACAAGTAAGCAGTAAAAGGAGATGTTTATCTCCTTCCTTTCTTTTAGCAGCCCCTGAAGTTCCATTTCCTTCTTGAAACCTCTGACTCAATGGCTGGAGGAATGCTCCCCAGCCCCACCCCATCTTGGCCGTGCTCGTGACCTCCGTGACTCCCCCTGCGCTCTCCGCCTCGCAGAGCGTGCTCACTCCATTGCTTTTGCACTGCCATTCGCTTCTTGGTTTATTTTACGTATGTGGGTCACTGTCACTTAGGTAACATTTAAATCTAGCGGTGTCGCTCTAAACTAGCTTTTGATTATTCCCAGAAGGAATTAGTATGCCCTATCCAGATAAGCATGTAATATTACTATTTTTTCTTTTTGATTATAACATTTGACTAATCATTAAAGCATGTGCTGGTGGTCACCTCTCAGCCTCAGCTCTGAATGACCTAGTCTGGGGAATGTCAGAACCTTTACTATTATTACCATCATCGTCATCCTCATTTTAAAGCATGATCATTTAATCTGGATTATGCACCTTTACTACATTTGTATAACTGTATAATTTGTATAATTTTCATTACTGAATAACTTTCATTTCTTATTGTTTTTTTATAACTAAACTAAGTGAACACAGGCATTTTGGAAGACAGAAAAACAATTAGATGTATTATTTTTGATGTATATCCTTCTGATAAGCTTTTCAATGCATTAGATTTATTTTCCTTTTTTCAACAATAATAGTATACTGTAGTTTGTTTTAGAGCATATTGTTTTCTTAATAACAGATCATGAATATATTTCTATATTACTAGTCTTCTATAAGAGAGATGCTAATGGCTGTATAGTATTCCATTATGTAGGTTTTATATAACCAACTCCCCATTATTGGATATCTATTTCTCACACACTTAGAGAAGCACTTACTATGTGCCAGGCATTGCTCTAGGCTCTGGGCAGGTATTGACTCACTTAACCCTCGTGAGAACCGTAGGAAGTAAGCCCTGCTATTGTCTCTTTTGTGGTTAGCCAAGGCAGGGAGAGGTTAAGTAACTTATCCAAGGCCACACTGCTTTTTTTTTAATAAGTTTATTTTGATATCATTAATCTACAATTAAATGAGTAATATTATGGTGATTACACTACCCCCTTCATCAGGTCCCCCCCCCCAACCCCATTACAGTCACTGTCCATCAGCGTAGTGAGATGCCATAGAGTCACTACTTGTCCTCTCTGGGTTGTACAGCCCTCCCACACTGCTTTTTAAGTAGTGAAGCCACATTCAGACAATTCGGCTCCAAGTCTGTGCTCCTAACCACATCCCTTTGCTTGCCTCCCTCTACCTCTACTGAAAAGTAAGACCTTCCTTTACCTGGCAGAAAGGCTTAATCTTAAGATGCTCTGGCAAAAGAGGGAACTGCTGTCCTGTGAATCATTGTTACTTAGACTTACATCATCAGCCGTTGCTTCAACAGGCAAAGAAGCAGCTGGGCAGGAGGAGCCCCAGGAAGGCCATCCCAGGAGAAGCCACAGCCTGGGGTCCAAGCAGCCTGAGGCCTGGGTTACTCACTTTCCCACAGAACCACAGAAGGTGGACCTGAACTGCCATGACTTCCTCACTCCAAACTGAGGCCTTTCCTCTGCATTCACCCACAGGAGCTGTTGCATCCGACCAAAGCTAGCCGGAGGCAGGGGGTAGGCAAGGCCGGAAACCGCCCAGCCGCTCTTGCGCTGGCCCAGAGTGGGGGGCCGTGCAGAGCCCGCCGAACCGGTGGCTGGCGCCGGCCGCGGTGGGGTGCAGTTGATCCAGCCCACAGAGTCACTTAGGGAGCAGTGCCGGAGCTGAGGGGAGCCCTCGGACTAACCCGCCAGCGCTCCAGGGTGGCTGTCTCCTGGGTGGTCTGGACCCTATTCTCCCACACTCATCACAGCCCCGAGGCTGGGCTGCGGACTGGGTCACCTTCCTTCCTATCTGCTCCCCTGCAGTAATGGGAATACGATGTCTAGCTAACGGTGATAATTGTTCTGTTTTACCTGCTTAGTTCTCACTGCAATACTAGGAGGTAGAACAGCAGTAGTTAACACCCTCATTTAGTGAGGAAGAAATGGAGCCACAGAGAAATCAGGGAACCTGACAGAGGGGAAAGGGTGTCAGGTGCGGGCACACTGCGGGCACACACTGACCTTGAACCTGTACCTTCCAAACGGGCCGCCACCCTCTGAGCCTCAGGGCATAGCTGCGGCCGAAGGGAAACACCAGCTGAACTTAATCCCCTCAATCCCGTTACCTCTGAGAAGAGAAGGTCTAAAGAAACAATAGGAATTTGATGAGGGAGAGGGTTTAAGGGCTAGTTAGGAGTTGCATTTTATGTAAGAACCTTAAGTAATTGTCTGCAGGAGCTTGGAGATTTAGGCGAAATAACATTCCTGCATGTTTCCCTGGGAGGTCTGTCAGTTTGCCTTCATTGCTTCTTTTACAAGAGGACTTGGAAGGACGACACCACAGCCAAAGCCAATGTCACAGGACAGATTGGCCTGGGAGCCCTGATTATCACTCCAGTCCTAACACCTGCGTCTCTAAATGCTGTAGAGTCCATGGAGGTCTCTTCCACACACAACCCCACAGCCTGGGTCCCACCTGACTGGAGACGCTGCTCCCCTCCAGCCGTGGACATGACCATGCGTGGAGCCAGAACCAGCTTGCTACTTTTGGAAGATCGTTGGCTTCATTTGATAGCAATCTAAAGAAAATAGAAAAGATGCTCTAAGTGGAATTAGGTAAGATGCAAAAACTAGCTTTCCCATGCTAAATGATTGTTTGGGGTGTGTATATTGAGTTTCAAAGTTTTTTTTAGAAGAGATGCCTTGTTTTATCTGCCAAAGTTCTTGAAGATAAACCATGAAGATAAAAGTGCAATGTCTGATCGGTCTTAAAAAGTAAAAACAAAGTTGCTGCTAACCTAGTCAGAGCCATTATTATGTTATTGCCTGGATGAATAAGGTAGCCTCTGACTTGGTCTTCTACAGTCTGTTCTGCCCACTGTGAGCAGATCGGCCACTTAAGAGTGCGATTGATCGAGTCACTCTCGCCTACCTAAGACCTTGGAGTGACTTCTGCCGCACCCAGATGGGGTCCCAACTCCTCACAGGGTGTTCATGGCTCAGCCCCTGTCTCCTTGGCACGGCAGCGCAGCACGGCGCCTAAGCGCTCTGCTGCCACACTGCCCAGGCGGAATCCCCTCTCCAGCTGTGTGACTTTGGGTAAGTGTGACTTCTCTGTGTCTAATGTTCTCACACGTAAAAGGAGGATAGCAGTGCCTACCTCATAAATGCCTGGCACATATCCCTCAACAGCTACCAGCTGTTTTTGTTATTCTTTTTGGCCTCACTGTTCTCCATTCTCCACACCTCCAGCTCATTATACTCTAGTCATACTACTTTCTCTCTGTTCCTCATATTTGCCAAACTCGTGCCTCCGTTTGGATCTTTGCCCTAGAGTGCCTGGAGCTCTTTGCTCACTCCTTCCACCACCACACAAGGCTGTGAGCTATTGGTTTCTTCTCATTTTGGGGTCTCAACTCAAGGGACCTCCTCAGAGAGGCCTTCCCTGACCACCCAATCTGAATTAGCCCCAAGTCACTTTCAATGCTATCTTAGAAATCTTTGCAATGATGAAAATGTTCTATATCTATGCCACTAGCCACTAGCCACAGGCACCTATGAAGCCCCTGAAATGTGGCTAGCGCAGCCCTCTTCCTCCCTGACTTTATGATCTTCAAAGCACTTATAGCTCCCTGAACTTATCTTGCTGATTTACTGCCTGGTATTTATGGTCTGCCTCCCCAGCTAGAGAGTTAGATCAGTGGAAGTGGGAGTCTTACCTGTCTTGTCCACCACTGTGTCCCTCCATGCCTAGGAAAGTGTCTGGATCTTTGTAGGGGGTTCATGAAGATTTGTTGAATGAATGGGCATATGAAAGTACTTTGTAAACTAAAATGCGTCACATAGATAATATATCTATCATTTATATGTATGTATAATTGGAAGGCCTGCAGAGGTGTTTTGCTTTTGAAAAATCCTTAACACACACAAACACACACACACACACATGCACACACACAAAGCTGATCTTTAAAAATTATTTTTAAAAGTAGTTTTCCCATTTGTATGAATGTATTCTGCTTTTCTCCAATGAAGATTCCTCACCACACAGATTATATATATAATATGCCTCCCCTCTGGGAACTAGAGGATGGCTTGATCTGACCAAAATTCCAGTTCCTTGTAACTTCTAAGCAGCCGCCGTTGTGCTCCGGCAGGGACCCCTGTGAGCTCTTCTGACTGATGCCAGCCTCGGTGGCCAGCCGTGGGCCACAGAGAGCAGGATCTCTTGGCTGGCTCTCCCTGGCTTGTTTGTCTTCCCAGAGACCACAGTGCTGGGGTTGGCTGGGATCGGGTCTGCAGCCTCTGAAGTGCGTGGGTAGCTGCCACCTGACTGTAACAAAAACATGAGTTCTGGGAATGGCAGTATTCTTGAAGTGAAAAACAAAGTGGGAGCAAGCCCTTTCCTTCTTGTGGGAGTAGCTGAGGCAGAAATGTGCTGAAATACAACGCCTGGGGCTCCCAGGAGGCCTGAGACCTGGTCAGTTCTGTGCCACTGGCCAGAGTGAGGTTTCCAAAGAAGCCGGGGGCTGTTATCTGACCTCCCATCTTAATGAAGTGCTTTGACTTCTTGTCTGCGAGGGAACTGTGACTGCAGCAGCAGAGTCAAATGAGGGACAGGGCTTGTCCCTACCTGTGGGATCTGGGCCTGAGCCTGGGGACCCCACAAACTCCCTGCAGGAGCTGGTGGCTGCACAAAACCGGGTGCTGGGTCTGAGAACCAGGTCAGCCTGCTGTGCAGAGCTGGCCATGGACCTTCCCTGTCCCTGAGCCTGAGCTGATGAGTTGGGGTGCAGAGAGGAAATGGTTGAGCTGCCCTTATATTTGAGGTTTCTTCTGGCCCATGTGCTTATATTTCTCCTTCCCTCCATGAGCATCCTGTCACAACGCCCCCCACCGGACACACATCAAATGGGTTTCTTAGACCACGTAAAGCAGCATTATTGGTGTGCAGCTCAGGAAGGGAGAGTTGCTGTGGTGGGGCTAAGCATGGGAGATGGGATGTGTGCAAGGGGATGTGTGTTGACCCCAAGACTTTCCCCCATGACTGTGTCTCTCATGACATTGAAAACATCAGGCGGGATGGGCCAATATGTTTAGGAAGGTTTGTTGTCTTTTGTGGGTAAGGCAGCGTGTCCACTCCTCACCCTACCCAAACCGCAGGCTCACACCCTGCCGCATTCTTCTGCAACATGTGGCTGGCTCCTTCTCGGGGCCAGGTCCTGCCCTGTCCCTGAGGGTGACCCAGGGGCTCCCAGAGGAGAAGGTGGCTATTGGCAGGTATGACTGGTGGCTCTCAGGTACCCACTGCCTGACTGGTCAGTCACCAGGAGAATGTGGGGCCCAGGGCAACCCTCCATGTGGTGTCCTGCAGGACCTGTAGACACTGAAAATAGAAGCAAATTCTTCTTTGGGGGTGGGGCCAAAAGGTGCCTCTGAGGGGGGCAAAAAGCCACTGTGTCCCTGCCCAGGCACGCTCTGCTCTGTGCTGATCCATCCGCACCGCCCCTTTTTTGTCTCAATAGCTTTATATTATTTTGCTTTTTATACATGTTCATCAATTTTGTTTTATCTGTTTCAAAATAATATGCCTTTGTGAGGAAATGTCCCGTGCCAGGAGTCTGTGGGGTTTCTCTCATTGTCCAGCGGGGCTGACATGTCTGCTGGGATGTGCCCTTGAACTTCTTCCACTGAGGGAACTTGTGACCATGGGGTGGCCTGTCACTCTGGACTCTCTCTCCCCCCCTCCCGAAGGCACAGTTTGGGTCAGGTGAGGGGCCTCAGGCCCCCTAAAGGGAGCTCAATAAAGGGGACCAATGACAGTGAAGAACACCCCCACCCTCTACCCTGAGCTTATTTCCAGGTAAGTGAAGGAACTGTGTTTATGGTGATTCCACACCTGCATGCGCCAGGCCCTGTGCTCAGTGCTTCGCTGACATTACTGTGTCTAATTCTCAAGGGCCAGTCCAAGAGGTGAGTGTCTCTTATTATCACCAAGAGGTGATAACTCTTATTATCTCCCTTTTTCAGTGGGGAAACGAAGGACTAGAGAGAAGTGGAGCAATTTGCTGGAGGTCACACAGCGCTGAGTGGAAGGGCTGGCCCTCGGGGCCACAGTTTGGCTGAGTCCAAAGGCTGAACTATTATTACCCATACCCTGGCTATCTCCCACTCGATGATGTCCACTGTGCCCTCCCTTCTGTCCCACACCAGAGGCTAAGAGACCTGGCAGGTGACTGGGCAGCCCCTGCTTCCGAATCTGCTTCCCTTCCCAAAAGTCCTGAGAGTCAAAATCCCCTCCACGGATGTAATGTTTCTTCCTGTGAAATCTACAGGAAGACTGTCCCCAACTGTGTTCATTTGCTCTCCCCAGGAGAATCCTGTAGGGGAAAGATCATCAAAGTATTTGCTGGCCTTGCAGGGAGTGTGTAAAGTTGCTGCCAAACACTGCTGGTTGTATAAGGTACCGCTGTCCCTCCTGGCTTCTGTCTGACTCCGTCTGCTGAAGAGGGGGGTGAAGAATCTAATGGAAGCTATATTTAGCCTTCCATGAGCCCATCAGGGACCCTCAAGTACTGTACAGGTGTTGGACAGGTAAGTAGGTATTTAGGAATGGTCTAGTTCAGAGCATTAAGTGGCATCTAAAACCTGAGCTGAGTGAAGTGCAGTCAGCGAGTCCTGAGTGTGCCGAGCCCTGGGGGTGAGGCCCTGGTCCCAGTCAGAAGACCCCACACCTTGCCTGGCCCGGGTCTTGACTAGGCAGGCAGGTCCCTCGCCTCCAGGGGGTTGTTTCCTTGCCCCCCAAATGGATACGGCATCAAGGAGAGGCAACTTTGGAGAGGCAGGGCAGTACCTAGGGGCCAAGCTGCATGAGTCTGTTTCTAAGTCACCTTCATAAGAGCCGGGAGACTTGGGGCAGGTTCCCTCATCTGTCTGGGCTTCAGTTTCCTCCTTTGTACTTGGCACGCATGTGCGTAAGGGTCAAGTGGGTCTCTATTCAATGCCCCTGGAACAGTGCGTGGCTGTTACGTAACAAGGACTCAGTAAACATCGCCACTGTTGTTCTTGCACCTTCCTGCTATCACGGGTCAGGGACTGAACTGTGAGTCCTGAGACGCGATGCTTTGTTTGAGCAGTTGGTTGAGCTGGATGGAAGGAAAAGAGGTTCCTCCTTGCTAGCTCCCATGTAATCAGCTCAGGAGGCCTGCCCACTCCTCCTCCCCCTCACAGGGTGCACCTTTGATACCATGATTTTATCTATACAGAAGTCCTTAGGGGTTGGGAGGGAGGGAGGCAAGAGGTGTGATTTTCTCCCAAGAGTGTCTTGGAAGTGTGAACACAAAGGGAGAAGACTGGAGGCAGACTGGCTTCTGCTGCTAATGCAAAACTCCTCAAGTTGCTTCTGTTCCTTTTTAGTATTTTGAGTTTGCATCTCCCCAGGGGAGATGCCTATTAGGGGACGCATTATGGGTTAAAAAAAAAAACCCCATGTGTCTGAGCCAGACAGACCAGGAAATTCAAATCAGATCCTTATGGCCTACTAGAAGGTCAGGGTTATTTCCTCTCTCTGAAGTTCAGTTTCTTCATCTGTAGAATGGAGATAATGATACAAATTTTACAGGGTTGCTGGAGAATTAAATATGAGCATGTATGCACAGCACAAAATAAGGGCTCAGAGAAGCTAGTTCTTCCCACTCTGGCTTCCTGTGCACATGTATGCTTCAGAGCGTCCTCCACCTGCCTGTCTAACTCCTGTCCCAAGCCAGAAAGGCAAGAGGAAACCCTGTGATCCCTTATGTTGTGTACTGTGAGCTTTCAGAACAAGGCTTTAATCTTCCTAGAAGTTTCCCATGGCAGGTTAGAACCTGTGGGCTGTCAACAGGAGTGGATGTCGCTAAGGTGAAGCTATAAGTAGGAAAGGAACAAAGGGGAAAGCTCAGCAGCGCCTTCTCACTTGGCGTTCAGCCACAGGCTGGTGGTCTAACTCTCCAGCTGAAGTCTCTGCTAATAGCTGAGACCAGTGGTGGCCACAGTGTGGGCTTGGGGAAACTGCCTCTCTTTACCAGTCCTCCACCCCATTCAGGAATGGGTCATTAGGGTTTACGTGGCTGGAGCCACAGCTGTAAATACACCGGCCTTCTTCCCTCTGGCCATGGAGGCCTTGCATGGCTGGGGATTGGCTAGGAGGGAGTGGGATGGTGGTGAGGGGGATGACATGGGGACTAGGGCACAGTCATGGGCCTGGACATCATCTTGATAGGCTGAAATTCAGAGCCCCTACCCAGTAGGGTCCCTAGGGTCCCCAGGGACCTTGTCATCTTCTGCCAAATCCTGGCTTTTTCCTGTATTCACTTGAGCATTCTCACTGCTGCTGCTAATGTTTTCTCCATCAAAGCTGCAACAATCCCAAAACAATACCTTTTTGCAAATTAGAAATAGTCGCCTCCTTTTCCTACCAATGCAGTTCTGCACCAGGACACAAAGCTTGGCAAGTGAGTGCATGGGCTAGATTTCAGCCCTTATCTGCTCCTTCAGCCGAGCAACATTGTGCAGTGCACAACCTGCACAACTGTACGAGGCAGCCCTGTTTTCCATTCTTTGCTTTAATGGTCTGAATTGGCCATGCAGCTCCTGCTGCCTCCTTTGATTTCATTGCTCCTGCCTTCACTGTAGCCGTTCCCCTAGCATGGCCAGCTTTTGATGGGTTACAAAGGATTGCCTGGCACCGTCAGCTTTTCCAGCGTTCTCTTTGAAGGAGTGTGTGACCCAATTCTCACTGGGGCTGGGTCAGAGGACATTTGAAGGGCTCCACAGTCTAATTTAACAGTATTCTTTCTGGCATTAATCAGTACTCCAGGCCCAGGTGAGGATCCCCATCTCCTCTAGGTGTGTGAATGCCAGACTGTCCAAGGAGCACCTACAGAGGCTGAGGGCCTCGTCCCGTCCACTGTGTTCAGGGAGTATGCCTTGGAGTCCTGGGGGTTCTAGCAGCAGTCTTAGCCTCTTATCTTTCCTCCCAACAAGGCTGGCAGCTTGGCTTGTGAGCTGCCCTCCTGAGGCCTGCCCTGACACCTGGGATCGCCGAGGGGCCAGGTATCGGATCAGCATCCTGTCTCCCACCTGGACGCCCACAAGCATGCTTTTCCCTCACCAGCCATCTGGCCCTTAGGGCTCAGGGCGGTCTGAAAACATGGCATTTTGTGACTCCATCTCACCCCCTCCTTAAAACCATAGTCTCTGCCAGAATCTCTGGACCACCTGTTAGACGTGAATAGCTTGAAGCCAAGTTTCTGGTATCTTTGCCAATAGCCAGGAGAGGCTACTCCCTTTGAGAGAGAGGTGTGCCAGTCCCTGGGTGGGCCTCGGGCTTCCCTCGGAGGGGGAGAGGGAGAGGGAGGGGGATTTGGCTTCAGACACATTCGTGAGTGCGGGGAAGAGCCAGCTCTCGGGCACTGTCATAACAACCTGGGCTGGAGAGAGTTTGTAAACATGTAAAACAAACCTCACGCTTTCTCTTTCTGGAGTTAATAGCTGAACCTGCCACTGTAATCTGATATGCAGAGGATGGTATATGAACACATTCGAGATCAGCAAAAGGTGTTGTAGGAACACTTTCCAGTGGCGCCAGCTCAGCGGGGGCAAGAAGTGGGTGGGGACGAGGAGAGAGGGGTGCGAGCTGGTTAGATAAATGAAGGAAGGAACATGGAGGCATGGGGTAAGGTGGTGAGTTTAGGGGAGACATCCTAGGGAGTTCAGACTTCAACCTGTGGTGGTGAAAAGCTCCTGAGGGCCTTTAAGGAGTGGAGAGATGGGACTGGGCTTGCATTCTAGAAACATCACGCAGGTGGGAGCGGAAGACAGACTGGCAGGATCAGGGGGAGGGAGACACGCTGGGAGGCAATGGAGAGTGTAAGAGAGAGAGGGTGGAGGCCTTGACCGGAGTGGTCCCGGGGGAAGGGGAGGAAGGCATGAATTTGAGGACCGGTTAAGTATGAAGTCCCCAGGACGTGGTAAATAGTTGGTTGTGTGTGTATTTGTGTGGGGACAGCAGCAGAGAGACTGGGCCCAGGACAGCTCCCAGGGGTCCAGCTTGGGCAGCCGGTTAAATGGAGGTCTCATCCTGACAAAAAGAAGTACAAAAGAAGGAAGGCCTAGCTTTGGGGTGAGTTAGCTTTGGGATGTGCTCATTTTGAACTGTCCATGCAATAATCAACATTAGCAGACCCCTGGGCTGTGAAACTGAGGCTCAAGAAGCAAGTCGCGCTGGAAATGGAAGGCTGTGTGCTGACCAGGAAGAGTGGGCTGAGTTGGGGACCTGGACACACCCACTTCTGAGGTGGCTGGGGGAAGAAGACCCACTGGGAAGACGGCCTGGAAACGGACGGAGAGGTAGGAGGAAGGTCAGGGGAAAACGGTGTCTCAGAAGTCAAGGGAATAGAGAGATTCCTGAAGGAGAAAGTGTCAGCAATGTCCGATGGAGTCGCAAAGTCCATCACACATGTCTGCATTGTGCCCCTGGCTATTGTATTGTGCAAGTCAGTATCCACCTCAAGGAGAGCGATGTCAGTTGAGGGGCTGGGGCAGAGGAACTGCACAGAACCCCAGAGGCTTTGGTGAAAGAAAGAGGAGAGAGGATGGGAGACGGGGGCAGCAGGTAGAGTGGAGCCCAGGTGTGGGCTGCTGGAGGTGGGAGGTCAGTACTTCGAACCTGGAGCCCTGGAGGTGTTTGTCACAGGACGGGAGAGGGTGGCTTTGAGGACTGTAGCCAGCTTCAGGGGAAGTTAGGAGGAGTGTCTGGCGACAGGGAGAGTGCAGTCCAGGGTCTGGTCATGGGACACACGGGATCTCGCTAAACACGGGGTCCCCAGATCTCCACGTGGATCTTCCCAATCCAGACCTCTACGAGAGGGGCCTGGGGAGCTGCATGTCCAAATTTCCCAGGCAATTCTTACGGTAAAGCAAGCTTGAGAACACGAATATCAGGATGGAGAAGGGGGCTTTAGGGAAGAATGGATGGAGGGAAGGTTTGGGAGACCCCCTGCGAAGGGAGCGGGGAGAGATGGGCCGCTGAGAAGAGAGCCATGGAGAAGGGCAGGAGGGAATCTACACCCAGGGGCTCCCGGTGGGGACGCCGAGCAAGGACCCCCCCCGGAGAGCCTGGCGGTGGAAGAATTGCAGCCGAGTCAAAGTCTAGCGTCCTGGTGGGGAAGACTGAATGGTGCTCTCTGGAACACGGGGCTGAATCATTTTGGGTGTGGGCTGGGACAGCCTTCCTCCGAGGAGCTGCCTCACCTGTGAATAGTAGGCTAGCTGAAACCTGGCTCGCCCCCTCTGCTTCTCCTCCTCTGACCGTCCTCCTGTCTTTCTGTGCCCTTATTGTCTGGCTCTCATCCTGGTTGGTCCCAAGAGCGGATGGCCGGTACTGGCATCTGGGTTTCAGATGCAGAGGTGCTTTATTAAGTTACCTCATGTCTATTTCCAAGCAGAGCCTGTGAAAAGCTAGAGGGCCTTTCTAAGGCATTTACACCATCCTCTAATTACAGGCTTAGATCATTCTCCCGGCACTGGGGGTTTCCTCTTCTCACCCCTCAGTGTTTCACGGAGGGCATCTCCAGATCCTGCCGCTGGCACCAGACGCAGAAGTGGAGTCAGCAGCCATCAAGTGTGGTGCCGTCACCATCCCTCTCTCTGTGTGCGTCCCACCCGAAGTCGA
Organism: Smutsia gigantea; assembly: GCA_032199065.1. Lineage (NCBI taxonomy): Eukaryota > Metazoa > Chordata > Mammalia > Pholidota > Manidae > Smutsia > Smutsia gigantea. The sequence continues at coordinate 294,365 of JAVSCE010000727.1, read as the reverse complement.
ACAAGGAGCCAGGTGAGGCAGAGGCAGCCGGGTGTGGAGGCAGAGACCTGGGCTTCAGAAGCCCGGTCAGAGCTGTATTCCAGTGCTCTTTTACTTTCTAGACATGTGACCTTGGGCAACTGAACGTCCCCGAGCCTCAACTTCCTCACCTGTAAAATGGGGATAGTAATACCGCCTTGAGGCACTGCGATGAGGATTGAACAGACAAAACCCATGGAGTGCCAAGAGCAGGTGCCGGGGCGCTGGGCAGGGCCGGCCGCTCTCTCATCGTTGTGGGCTGCACTCTGCACTGACAGCCCTGAGCCGGAGAGGATGGTGGGGAAGTGGGGAGGGAGAGTGCAGGGCGTGAGGGTCCCTGGAGCTGCTGTTGACTAGTTTCTGTCCCCAGGAGTTACCCAAGTCATTGCAGTCCGTGGTTACAGAGGCATCTCACCTGTCCTTTATTTTAACCTCATTACCAAAGCTGGTAACAGTATAATATTATCTTTGTATACAGTGCCTCAAGGTCAGGGTGCTTCTGATCCGCCTCGCCAGCCCCTGTATTTTGGGGGACACTCTCAAGGTGTACATTAACAGTACACTCTGAATTAAGAAGCAGAAACCACAAGTCTAATCATCTGGAGTGCGGTCCTCAAGAAAGGTCAGTATGACTCACTCGGAATACGCGAGGATTACTCACTAATTTCCTTCCGTGTGGAGCATTTGTCACTGCCCAGTCACGCTGTGGGGAAGAGCTCCTCAGACCCGAGTCCATGAGCCCAGGGCAGAGGGGGTCACGTGGGAGCACACAGGGGTTCCCGCTTCCTGGAAACGCTGACAGCAGAGAAGTCTGCCTCCACCCGGCTCGGAAGGTCCTCTGCTGAGGGGAAGGAGGTTAGGACAGCACGTGGTCTTAGCCCCCCTACACCTCAAACAGGAAAAAGGAATTGTCACTAGGCCGCCTGGTCACAGGAATCACCAGGAGGCTGGTGAAAATGCGGGTTCTGAGTCAGTTGGCCTGGGGTGGAGCTGAGAGCAGGCATTTCTGACAAGCCCCCGAGGACGTCCCATTGAGGGTAGGAAAAGCTCCGAGGACAGGGGAGCTGGGACTTCACGGTCCATAACTGTGACCCGCCTATGTGGTTTCTTGCCATGGGGGAAATTCAAGTATATGGGGAGACCCCAACCCACTGGAGATTCCCACCCACTCCCACCCCCTGGCTGAAACTCTGTTAAAAGTCCAGTTCACAAATATATATTGAATGCCTACCAAGTGGCAGGCATTGAGTCACCCCAGCTAGCCTGCCTCTTTTCGGAGTCACTTTGCTCTTCCACACCATTCTCAAGCCACTCAACCCAAACTCGCTGCTAGAGAAACAGAGATTCTCCCTGGAGGTGGTGGAGGCCCTGTAAACTTGGCTGGTAATTCTGCCTCTGTTTTCTCATTTGTAAAAAGGGCTTAATAACCTCTATCTATCTGGGTTGATGAGAGGATTGAATGAGAAGATGCATGTAAAGCTCTTTTCCGGTGCTTGTAAACACAGGTGTTATTATTTGAGTTTAGGCAGTGTTTCCTCCCACAGACCCTGCGGTGCTCTGTCCCTCACTGCAGACACCCATACCAGTTCCAAGGGTGCTTCGCTGTGACCTTGCCTCGTGGTGACCTTCTGCCAACACGGCCATTCAGAGGAGCTCCAAATGGTTACCACCCAAGAGGAGTTCCCCTACCAAGTGTGTGTGACTGTTTGTGTGTGTAGTGTGTGTGAGTGTGTGTGTGTGTGCGTGTGTTGGCAAGGGAGGGATTCATGTGAGGAAGGAACCAGAGAGGAAAGGACCAAACCCATGACGTCACTCAGGACCTCCAACTTGCCGGCCCAGCTGCTCTTGCACTGGGTGTTGAGGTGTGTGGCAAGCACTTCATTACTGATAATGCAGTACCACAGATTGTAAAAAGTTTATTAAAAAAATTAACTGCATATGCAAGATTATCTCTATCATAACAGCACTGCCACACACTTGCATTCCAAGGGCTTTTACACATTTTATCTTAATATTTCATCACGGCATCTTTCAAATATACACAAAAGTAGAGAGAATAGTATAACAAATCCCAGCTTGAACAACTATCCACATTTTCATAAGCAAAGAGTGCCTCAAGTGAAACAGAAAGTTGTGGCATCACACCTCCTGCCCTGGGATGGCACACCGCTAGCCCTCACCTGGGAGTGAGCTGATGAATGTCTAGGCCGTGCTGGAGAAAAGGCTGAGAACCGTGGGGTCCTTCCTGTCCGTGGCCGGTTGCCACTTTTCTCCTTGGAGGACGGTCATAAGCCCTACCTGGCAGGAACTGACTGGGCCTACACGATGGGCAGCCAAGCTGGAGCCTCCCAAACGGACAGTCCTTCCTTGGCTCCTACCCTGACCCCATCTGCTCTTGAGATGGACATGAGAAGGGTCAGGCAGAGGCAGAGCTGTTGAGCCGGGAACCATGAGCATGGCCCTACCTTGGGCCTCCTGCCACCTTCCAGCGGCCACCAGCCTGCTGAGGTCGCCCGGCGCCCCCAGGGTGGCCTGTGTCCTGTTTCATGGAATGATGACTGTGAAGATGAGCATGTAAACAGCAGAGAGAAAGGGAAGCGAAATGTGACCCTGGGCCGCCTGGACCCCACAGCGAGGGGTCTGTCACACTTGTCAGTGAATCAGCTTTGTCCTGAAGAGTGGAGGAGGCCACTTTCTCTGCAACAGCAGCACGCGAACTGATGGAACGTCTTACTACGGTGCTATTATCACTTCTATAGCACCTTCCTTCCGAGAGGCTGCAGTCGCCCGTCCTTACCATGATATGGACACAGACTCAGGCAGCGCATGATTTGGGGTTAGAAAATCTAAATTTCAGTCCTGGCTATGCTGTTTAGTCGGCTCAGTGACCTCGGGCAAATCCCTGAACCTCCATACTCTCATTCTGAAAATGGGAATGATGATATTTTACCGCAGAATGATTTCATAACTCATTGAATATTATTAGTTTTATTTTCTTAACTGAACCGGCTTTAGCAAAACTGAAAAAGGTTAACTGTTTTTCAGCACTCCCACATTCTCCGTCTGAGCCAAGCCCCCGCCCCTCTTCCCCTTGAAGCACCAGGGGCTGCCAGGCCGCCAGTCAAGAAAATAGCCAAATAAGTTCACGGTCCTTAAAGGGCTGAGAATTTCATCTCAACAGAGGAAATCGTCTGTATTTATTGAGTGTTCACTGACTGCCTGGAGCCAAACCTGTTTTGCGTGGTTCTCACAACAGCCTCCTGAGGTGTGCGAGCATGATCCCCACTTTACAGATGGGCGAACTGACCTAGACGTGAGACGCTGGCTAAGAATCACACAGCTCATCAGCAAAAACTGGAGTTCAAGTGCAGCCTGATTCTAAAACCGTGTGACTTGTTTATGTAATCTTTTTGAGGCCCTATAACCTAGAGATTAAGAACACAGCTCTGAGCCAAACGGCCTGGGTTCGAAGGTCAGCACCTTTACGTTTCCTGGGCAGGGACCGTGTCCTCATCCATCAAGGGGACAAGAATAGTGCCAGCTCGTAGGATTAGTGTCAAAATTCAATGGGTTAATACACACAAAGCTCTTAGAATGGTACCTAACACACAGTAAGTGCTACTCTATAAATTATCTTTAATCATAAAAGCAACCAGTGTCACTGGAAAAAATTCATTTAAAAATAACATGAAAGAAAAAGCAAAGTCCCCTCTCCCGACTTGTTCACCTGTTCATTTCACCTCTCAGACAGTCTGATGGGAGAAAATTCTTCCAGACGTTTTATACATATCCCATATAAATACATAAGTTGTTATTTTTACATTAATAGGGCAACTTGCTTTATTCACTTCACAGTATTTCTAAGATATCTTTCTGTAGTCATACCTATAGAATTACCTCATTCTGATCAGGTGCAAAGAGTGGGCCCTAGATAGATGTGCTATAGTTTAGTCATCCCTCTGCAGAGAAACATTTTTAAAACACCTGCAAAAAGAATGCTGTCATGAATATCTTAGTGTGTACAGGTGAGTGAGCATTTCCATAGGACAGTTTCTTAGAAGTTGCTGGCAAAGGGCATAATCAGAGCTAATGTTCCATTAGGTCATCCATTAAGGATTAACATTGTTTTACAAAAGAGAGGGTTGCAGAGAGGTGGATGCCTAACATGGAAGAATGGGCAGCTTATCGTGGAGTTTTACGTGGTAACATTGCTAGGAAGATTTAGTTTTAAGATGGTGGGTGAATCCTACCCATGCATCACCAACCATCCCATGAGGCTGAAGCCCACGCATCTGGAAGGCCAGCTGTGCTCTTGGAGATGGACTTAGGACACCCAGTAAGTCAGGTTTTCTGTCAGTCTGGGTCCTCCTGTCTGGGGAAGCTGGGAGGCTTCATTTCCTTTCATGTTCTGCAGCTATCCTGGTTCCTTCTTCTGTTCTAGAACAACGCTGGCAGGGCTCCCCTCCACCCCACGCTGGGCAACCAGCAGTGTCTAGACTAAGCCCCTTCCCATCATGACTCCAGATGGCAGCCGGGTGGCCATTGTGCTAGGTTTTACATACATTTGTTTCAAACGTATTTTTTTTCCCCAAAACTCCATCCTCTCCTTTATCTCACCAGCACCAACAGTCTGTCCCCCAGTAGTTTTAGTCTTCCCCTTCTCTGTGTCCCCACAGTGCAGAGGACCCCGCCACCGCCACTCCTTCCCTCGCGCCATAGCCATGCCGTACTCCCCACAGGAATGTACGTTCCTCGCTATGTCCTCATCCAGCTAGCGATGCTTCCATGTGGTAGGGCCTTAGTGAATTTGGTTTTTAGATGACATTTTAAACAATAAAAACAATACATGCTTACTGGGAAAAAAAGAGAAAAAACGCAACCTGAAAAGGAGAGCTGTGAATAAGGAAATTAAAATAATCTGGAATTCCATCATTATCCAGAGGTATTTTGGTGTATTTCCTCCTAACTGTTGAGTAAATTGAGAAGCTAGTTAATGCAAAGCTGGCCATCAGCTTCAGGAAGTAACTGGGTGCCAGGGTCCCCTGGTGACTAGAGCAGGTCCAGAAACAAGCAGCTCGAATGTGGACCGTCGGGCCGAGGTGCGCCTTGTGTAGAAAACGAGCTTGTCTTGTCCAGAATTCCATCCCTTTTTCACTTACTCACACATTCAGTCCGTACGTATTGAGGATCTATCTGGCTGTCGTCCTCCTGCGATGGCTTCTCTAGCAGACAGGACAGGGAGTTGGCAGCCATCATACGGGCCTTCTGGAAGCCAAGGCGACTTCGCTGCTTGGTAGTCTGGGGATTCCCATGACACCAGGTCCATGGCTGGCTCTTCACGGGGCAGAAACCTAGAGGGTACGGCTTCTGAAAACACTGCTACACTTGCTGCTCTGGTTCATATCAGAGCTACCAGCTATTTGTGTCACTGGGTTATTATATATGAACTGCAGGGAATCCTCAGTCTCTCTGTGCAATCGTTCAGGTTCAGGTTCTCTGTTTGGTCTTCACTGATTACAGCTTAAATATCTGGTGTTCCTCGATTGTCACCATTTAGGCCTGGGCAAAACTGGAGTTGTAGGAGTTACTCCTCCTTAAAGTGCATTTTGCCCAGTACCCCCCTAGTGATATTACAGGCTGGGACTCCTCAGATTACTTTGTGGCAGGAGATGAACTGCAGGTTGGGTGGTCCTCCTGTGCTGTCCAGAGGATATAGGTATCACTGGTCATGTTGTCCTTTCATGTCCTTTGGCCAAAGTGGCCCAGGGTTTTGCTGGTTAAACATTAATGTGGAAGCTGACTGTAGACTTGAAGAAATTTTAATCCTAAAAATGTTTATAGCACAGCCCATATCCATGGCATTATATTTATTTAATTCATAGGGAACTTTATAATTAGTGCAAAGATAAAAGGACAAAGGGTCTAGAAACCTTTGAGTTCATCCATTCATTCAATAAATATGTAGTGACTACCAATAATGTGCCAGGCCCCAAAGTAGGGACAAAACAAAGCAAAACCAGATATCGAGCTTAGATTCTATAGAGCAGCAGATGTTAGACAGAAATAAATGTGAAATTATTAGCTGTGACAAATCCCAGGGAGGAAAGGGGCATATAACCGAGGAGTCTGACCTGTTCTTGGTTTCAGGAAGGTCTCCCAGAGAACAGGACATCTGAGCTGGAGCTGGTTATTTAAGTTCACAGGTCTTGTTCTTCTCATCAGTAAAATGGAGGTAATAGCACCCTCACTGATTTAGAGAGACATTGTGGACAGAGTCATGTCCGTGGCAGGCTTTGAAAAATGCTTAGTACACCTAAAAGCAAGCATGTTGCTCTCCAGCCAGAAGCAGCTGCTCGCTGGCTTCCATATCTGCCACCACCCCAGGCATTAACTCAGGCACTTAGACAGCAGACCTTTGATCATTTTCCCGCTCCCTACCAGGCAGCTGCGGTCAGACAGACCTGGGGTTAGCCTTGTTTCTGCCACTTAAATCTAGTGTGAATTTGGATAAGTTACTGCTAAAACCCACCTTCTCATGTGTGAAATGGGGACAGTAATATTACCAGCTCATGGCTTAAGCCTTGTGAGCACTTAGCATTGTATTTGACTTGTAGTTAGTCCTCAGTCAATTGTAGTAGCAACTGTTACTGTCATTGTTATCATCGCTAATAATTAACTCCTGCCAACTATTTCTTGGAAATAAATTCGATCCTTATGGTCCTTCCTTTCCCACCGCCACCAGCCTAGTCAAAGCCTTTGTCATGTGACAGCTGCCCTCTAACCAGGGTCCCGCCTTGACTCTCACTTCTCTGGTTCATTCTACATGGCTTCCAGAGTGAGCTTCCTAAAATAACAGTGCTTTGCTTATATCACATCTTTTCCTTAATATTATCATTGAAAAAAATATTTGCAGTTCGTGCCACAAAGAGCTAAGCTTCCTTATGTGGAAGGAAGTCCTAGAAAATTGATTGATAAAGAGACCTAAAAGTGGATCGAAAAATGGAAGGACAAATTTCAAAAGAAAAAATATATAGACTAAACATGAAAAGGTGAGCAATGTCACTTACTATAAGAGAAATGCAAATTAAGATGGCACTAAAATTCATATTTTGCTTCTCAGGTTGACAAAAATTCAAGTTTAATAATACTTTCTGGCCAGGATGTGGGGAAACTGGCATTTTTTTACAGTGCTGGAGAGTATAAATTGGTATAATCCCTGTGGAAGCAATTTGGCATTACTTCTCAAAATTACAAAACCATATACCCTTTGATTCAGCAGTTTTCCTTTGGAAATTTATCTTGCAGATACACTTGCACATACCAATGACATATGTACAAGATTATTCACTGCAGTACTGTTTGTAATAGGAAAGGACTGGAAACCACCTAAATGCCTATCAGTAGGTCGCTGATTGAATAAATCATGGTATCTCTCTTCAAAGGAATACTATGCACTAAATGGCAAAAGCTCCAAGATAGATTGTTAAGAGAAAACAAAACAAACAAACAAAACCCCCCTCCAAAAAAATCAAGTAGAACTATAGATTTAGGATGTTACTTTTTGTGTAGGGGTGGGGAGTAACACACACACACACACACACAGACACACACACAGAACTCGGGTAGGCATATGCAGTATTAATAGCAGTTGTTACCTACGGTGGGAGGGGGATTGGGTAGATGGGAGATAAGAGTTAAGAGGGGGACTTTTCATTGTATACCATTGTATGTATTTTTCAATTTGTGAACCATATGAATATTCCCTAATCAAAAGATTATATTAAAAATATCCCTATTATTCATCTATTAATGTACTGAGGATCTACTGTGTGCTAGGTACCGGGGATACAAATGTGAAAGTAGTCGTGGTGTGGTGGAAAGACCACTGAACTTAAGAGTTAAAAAGCTGACTCAAATTTTGACTCTGCTTCTCACTAGCTATAGATCTTGACACATGGTAGGCATGAAACAGATACTTGTTGAATGAATTTATGGTTGAAGTTACTTAACTTTTCTGCGTCCTGTTTCCTCCCATAGAAATGGGGATAAAAATGCTTCCTATGTCACAACGGTGAAGACAAATGATAGATAGAAAGTGTTATCAATTCTAGTAATAGTTAATGATAACTACTATATGCTAAGCACTTTCACATCCATTATTTCAACTCCTCACATTTATTCACTCACTCACTCATGAGGAAATGGAGGGGTTGAGAGACATAGTGACTTGCTGAAGGCCTCTCTGGGTGTGTGAGCTGTCTTCTGGCCTTTCCTTATTTCTACATTCCTGTGATGTTCCATACAGTAGAAACTATATATAGTAGGTACTCGGGGAATTTTGAAAATCAAGAAAAACCAAAGTAAGTTTACTGTTCTCAGTGACACGTTAGAGTAACAGTAAGTCAGTGAATTCATTTCTGATAATTCAGTTTAGAAATATACGAGCTGGTCTGTTTGACATTCACTGCACTAAACACTTTAGGAAAATCCAACAAAAATTAAAAGTTTGTGCTTCTAATGAGATAGGGAAGATAAAGAGCAATTCACAAAAAATACCTATAAGGGAAATGTAGAAACTCATATCTGGAGATGCTACCCTTAGAATCTTGCAGACTTACCACTAGTTCTTTCTTAGGAAGAAGAAAATTATATAAAATATACCCAATATGGGCACAATTTAAAAAACATTTTTTATTGGAGTAAAACATACTTGCAAAGCAGTGCACAAACTAACTTATTTTGGTAAAATATGTGACAGTTAATTTTTGTAAAATAGAGCACATCTATATAACCATTACCTGGATCAAGAAATAGAATATTCCCAGCACCTACAGCCTCCTCTAGTCCCCCTTTCCATCATTACCCCCCCCCAAGATAACCGTTATCTTTACCTTTAACACCATAGATGTTATTTGACTGTTTTTGACTGTTTACATAAATAGGATTATAGAGTATGTGCCCATTTGTATCCAGCTTCTTATATTCAACATCGTATTTATGACAGTCATATACCTTGTTGAATGTAGATGAAGTTAATTTATTCCACAGTTTCTCTCTCTGCTGTTGACGGGCTTTGGGGTTGTTTCTTTGGGACTGTTATAAGAGAGATGCTATAAATGTTTTAGAACACATCTTTTGGTGAATACGTGTGTACATCTCCATTGGGTACATACCTAGGGACTGAACTGCCAGGTCACAAGCTCCAAGTTAATTTAGCTTCAGTACACAATGCCAAACAGGTTTCTGAAGTGTTGTACAGAGTTCTCTAATTTTAGCCATTCTGGTAGGTATGAAGTGAGATCACATTGCTGTTTCACTTTGCATTTCTGGGAAGAGTAATAATTGAGAATCTTTTTGTATGTTTATTGGCTTTTTTGAGAAATGCCTGTTGAAATATTCTGCCTATCTTCAATTGGATTTTCTGCCTTTTTCTTCCTGATTTGTAAGTGTTCTTTGTATATTCTTACAAGTCCCTTTTTGGCTATATGTTGCAATGACCTTTTCTCACTCTGCAGCTTGCCTTTTCACTCGTGATGTCTTTTGACAAACAGTTCGTAACTTTAATGTTGTCCAGTGATCAGTGTTTTCCTTTATAGTCAGTAGGACTTGTGTTTAAGAAGTCTGCCTACCTCAAGGTCATGAAGATTTTTTTGATATTTAATTTCGATACTCTTAGTGTTCTATCGTTTACATTTAGGTTTAAAATCCATCAGGAATTAATTTTTTTGGAATAGTGTGAGTTAGGGGTCTTCTTCTTTTTTTTTTTTCTGCATGTCCTGCGTGTTTAGTTGATCCAGCATCTCTTCCCGAAAAGACAGGCGGTCCCTTCCCAGTCCGTTACAGAGGTATCTTTGACATAAATCAGGTGACCATATAATGTACATCTGCTTTTAGCCTCGCTATTCTATTGGTCCGTTTGTCTGTTGTTGCCAATTACTGTTTCTATAGCTTTATAACAGGTCTTGACATCTGCTAGTAAGTCAGAGTAACTCCAGTTTCCTACCTCACCAAGCCATGTAGTGCAGGAATGCGCTTCTGCATCTGCTTTGCTTTCAGGGTCCAAGCGGGTGGGATTGATTTGCCTGTTGCCATCGCCTGGTTGTTTGTGGTTACCTGGTTCTTTGTCCCATCAGAGCCCTTTAAACGGAAAACCAGCCAGGTGTCTGCAGAGGAGCAAAACAGACCCGCTGGGTAATTAGATAGCGAGGGGGAGGGGGAGGAGTGGGTTGGGCGGGGCTGCCTCTCGAGAGGGGTGCAGTGAGGAAGTGGTCAATCTACCCTTGAGGACTGGCTTCTGGGGAGATAGGAGGGGAGCCAAACTAAACTCCGGGCAGAGGAGGGCCAGGCGGGGTCACTGCATGTCGATGTCGCGGGGGGTTCCGCGGGGGGTTCCGCGAGGCCGCGCGAATCGGCTCGCCGGGGTGGGGCCGAGAGGCCGCAAATCACCAGCTGGGGCTGGAGCGCGCGCCGCCGGCTCAGAGCCGCGCCTGCAGCTGCTGGGGTCTCGGCGCGAGCCCGAGCCGGAGCCGGAGCCGCCGGGCGCGCCAGCAGCGCGCACGGGCTTCTCGGCGGGGGCGCCCCGCGGAAGATGAGCCGGCTCTACTCGCCGGGCAGCCGCGCGGCGGGGCCGGTCGGGCGGCGCCTCTGAGCCCCAGCCGGCAAGCGCGGGCGCCGCGCGGGGAGGTGAGTCTCCGCGGCGCGTACTGCGTCGCGCGGGGCTCTGCTGCTCCCGGGGCGCCTCGGCCTCCCCACCGCATGGAGGGCGGACGGGGGAGCTTGTTGGAGAAAGTTCGGCTGCGGGGCAGGTGGAGCCCGCGCTTCCCCCGCCCCCGCAGAGCTGGCCTTTGGGGGCGGGAGTGGCCGAAGTGGGGACCGGGCTGCCGTGCTCGGCGACTTCTGAACGGGCTGGGATTCTCCAGACGCGGCCCGCGGCGGGAGGCGCTCGGCCATCTGGAACGAGCATCTCTGCTCTGCTCCCGGGCGCTGGCCAACCCCGACCCCTGGCCGGCCAGGCGGCAGGGCCAGCCGCTCTCCCGCGGGCCGTCCCCCTGAGCCCCGTGGCCGGCGCGGGTCGGGAACGCGAGGGCCAAGGGGCTCCGCTGCAAGCCCTGGGCTTGAAGGAGGCGAGTTTCTCCACTAATCTCTTGGAAAGTTTGCGAAGAAAGCGGAGCCTGCCCTGACAACATCTCCCTCCCTCTCTCCTTTGTTGAGAAAGAATGAATAGTTGGTTGTACTGCTCCCCCGGCGTCGGGCAGGGGGGTGAAGGCAGGGGAGGGAGGGACGGTGGGCGCGACAGGAAGGGGGTTCCGATCTCGGCCCATCTTTCCTTACCGAGGCTGCCACCACTCTTAACAGTTTGATCAGGTGTAGACATTTCGTGGGGCAGAGGTCGCCTGGACTCAGACGCAGCCAACAAGTAGGAGTGCCCCGTGGGGAACACGATATGGCTGGGGTTTGGGGGAGTGCAAAACTCTGGTTTTGGTGTGAACTAGCTTGAAGCAAGGTGCGAAGAGGAAATACCTTTTGCTAGAAAGCCATTAGCTGAGATAGAAAATAGAGCCATGCATTCAGACAGTCTTCTTAAACCTTGACGCTTATCTCCCAAGGCTACACAAATCTCTCCAAGGAAAATAACGTTGGCAGAGGGAAAGTCAGTTTGAAAGCGGACAATCTCCCTGCGTGTTGTTAAGGACTGAGGAGCGATCCGGGAGGAAGGGGGAGGCCTGGGTGTTGGGGGCCGGCTCAGCAGAACAGGCTCCGAAGTGGGTAGGGGCTGCCCGGTTAATAATGGGAAGCCACAGGCCAAGGGGTTGTATGCATGTGCAAGGGTGTGGAGTATAATGTAAACAACTTGCCATACCAAGGGCTCCCTCACCCCCCACTCCAGCTTTCTCTAAACTGCTCTTGAGAAGCCAGACATTTCCAGGATGACTAACCAAGATCTCAATCTCCTATTCCTATAGGGGACTGCTTGTCAAATGGATGGTAATCTTAAGAACCTTATCATGTAAATCCTGTGCTGCTGGTCCTTGAAATACAATCCATGGAACAATTATTCCCACTTAAATCACTTGGCTAGCCTTCATAAGTTTATTCAAATATAAAGGGATACTTCTAATTTCTAAACCCAAGCAAATTTTATACATACAGTTGTTTTCTCTCTTCTCCCTGTCTGACTGCAGAGAAGCTACAAAACTACCTATCCAAATTGTAAATTCTCTGGGGTGGTCATAATGGAACAGCAGAGGCAGTTACATTTCCAGGGTTTAAAATATACTAGAATTTTCTTAAAATCCACATCAGATGATCATCTATGAGTTCAACTTGGAAATATCTCATCTCAGAAGTAAAATGGAAAGCTCCAAACAAATGGGCTACTTATCTTTTCTTTGACTTGCATGTGACCATCAGTTTCTTTGACACATCTTTATAAAGCAAGTGGGTCGGGCTGCTGCTCCGAAGCATTGCAAAGTGCAGCCACTGAGCAGAGTCAGGAAGGTAGCACATACGTTGGGAGTTTGTCACGCTCTTGTCCCTGTGGAGATTTCAGCTCTATGAACGTTGACGTCGGTCTCATATTTTCATATCAAGCTGTAGAGTCTTAGACCTTTGCATATCTGGCATTAGACCAAGTCAGGACACCGTAGTTGTTTGCTTGCACAGTTGAGAGAGGTGAAGTCAGTTGGTCAAGTCTCACCTGAGCTTTAAGACTGCACATGGGCTCACTTGGTATGTGTCTTGCCTGTGTATGTGTATGTCCTACTCGGCCTGGTGTGTTTATGTCCACTTTTCTACATCAAAACATTTCCCTCCTCATCCTTCCTGGCTGCAGTTTTCCCCAGAAGCAGCATCTTCGTTGGTGAACCCTCGTGGTAATAGGGACACACTGACAAGCAAGACAGACATGGTCCCAGCCCAGCTTAGAGAAGACCTGCTACTGATTGAGTGCTTGCTGTACGTCGACTTCCCTCACATGATCACATTTATTTTCCACAGCAACCCCATGAAATAGGTATTGTTAACCCTTTTTTACAGATGACATACTGACTGTCAGAGAGGGTGAGTAACTTGTCCCAGGGCATACCGTTAGGAAGTCAATGGCAGAAGAGAAATTTGAACCTGTTGAAATTTGGTCTTCAAAGCCTAGGTTCTGAGTCATACAATATTTGGTTTGAAAAATTCAAAAAGTATAAAGAAGTATATAATGACTAGGAGCATTGGAACAGAAATATCTCCAAGTGGAGAAAACCTGGAAGCCAGAAACTGGAGACTTGGGCTTAGTCTCCACCATGTTTTTCCAAACGCATGTTCTTACCTCAAGGCCTTCTCATTTGCCGAATCTGCTGCCTGTGTCTCCCTTCTGAACTTCTCTTGACTGGTTCCTCCTCTTTTCTCAGGTCTCATGTCATTGCCACCTCTTTAGAAAAGCATTTCCAGACCAACCTAATCTTAAACAGCCCTCCATCCCACCTAGTATGTTCCACCATTTCATCCTGCTTTGTGTTCTTTTGGCACTGACGACTGGGATATTAGCTGGTTTGTTTTCTTATCTACGTGGGTTGGTTTCCCCCATCACAATGTAAGTTCCGGGACAGCAGAACCTTGTCTGATTTATTAAAGCCACAGCCCTCGTACATTGCAAACCCGCAGAGACCATATACTGAATGAATGAACGTTTATTTCCCTTACCTGGCAAAAGAAAGGGGTCTAATTGTTTGCGATCCCGTCTACATATAACACTCAGAGAATCCGCCTAGTGGTCCAGTGGGGTAAGTGACTTCACTGTCAAAACGGAACTTAACCTGAACTTAGATTCCAGCTGCGCACCATGTACTTCCGTCCTTTGGATCCTGGAGTCTGGAAAAATTAAAAGTAAATAAAGCTCAAGTGGGAAATAGAGTGGCCCAAAAGATTTCAATGAGTTCCTTCCCCCTGTAGTTCACACTTCCACTCCTTAACCCACTTAGATTTATTTTTTTGAAGTTAGTCTCTGGACTGTGCCCAGCTCCCCCACTGTTGGGCTGATTCAAGCTTGACACAGGGCCCAAGATTGAGCCAGTCTTTCCAAGTGACTAGACACAGGGCAAGGTTGTTATTTTAATGGGGAAGAATCTCAATTGAGAGGTATCGAGTTTCAGAGGAGAGCCTGGTGTGCATATTTCCAATTTGTCTGCAGCTGAGAACGCTCTGGAAATTTAAACGTGGATGATCTCCCTGTACTTCTTAAACTCTGCTTCACATCCTCCAGGTCAGCATCCCTTCCTTAGAAAGTAAAGCCTTCTCTGGCCACCAGATTAACCCAGACTCTGGTCCCCACCCTGTGTGCTCTCCTAGCATTGGGAATCTCTAGCACTCACTGTCTGCGTCCTCCATCAAGCAGTAATATCATGAGGACAGTTTTTTGACACTGTCCCCAGCACCCAGTACAGTGCCCGCCACACAGGCGGCCTTCCACAGGTGTGAGCTGAGTAGAAGAGTGAGCACTTGTGTTGCCTGCACGCCACCTCTTCATCGTTCTGCTCTGTGACCCAGGTCAGCAAACCAGAGTGTCAGTTGCCCTCTAAGAGCAGAGACTCCCTTACCCAGTGGTCTCTGGCCCTGGCTCCACACTGGGCAGTACTGGGGCACTTAAGAAGGCTGATGCCAGGGTCCTGCCCACCGAGGTCTGGTTGCCATGGTCTGGGTCACAGCTTGGCTATCAGGGTTTTAGAAGCTTCCCGAGGAAGGTGGGCAGGTTCTTAAAGAACTTCTGCTTTAAATGTTCAGAACGCATCCCTTGCTTTGCCCTATAGGCTTGAAGCAGCCACAGTGAGAGAGAGCAGGGATATAATTCATGGATATTGTATGGTTCCTGGCAGTTTAAGAGGTACTTTCACATCTGTTACCACATGTGAACAAGCTAGGGACCTACTCTCTGATTTGAATATTCCCTTTATGATGGTGACTCTTAAACATCTACCTCGTGGCCTGGCTCCTGACTGCACATACCTCCAGGACCCAACTGTCCCACTGGTACCTCACTCTGAGCAGCTCCAGTGGTGAGCTTGTTAACTTCCTCTTCTAAGCAGGTGTCCTCCTTTTACACTACTTGGCACATTATAGCCCTGCACCATCCTCCCATTGCTGTGGCTCTGTCCCCTAGCCAGTGGCCTTGAGCTCCTCCCTGTTTGCTCTGTCCCTCCTTGTCCTTCCCCTGGCCACTGCCCCAGGTCAGAGTTCTCCCTTGGTCCTCGCTGGCTTGGTTCTGTCAGGCTGCCTGGCTTCCCTACCTCCTCCAGAACTGCCAGTCACCTCCCTGGGCACAGATGGGATTCTGTCCCTCCCTTCCAGATCTTCCCCAGCAGCAACAGTCAAGAGCAGACACCTCGACGCAGCCTCCAAGACTCAACCATCTGGTCCTAAGCGGCGCTTTTTCCAGGGAATGCTTTGCAGCTTCTCCATTTGAGCCACATGGCACCACTTGCTGTTCTCTGAGTCCATGGGGGCACTTCCCAGCCGTTGTGCACCTGCTGTTATAACATCCTCTTAGAAGGTTTTGCCATACAGTTTTCAACCTTTCAGAATTCTTCCAAAATCCTTCGTCTCCAGTGTTGCCCTGAGAGCCTCCGTGAGTCATTTTGTCCAAATTAATTCTCCCCTCTAGCGTGTTAAAGGGCTCTCTTGATGAGTTATTCTTCTCTCAGTTTCATAGTCAGGGATTGGTGCTTATGCAGCTTTGTTTCTGAGTAGGCACTTAAATGTTTGTCGAACTGAAAGTAGGAAGGGCAGATGTTGATAACCCTCACTGTCGGAGAAGAAACTGAGGTGTGGGTCCCTTGCTGGAGGGTACTCTAGAGCACGTTGGCTCCATCTTGGAGTGGAGGTAGATCTTCGGTAAGCAGAAAGGAAGCAGCTGCTGGAGACCTGGGGGCCAGGGTAACATGGTACTATCCTAGAAATAGGCTTGACAGCAGTGGGGCCCCTTGTAACAAACAAGTCCTGTAGGGTGCTTTGGGCCTCCCCAAAGTTGCTTTGAAATTATCCAGGCCTGTCCGTGAAGAAAGAAGGTGCTGATAGTTTGAACAGGCGAAGTCCACAGCTGTAGGGTGTGTGTGTGCGCGTGCGTGTGGGGGGTTGGGGTGGTGAGGGATCCCAGTCAGCTTCCATCACTAGTGGTTGGGTGGGAGGGCCGGGGAATTCGGTTTCTTTTTAATAAAGATGATTAACATTGAGCAAGAGCTGACAGTGTGCCAGGCACCGGCCAGACCCGGGAGGGGCCCACACGGCACTCGGTCCCGTTGTTCTGCACCTGCTGTGAGCCAGGCCTTCTGTGTGGTCCCAGTTGACATGGAGCAGACAAGCCCCAGAACTACCAGGTTTGGCAAAGAATTGAGGGCAAGGTTAGGATTATGTACCTTGAGTGATGGGTCTCCTTCCACCAGCCCCCAACACTTGTGTATTTGTCTGTGTTTCACATGGAAGCCCATGGACTGTGGGCGTCATGTTTCTTTTGTGTGCTCTGCTCTCTTTATCCTGGTTCTGTCTCTTGCACTGTGAGCTTCTGGGGGGCTGGGTCTCCAAGCCCTCTCCAAGCCCCCAGTCCCTCTGTGGAACTGACTCTGCAGTGGTGCTGGTAAGCGATGATTTTCATGCAGAGCTGTCTCTGCAGTGGAAAGGGTGGTCTGTGAGGAATAGGAGCTGCAGCTTGAGAACATCTCCAGGGCAAAGGGATGCTCTGCTCACCAGCCGCTGGAAGGGCCAGGCATTGGGCTTAACTGTGCTGCTGTGTTGTCCAGACCACTCTGAGGCTGTGACTAGTGGGACGGATTCTGGATCCTTAATGTCTCCTAGTTATTATTATATTGTAACATCATACTTATAACATATATTATATATATAATATAACTTATAATATATATTATATATATAATATAATAAATTAATATAATATTAATATAAGTAATATATTGGCCTAATTACTATTCAGGCTTGTGTTTCTTTTCCTCTCTATATATTGGCCTTAAAATTTAGGTAATTTTATACTTATATAATTTGGCTTTGGTTAAAACCTTCGTTTGGGAGGTGGGGGAGGGAACACTGACTCTGCTCGGGACGAACGTTTCTGCTAATGTTCATAGCTGGCAACAATTGCCGGGGCTAGTTTTGCAAACCACCTAATGTACCATTTTCCGTTTCTTTCTGTGTGCCCCCCTCCCCACCCCCACCCCCACATACTTTTTTTTTCCTCTATCTCTTCGCCTCCCACTCTTCCTGACTTACAGGCCCCGCACACATTGCTTAGCCCTCCTGGTGGCAGGCAGGTTCCTGACCCCTCTGGGGGGCAATATATTAGGAGCCCAGCCCCCAGTGGCTTTTTCTGCAGCTGAACCCACTGATGTATGGAGGAGTGACCCCCCTCCTAACCCCTGACCCTGGCCTGTCTTCATTAATTAGACTATATTGATTTATTTATAAGCACCAGGTCTTTGCCAGAAAAAATGTGCCCCATCACTCCGGGTAGCACAACAGAGAGGCTGATCTGGCACTAAGGCATTCTAGCAGCTAAGGAATTCCAGTAATTTCCACCTGTTCTTATCATTTATTTGCAGGGCGATGGGAATACATGAGCTAATTATCCAACATATTTATAACATTTTCTCTAATACATTTACTACTGAAACCTTGAGTCCTTCCTCAGGAATCTTTTTTGTTAGTCATGCATTTCCATCAGCTTCAGTCATCTGAAATAATAAAGAGGGCTCATGTGTCTCCAAAGTCTCTGAAATGTGTTTGCCCTTTTCCACGGGCACGTCTGCTGCCAACCCAGAAGATATTCATTCTCTGTAAGATCAGAACAAGGAGATGAGCAAACTTCCTATTCATATTAAAGTTCACTAGCTATTTAATGTTTGTCTTTTAGTCCTCCCTTAACATTTTATTTGTTATGTGGTGTATTTCCATTTCCTTTTAGAAGTAAGGAGTCAGTTCTTGTGATCATCTTCAATTCATACCTTCACTCTTTTCTTTTCCCCTTAGAGTTAAAAATCATGGCCGCGGGAAAATTCGCGAGCCTTCCCAGAAATCTGCCAGCGAATCACCAGTTCCCCCTGACCTCCTCCATGGACCTTCTGAGCGGCAAGTCACCTCCCACTGAGCCTCGCAGAGATGCCTGGCAGGATGTGTCTATACATGGCACCCTTCCACGGAAGAAGAAGGGCCCTCCTCCCATAAGGTCCTGTGATACCTTCAGCCACATGGGTACCCTGCCCCATTCCAAATCCCCACGGCAGACCTCACCTCTGACCCAGGACATCATCCAGGAGCACACACTGCAAGACTGGAAGGGTGAAACCTTCACCTTCAGGTAATTTCTCCAGTTCCACGAGGGAAAATGAGTTGTTGTAAAGGGCTTCTTAAAAAAAGTCTTTTTATTAGGGGAAATATCAGACATGTACAAAGTAGAGCAAACAGTTTAACGGACCCATCACCCAGCTTCAAGAGTTATCAGCTCATGGTGAGGCCTGCTTTGGCTGTGTTCCCACCCACTTTCCTTCCGCTGGTATTATTTTAAAGCAAATCTCAGGCCTCATTTTATTTTATCTGTAAATATTTTGGTATGTGTCTTTCAAAGATAAGGATTCTTACTTTTAAAAAATACAACCATACTCTAAAAAAACTATAACATGTAAAAAAATTAACTGTTTCTTAGTATCACCTAATATTTGAGAGCATTTTAAAGCCAACTTCCTATATCACTAAGTCCTTCAAGAGGAAGTACAAGTTTTTTTATTATAATATCAGATTCCAAACTATGTCCATACGCCTCAGTAGAGATGTCAGGATGTCTACAAGTAGGACCTGCATCCCCTGGTAGGTAGTTGTCCACGTGCTGAAATACAATTTTTGCATGTGTGCAACATCAGCTCAGCTTCGGGATACTTTAGAACAAGAACTGATTTCTCCTTCTCTCCACCAGAGACCCGTGTAAATAAGTCTTACAGTTACAAAGGCTTCTTCTCTGGGTTTGTAATGGGCATGGCTGTGTTTGGTGTCTGCTGCTTAGAGCTGCTTTAGAAACTCTGCACTACTTTTCCTGTTGGGGAAGATCAGCAGCCTGCATGCATTCCAGGAAAGAAGGGGGTGGTTTCTTCTGTCGTCTCTACTGGTGTCTCTCTTTTTGTCCAAACCTGTAGCAAAGAAAGCCACCTAGATCCTAGCTCACTTATTTGTTCAATACCTATGTATTGAGCACTTACATTAATTAGAGCACGTTGATTTTATAAGCACCAGTGCTTCACCAGGAAAATTCTGCCTAGCTCCTCTGAGTCTCTTAACTGAAGGGTAGGTCCAACCTTGAAGACATTCTAGCAGCCAAATCAATCCAGCAATCTACTCTTGCCCTTAGAGAGTGGGGAAGGAAATATGTGAACTAACAGAATAGCCATGGGACATCTCAAACGGTACCCTCCCAGAGCAACATTCTAGTGGAGGACCCAGGTAATAAATTTCAGTAAATACAGAAGACAATTGCAGATTATAGGAGTGCTATAAAGGACACAGAGCCCGATGCTGGAGATTTACTGTGGTGGTATCTTTGTAGGGTGAGCGTCTCTAAGGAGATGACATTTAAGCTAAGATGTGCACAACGAGAGAGGGCAGCTCTGGGAAGGACCAGTGGAAGGCTGTTCCAGGCATCCGGAGAAGTGCAAAGGACTCTGTCCTATGTGAAAAGCCCAAAACAAACCAGGTGTGGCCTGGGGGCTAGAATGTAGTGAGTTAGGAGGAGAACAGCGTAGATGTTGGGAGAGGGCTAGGCAGGCAAGAGCTCAGATTTAGTTTTGTTGTGTAGTTGGGGTAGTACAAGAAGAAGCTAAGTGGAGGTCCAGATAGCCTTTGTAGAAAGCACTGGAGAGCTCTGAACCGTTTCTGACATGAGACCAGAAAGTTCTTCCAGCATGTCCTGGAATTAGAATGGCCTACACCTACTCTGCAGAATGTAGGTGGGTGACCTCCCAGCTCAGAGAGCTGGTGGGCGGCCTACTGATGAGACAGGTAAATGTGGAAGTGTGCACCTGCGCACCGTGTGGTTAACATTGTGTCATGTGCACCTAACAGGCCAGGGTACAGAATGGGGAGCAATCATTGTTTTCTTTGATGAAGGCCATGAGGCTACAAAGAAAAATAACTTCTGACCAGCCAAAAGTAATCATGAATGCCAGGCTGCACAATGAGGAGCCAGAACCAACTGTTGCTTGGCTTATTGTAGCGGCTCTTTCTTAAGTTCAACTCTGTATTGAGCTTGATATCTACTATGCATCACATAAAGACAATTCACTGATCCATTCCTTTGTGAAGTTCGAAGGTCCTGGCGGGTGCCAGCTCTTCCAAGGGAAAACTCTGAGGGCTGGGGGTGGTAACGGAGTCACCCTTCCTATCTTAAGGAAGTTCTTGATAAACACCCAAGGTCCAAGCTGTCAACTTGCCAGGAGTTCAAAGCTTTTTTGATTTGAAAACTGACTGGAACAGAGGTCAGAGCTCTGTGAAAGATCTTATCAGGGGGTGGGCGCAAGTCCTGAGTTTGAAGTCCAGGCTGTGGAAGACTTAACAAGCGGGGTGGTTTATGCTTGTTTATGATTCAGAACTACATTCATCCAAATTCACACCTTTTTTCCTTCACTTAAAATATCTTATTGTTAAAGATGGATACAGGAAGTGACAGATGCATAGCCTACAAAATTATGCGGAGTGAGAAGGCATGTGGTTGTGTGTCAGAGGATCATATAGAGTCCCATTCCCCTGCTCCCCAGTCTCATTGTTAATATATTTTACTTAGCTGACACATTTAAAAAAACATCTTGCAGCATTCCCAATTCTGAGGAGCCCAAAGTATCTTATATATATATATTTTCTTTATCCTTCTAAGTATTCCTAATAAGATTATGAGCTGCCTCAGGTCCTTTTTGGAGCATGCTACAGTATCAACACATAAAGTTTGTGCTTTTGAAAAGGTAAGGACAGTGGAATGAATGAGAGCCTGATGGACCAGAAGAACCACCCCAAGAGGGAAATGGCATTTCTGTCCCTAACGCAGCCCCAGCGCTCACAGGAGCCGTGAACGCACCTGCCGCCCGCCGCTCCGGCTCACTCACCACTGGAAACTGGGAGCCATGTGTGTTTTAAAGTGAGAGACTGGGTATCTGTCTCCGGGAACCTAGACTTCTTAGGTCTGTCTGCAGCAAGGTTATTGATTTGGGGGTACTTGTTTCAGGTAAACATTTTTGGCCTCACTTGTGTTTTTCCTGGTGAATTCAGGGGTTAATTTCAACTAAATGATTTGCCCAGATGTCAAGGCTGAAAACCTTCCATTTTGTCACATTTGGTGTCGGCACAACGGTAGTGGGGCCATCGCGGAGTCTCTGGCCCCTCTTCCTGTACCAGCCCACTTCCCCTATGCTGAGAGGGAAACCCTCCAGACAGCACCTCTTTGTCTTGTGAAGTACTCTGATAAGTTATAAGTTTGCTAGTTTCCCAGCAAATATGTTTATCTTATTTATCATTAAAAAGTTACCTTTATTTAGAATTGAATATTACCTGAATATCCACCCTGTGGGAGGCCCCAGGCAAAGCAGAGGAAGTATCCCTTTTGACCTAAACATTTGCGTTAAGATGTCATTTAAACTTGTGTCAAATTCACGTGCATTATTATCTCCTACATTTTATAGTTTTAAAGTATCTTAAAAGACACGTTCATAAGTTATCTCATTTGAGCATCGTGATCCTGTGTGAGAGACACAGCAGGGTTTTATCATGAACATCTGTCATCACGTACAGTCGAGACAATGGTTTGGGGATAGTGAGGCACCTGAGGTCAGACCCTAACGGTCTGTTTATCAAGCAGACTGAGTGGGCGACCAAGAAAGGATCATGACCCAGGAAGTACTACAGGGCCCTCCCCAGACGCCGTGCTGCACAGCTTCCCGAGCTTGGTGCCTGCTGTGGGCATCCGCTGAGCTGTTGTCTGGCATGGAAAGCTCAGGCCCGCGGAGTCTGAACCCAGCACTTGGACATCCCGTTGGGGAGAATGGAGCCTCTACTGCCAAGAGCCAGGCCGAAGGCAGGCCTGGAAGGGGCACTGGCCTCATTCGGGGACCGTATCTCTTGGCTTAGCTGTTGTTCTGACTGCCCTTGGACGAACTTGTGGTTTTGAAAGGTGGCCAGAGTGAGAAGCCAGGGCGCTCTGCAACCTGCTGCTTGATGTCACAGAAGGAGCCTTTGTTCCACAGGGGGAGTAAGGCTTCTCTGAGAGGTCTGCAGACAGGATTTCCTCTTGACATTAGTGTTGTTTGGCTGGTGTCCCTTTGACTCACTTATCTTCAAGGGTGAATTTTTATTTGAATCTGGGACCTTCCTTGGGCTGAGAGGCGACCTGTTCCTGTTGCCGGGATGGCTGTAGGACCTGTGCTTGGGGACCGTGTTGGGGCCTTTGGCTGCCTGTGGGTACATGGAGGCACGCATTCCTGGGAACAGCTGCCGGGTGCCTGATTCCTTCTGCCCCTTGTGCTGCGGGAGCATGTGGTGGGACAATGTGACGTTTCATTAGTTTACATGACTGGAGCTGACTGACTAGTCACAAGTGTTTTAACTGATGGGGGCCAGAAAGTCTGTGGAATTATCCCATGTTAAAACCCAGTGTACTTTCCCAGGCAGTAAGTAACCAACCATGTCACAGTCACAGCGTCAGCTCTTCAATGGTGAAGCAGAAGTGTAAAGCCCAGGATCTGCGCAGACCCCTCTCTAAACACATATTGAAAGACCTAACTCTGGGCTGTGTCTGTGCCCTCATCTGAAAAATTGTTTCATTTGTTCTTCTTCAGAACCACCAAGTTCCATAGCTACTGCTTTCTCCTTACCAAACCAAGCTGTTCCCTCAGATATGCAAATCAGCCTTTAGCCTCAAAGTTAATCGGAAGGATCTACAGCATTAAGGTCCACATGCAAACATCTGCATTTTCTTTATACATGGACCGTGTCTGCTGTCCTCAAATTGGAAGCTTTTCATGCATAGAGGAAAAGTTGGGTTTAAAGTTGAAAAAAATGTATTTACTAAATTAATAGATTCTATTTAATAGAAGGTACATTGATTGAGTTAGCAGAATGGCAGTGGTTTGACAGCCAGGAATGTCTCTGGAAAGTAATAGTCCATGCACTGAAGTTTTCTTTTTAGAATTTCAAATTGAGTTTTTTCCCCAAACATTTTGAAATGCCCCTTGGTGTTTGAATGCAGCTGCTGGGGATGGGTTGATGGGTTCCGAGGAGTGGCGTGTGTCCAGTCACTGGTGGCCCCTGCTGTGCTGAGGCCAGGGGCAGTGGGTCAGAGGGAAGGTCAGCCCCTGCGGGGCATCCCGCAGGCCCCCAGGGTTGAGGAAGCAGAGACGGGGGAATGTCTTCAGGTCTACCAGCTGCCTGACCGTAGTCCTAAATCCTCTACTGACAGGGATGATTTGAACCTAAAGGCTGGAATCTGTGCATTCTCAGCTGTTCTGGGGAGAACTAAAGAAATTTTTTAAACTGACTGCAGACCACAACCAAGAAAATACTCAGAGAATCACACAAAGCCGTCCTTGCTGAGTTCAACATCTTCTCTCCCCCCAACCTCAGAACAGATCTGCTTCAAATCATGTTTTTTCAGGTCTCCCACGTGCTGTTTGGGAAAGGACATTTTTTAGTCTTCTGAGAGTCAGAAACGGAGAGTTTTTACTACCCCTCAGTATATGTTGAAGTGTGTTGTAAACAGAAGGTGTTATGCAGTTACAGATTATCCATGTTCTTATCACATGTGGATTCAGGAGCCATCCCAGAAGGGCCAGAAGATGCAAGCTGAAGAAGTTGTAGCTGCTGTTGTTGGTTGGAAAGAGACCACCTTCAGGGGTCTGGGCTGGAGCCACAGGACTGATAAGGCCTCAGGCCCCAGCCACCCTGCTGGTGACAGCTCTGTGATGCTGTCACCACCCAGTCTGTCCCTTAGAGACTAGCTGTAGAGACTGCAAAGGCCGCAAAGACCAGCACTTAGGGTCTTCTAGTTTTAAGGATTGTGCTCTTATTTGCAAATTCACAGAAGTCTGAGAAACCTTCTGTAATTGACAGCAGTGGATTATCTGTGGTTCCATATTCACCTGCAAACATAGTAACCAAAAGGGAAGATAGCGCCCACAGTGGAGAGGATACGCAGGCATGTGACCCAGGGGCCTCCATTTGGGTTCCTGCTTGTCTACTTACTAGGTGTGTGACCTAGGGCCAGTTCTAAACCACAAAACACAGGTGGAAAATACTCCCTCTGAGGAGCCCTGTGAAAGTTCACTGGCCGCTAAATGTGAAGCCGCCACCAAATATCAACACTCTGACTTTCACGCCTGAGCCTGGTGCCGCCTTGTGGGAGCCTCAGAAGAGCAGGTGACGTCCTTGCCCTCGGCCCCACCTGGTACTGGCCGTCTGTCCTGCCAGCCTGAGCCTGGAAGCCACTGGTGCCTTTGCTGGGACGCAGATGTAACCACGGATAACAAAGCTGCTGGTGACCTTGACATTCATTCCAGCGACCAGACCCAGTAGCTCTGTGACCTTGCCTGCATTACTTTACCCTTCTGAACCTCCGCATCCTCGAAAGGTGCCTGTACATTCAAACACAGTGCCATGTGAGGATGCCTAGCACAGAACTTGGCGTAGAGAAGGGGCTTAGATGGCTTCCGTTCTTCCTTCCTCTTGGAAGTCTGGAGCCGAGAGGCTCCTAATCCCCGTGTGTAACCTGAGGTTCAGTGCCTGCAGCTTCTGTGGGAGAAGGGCTCCCACGTGTTGATGGTGTCTGGCTGGAATCGCTGTATCTGGGTCTGCCTGGAGCCGCCGGGCAGCAGTGCATGTTGACCACCACTCACGCGTACAGGTATAATAGCTTCACGCTGCCCCAAACATCAGCACACCATTGTACTAAGACACAGTCCTGTCTTCCGTGGACTGGCCCAGCTCTTGCCCCCTTCTCCTTTACTTAATGTCAGTGTTTTTGCTGTTTATTCTTCAGTGACTATTCACTGGGCTTGTTTTGTGCCAGACATTGTGCCGGGTACCAAGTACCCAGGGAGAACGAAACAGATGTGGGTACTGTCCTTAGGCAGTGCCCAGATTAGGGGGCATGCAGACAAATGCATCAACAGATACAGGGCCACAAAATGAAGAGATGCAAGGAAGTAGCATCCCAGAGTCCTGAGTTCTTTGGATTGGGTAGAGGGAGTGCCTGTCTGGGGAAGGGGGCATGTGAACATTTAATATAAAAAGAGAACATAAAATACCTCATTAATACTTTTTTTGTGTTATTGGGTATTAAAATGATAATTTTTAAAATATTAGGTTAAATAAAATATTACTAAAATTAGTTTCACCTATTTCGTTTTAGTTGGCTACCAGAAAATTGTGAATGACCTCTGTTTTTCACATTGTATTTCTGTTGGACAGTACTAATCTAGACGGGGGTGAGGAGTTTAGATTTCCTCCATAGGGCAAAGGGAAGCCTTGAAAAGTAAGAGAATATAACATGATATGATTCAGTTTGCAGGAGATTATTTGGTCTCAGTGGGGAAGTGGTTGGTGGGAGAAGAGGGGCTGGAGGGAAGGCAGGAGGTGGCTGCGAAAGTCCAGGGAGCAGATGGGGGTCTGCATTAGGAAAGTGGTGGAGGTGACAGTGGGTGGGCTCAGGGTCTGTTTTGCAGGTAGAGTCTACCAGTCTTCCTCAGGGGTGGCTGGGCTGAGGGAGAGGGATGGTCAAGCACAGCTGGGGCAGCTGGGTGCATGGGGTGGGGGGCATTGACCGAGATTGGGGATTGCGAGAAGAGCAGGGCTTTCTCTTGGTTTGGCGGCTTTTCGGAGGAGGGTGTAGGAGGGCGTGATGCAGAGACTTGAGACTGCAGTTTGGGGTGCGCTGAATTAGAGAGGCATGCAGTGGAGGTGTTAACCAGCCAATTCGCATTAGGAGCCTGGAGCCCTGGAGAGAGGTCTGGGCTAAAAGTTATAAAGTTAGGAGTCTGCATAGAAATGAAATTAAAGCCATGGAAATGGATGCTGTCCCCAAGGGAGAGGTCAGTGTAAAGCACAAAGGGCAGGGACGCTGGGACCAGCCCTGAGGAATCCCTGTGCTTCCGCGTAGTTAGCAGAGCGGGCTGAGCTTTCCGTTTGGTGGGGAGCAGAGAAAGGAGGAAGGAGTGCGCAGGGATGGGCTTTGTTTTGTAGGAAGGTTTTTGTTTTTGTTTTCAGATTGGAGACAAAATTCAATCGGAAAACATCTAAGCTTTTACGCATGTAATAAAACAAAGCACATTTTTTTCATTACTCGGTTCTTTCTACAAAACATTTTTGCTTTAATTAAAGCAGACATGTCCCCAGGGCCACCTCCCTGTGGGCCTGTGTCAGCAGCATGGTGACTATACTCCGGTGGTCCCTTCCCTACTGGATCCCACAGGGTCCCCAACTCAAGGGGGCAGAGGACGGAAATGAATGACTGCGGCTGGTCTGCAGGCTTTGCCTGAGGGCTGACAGACACCTGTCAAGGTTTTGGTGAGCGGCTACCTTGAGGACGCATACTTGCCCTTGAAGACAGTTCAAGGGCAGCGTTCCTGTTTGGCTACGTGAAATCTTTCCTTGTAGAAGTCTTGAGGACATTATGTCAAACCACAGCACTTTTATTCTGCCTTTGAATTAGTTGAGAAGGAACCTTCACACATTCCTTTAGAAGGGGATGGGAGCAGCTGGGGGCAGGGCACATGGGGCTGGTGGTTGGGAGGAAGGTCAACAGATGCCAGCCAAACAAAGCATCTGCTTTTATCAGCAGTGCTGTGTTTGGGCTTGGACAGCCTGCAGCCGGATGATTCACTGATGCCAGACCCTCTGTGCCTGCCAAGAGACATACTGGCCTTGATCCGGGCGTTCTTGTTCTTACTCTATTCAGTTTGACTGACCGCTGCCAAGTTAAGATTTCAACAGTGGCTTTTCACTTAATGTTGCCACCAGAATTCTGCTGAGCACAGGTTAACCCATGACTGCATCAACTATTTGTCACCCAGGACCCCTTTGTATTAGTCTTATTAGATTCCTGCATAGACTCACCGTAGTGTGACATGCAGGCCATTTAAATGGTGGTGTTTCGACATGATGAGGGAACCCGCCTGAGGAGGCGGTTTAATTGCCATTCTTTGAGTATATGTCATGAACACATTAATCAGGCATTGCTATGTTTTCAGAAGAGATAGAAACTGACTCACAGAAGCAGGAATTGGCTGTTGAAATGAAAAGAGCAGGAGTTTTCGGAGGAACCAGACCTTAGAGTCTCTGATCGCCAGGGAGGAAAATGTGTCTCATCCACCACACACCCTGAGCCTTAAGAAGGAAGATACCTCAAGTTGAGGGAAATGATAGAGAGGATCCCACGGCCTGAGGCTCTGAAGAGAAACAGCTCAGGACAACCAAAAGCAACAAACTGACCACAGTTTGAAGGAGAAGAAGTTGTGTGACTGTCCGGGTAGCACCTGTGTTTCAGAATGTGTCTGAAGGACTGTCTCCAGCCCCGACTGACTTGTTTACAGGATGCTGGTGTGGTGAGAGGGGCCAGGGCTGTTCCCATGAACTCGCTCACAAGGACATCGAGCTTCTCCTGTGTGCCAGGCTTTGTGTTAGGTGCTGGAGATTCAGAGGCAAGCCAGGCTTTGTCCACCTGAGGAGTTCACAGCCCTGGAGATAGGGATGCCTGTTTTCAACCATCTGACTCACCGGCACCCGTTCCCCCCTTCACTGATGCTGTCCTAGCTTCCCACCCATGGTGTGGCCCTTTGTGTCACTCCACTAGTTCAAACAGCAGTTCTGCTTTTCTTGACTTCTGACCCTAGCAGCTTTCCAGGTGTCACGGGACCTTTCCTCCTTGACCGGGCAATTGCATGTTGTACTTTGTAGATAATCCATCCCTCAGGGCCTGCCTCCTCTGTGCTGTCCTGGCCTTGGACCCAGACTCGGGAGAGGCCGGGCTTTGCAGCCGTGGACCACAGCAGAGGGCGGCGCTGGGCTGTAAAAGAAAGAGTGCAGAGTGAGCCGAGGATTATAGAAAGTGCGAAGGGCAGCAAAAAGGGTTTTCAGAAGTTATGTTTGGAACAATAAGACCAAAGAGAGGGGGATGAGACAGAAAACAACCTGCTGAACTTCTTTTGGGCTTGTGTGTCCAGGAAATGACCGCTGTGATTGGAAAGGGCAGGAGCAGTGTAAAGGAAGATGATTACCAGCCTGGAGTAGAAAAGGCCATGACAAAAGGCTCTGATGCCACCAAATGAGGTGACGCCCAAGGAGACTGAGGGAGGCAGAGGCTGAGACTCTCTGAACACCTAACCGAGAGCTACAGGAAAGATGCAGACAGATGAGTATTCCAATTTCCAAAAGAGGAATTAGATCAAATTAGTCTATAAAACGATAAGATTGACATGAACTCAGGAAATACTCCAGAAAGGATTATTAGGACGTTGATTGTGAGTACTTGGCAAAGGAAAGAGCGACCATTAGTAATGAGCAGGGCTTTGCCAAAAGCAAGTCATACCAGATTAATTATTTTCCTGGGGTTACTTTGTTTGTGGGTTAAAGGAGCGTCGAGGAGGTGTGTACCAAGCGCCAATCACTGGTGATGTCCTCAGGGTGACAGAGTCGGGCTCCACGGTAATACACGCAGCATGCTGTGGGCTGGGTCCTTACCGACCCTTCTCTTAGCCCATCCTAGCCAATTAAAAAAAGTCATTTAGACAACAATACTGACATGGGTCACTGACATTGGTGGGTAACGTGAATCTTAGAGGAATAGTTCCAATGTCAAAAAAACAAAAATGAGATCCAAAAAGGATCTTGGCATTTGAAACAACAGAGCTGATCTAATTGGGTGAGACCATCGTGCGAGGCAGACTTGCACTGGAGACCGAAACCAAAGTAGAAAGTATGGGTTTGGACTGATGGCCATGTGTGAGACAGGGCCCGGGCTCTGGGGGGCTGCGGCCTCAGCCTGAGTCAGCAGCGTACTCTGGTTGTCCAAGAAGCTAATGTGATTTTAGGAGCATTAATTGAATTGTAATATTCAGATCAAGGGAAGCGGTCACACTCGGCCACCCAGATCACATCTGGTGAACTGTTCTTAACTCTAGACAGCAGAAATGGAAAATGAATTCCCCCACTACAGAGTGGCGAGCTTCTGTCTAGACCAGTGGTCTGCTCTAAAGCAGAGCAGTTGGTTTAATCATTAAGGAGCCTCCCTTAGGTTCTCTGTACTGGTGCAGAGGAACTTCTTGGGCCGCATGTTACCCCTAGGAAGAGAATACTAAGTGAAGCTTACGTTAATGAGTCAGGTCAATAGATACACTGTGGGGTGTGCGAGAGTGAATTTCTTACTATTTTGCAAGGTGACAAGACAAACTATAAGAAGCGCACATTCAGAAGTGTTTAGTTCTGTTTTTAAAGCCACATCCCTTTTTAAATTAATAAAGGCTATACACATAATGTGCCCCTGCCTAGAGCGAGAAAGTACCTCTTTATTGGGACTTTAATGTGATTCCTGGTATCAGCAAAGACCCTGTCCATCTAATTACACACCAGCTGCTACTTTTCCAAGAGACAGCATCTTAACATTCCCCAGGCCAACCCTGTTTCAACATCTATTATCTTCTCTTTTCCTCATGAACAGATGGAAATGGCCCTGTGGGAAACTCTGTCCTCTGGGTTATCTCCCTGATTACCTTCCTCCCTGGCATTTCAAACATCCAGAGAGATTCATTTTCAGCAGGAGCAGCCAGCTTCTCGGTGTCACTTTGAAAGCATCTGGTCTTGGTGGGGCTGGGACGGCAGGGACGCTCCATCGCTGAGGACGTTCTATCTGAGGCCGTCACAGTCTGGGGCTAACTCATCTCCTTCATGAGTCGAGAACGGCATCTCTCTCCCTCCAGCATTAACCTTTCCTTGGTGAGCCCATGGAGTGTGATAGGAGGCAAGGGCTGTGGCCTAGGTCTTCTGCACTGTGGAGAGGACACACACACACACACACACACACACACACACACACACTCAAACCAACATTTATTGAGCAACTGTGCCCTGGTGATACAAAGGTGAATAAAATAAAATTCGGTCCTTGTTCTCTGTGAGCTCATTGTCCAGTAAGTGAGATAAACAAGAGTATATATATTACACTGAATTATAATCATAAAGTTTTGTAATGCCTGAAAAAGGAGTACTGAGGAAACGTTATTAATTGTGTGAGTTGTGGGGAGTGGGGGAAAGAGTGGTCAGAGAAGGTGAGAATGAAGGGCAGGACCATGGGGACCCCTGGCCTCTTGGTTCAGGGAGTTTCAAATAGGTTGGATTTGTTGGCGTGTAAGGAATAGGATGAGGAGATGGGCCTAGTGAGGTGGGCAGGGCCTTAGAACCATGGATGCCATTGAATAAAATATAAAACGAGAATGCCATACTGTCCCACATGTTAACCTTACCTGAAAGAGCATGGTCTGGTAAGGAATTTGTCTAGTGAACACAAACTCTTAGTAGATTTAAAGTTGGTCGCCACCTCTTCCTTCCCCCAGTTCCTTCTCCCCCACTGCTTCCCAGAGAAGATTCTGAGATGCTGATGGAGAATGAAGGGTGGAGGCTCTAGGTTCCGTGGCTATACCCGCTTGGGATGGGATGGTGGGACGCAGCCATGAGGTTCCCAGTGGAGGGCAGACTTCTCCCGGCTGTGGGTTCGCTTTTCCTGATTGTGTGATGTGCCCTGGTGCAGGGGTTTGTTAAGAACGGGAAATCAGTGGACTCCTAGCCACAGTGTTCGTCCCTCCTTGGCTTCACTCCTTCAGCTAAACACAGACTCAACCTACTACTGGCCCCACTCATCTTCTTGTCTTGCATTTCAAATAAATGTTCTAGGAATGAGTTCATCTGTGATAAGTGAATGTCCACAAAGCAAGAACTCCATCCCAGACATACAAGCTCCCTTGTCCCTGTCCTTTGTAAGTTTTAAATCAAAGATTTTTAAAAGCACAGTGCTTCATACCCAGGCACCTACTTCCTTATAAGGTCTGTGTCGATTCTTTGCATGTTCTGATGTAGACAGTCATCATCTGTGAATCATGACAGTTTTGTTTTCCTTTTTCAACTCTTACACCTTTATTTCTTCAGCTTATTGAAGTGTGTTAGCTAGGACTTGCAGGACCGCGGTGCACAGAAGCAGTAATAGAGGACGTTCTTGTCTTGTGTTTCTGATTGGTTTTGGTAATGATTCTAATACTTTACAATTAAGAATGATGTTCGCTGAGGTTTTTGGTAGATGGCCTTTCTCAGGATAAGAAAGATTTCTATTTGTAGTTTGTGAAGAGTTAATTTTTTCCTGCCAAGATCCTGAAAAGATTATTTTTTTAAAAACACCTTTTCCCCCATCAATTAGATGCCCCAAATAATTTTTCTCCTTTAATGTGGTAGATTATGTTAGTAGATACTCTCATTTTAAAGTGACCTTATATTCCTGCAGTCAACCCAATTTGATATGATATATTTTTATGCATTCTTGGATTTGGTCTGTCAATATTTTGCTTAGGATTTTTTCATATCTCTTCGTGTATGAGATTAGCCTATACTTTTCCTTTCTTTTATTGACCTTGTCTGCTTTTGGAATCAAAGTTAAAAAAAATATCCTCTTTTTCAAGTCTCTTGTTTATATCATTTTCAAGTAAAAAATAATTCCGAAGTTTGACAGAATTTGGATAATAAACCATCCAGGCCTGTGGGAAGACACTGAACTACTGATTCAGTTTTTCAAATGGTTATAGGACTGTTTAGATTTTGTTTCATTTTGAGTCTGTTTAATGTTATTTTTCTCGGCATTTGTTCATTTTTCCTAAGCTTTCAGATTTATTGACATAAAGATGTTCATAGTATTCCCTTACCATGTTCCCATCTGTCTGTGATTCTGCCTTTTCATTTCTGTATGGTTTTGTGCCTTTGCTCTTTTTTACCCTCTGGATTACATATGTCAGAGGTTTGTTTTATTAGGTTTTCCAAAGAGTCAGGCTTTTGTTGTTACTTTCCTGTTGTATCATTGTTTTTTATTTAATTCTACTCCCTTTATATTGTTCTATTTTCTTTATGTTCTGTTCTCTTAACAAGCTAGATACTTAATTACCGTCTTCGTCTTCTAGAAATAAGCATTTATGGTTATACTTTCCTTCATAATCCCACTTTAATTGTATCCTACATGTACTGTATTCTATATTCTGAAAATCTGTCTTGTGAGTTTAGCCCAGTTAGCTACTGGATTTAGTCATATATTTGGGTTTATAGCTGCCTCTTATTCTGTACATCTGTACTATCTGTACCTTTTTAAAAACTTACGGGCTTACGGGTTTTTTTTAATTGCCTTATTTTGTATTGTCTTTTTAAAAATACTTTCCTCCTCTTCACTGAGTGGTTACTTTAAAATACTTTCCTATACTTTTTAAGACATGGAGTAAAATAATACCTTTCCTTCTTTCTGAGCAATACAGGACCTTAGAACACTAGCCCTGGCTATAGCTGCCTGCTTGGCTTATTCACCATATTTGCCCTATGTTTTAGTTTGTCTTTTTTTTTTTAATTGTAAGAACATACATAATGTAAAATTTACTGTCTGAGCCATCAGCGTGCAGCTCAGTAATGTTAAGTACATTCCCACTGTTGTGTGACCAATCTCCCCAACTCTTCGTCTTGCAGAAACTGAAACTCTGTACCCATTAGACAACAGCTCCTCCCTACTTGCCCCCAATCTTTCTTCTTTCTGCCTATATGAATATGACTCCTCTAGGTACCTCATATTAATGAAATTATATATTACTTCTTTTATATAAATAATGACTGGCTTCTTTCACTTAGCATAAAGTCCTCAAGGTCATCCAGGTTATAGCCTGGTCAGAATTTCCTTACTCTGTAGGACTGAATAATACTCCGTTGTGTGTGTATGCTACATTCTGTTTACCCACTCATCCATGATGGATGCTTGGATGGCTTCCACTTTTGGCTCTGTGAATAATACTGCTATGGACATATACGCACAGATATCTCTGAAATCCTGCTTTCAGTGCTTTTAGATATGTACTCAGAAACAGAATTGTTGGATATATGGCTATTCTATTTTCAATTTTTTGAGGAACCACCATACTGTTTTCCATAGCAGATCTACTATTTTTTACATTCCTATCAATGTGCAAGGGTTCCTATTTCTCCATATCTTTGCCAGTGCTTCCTTTTTTTTTTTAACTTGACCAATTAGACATTGACGTTGTTATAACACATCTGTACCGGTGTGGAGTTACCTTGTGTTTACCAGTTTCTTTGTATGTCATTCATTCTTAACTCTTAAGCTGGCCTTCTGGCATCCTTTTTCTTCTTCCTGAGGGGTATTCAGTTTTTGTTTGTCTAAAATTGCCTATTCACCCTCATTCTTGGTACTTTTGCTGGGCAAGAAATTATAAGCTCCCACACTCCCTTTCGGCTGATGGAAACCTGCCATCAGCCTGATCCCTGTTGCTCTGAGGCAGCCTTTCTTTGCTCTTTGGCTACTTTTAAAATCTTTGTTTTTGGTCCTCTGTAGTTTCATTACAGCACTCTAGGTGAGAATTTATTTTTGTTTACACTGCATAGGACTCACTGGCATGCCTGAATCTGAGAATTCGTATCTTTCATTAATTTTGAAGGTTTCCTATCATTATTACTTTGACTATTATTTTTTCCCATTCTCTCCTTTTTGAGTTCTGGGTAAATGTACAGGCCTTCTCATTCTACCATTTGTATTTTCCTCTATCTCTTTTGTATTTTCCATTGCCTTTTCGCTCTGTGCTATGTCTTGTATAATTTCTTTATATAGTTGTTTTAATTAAATTTATATTAATTTAATGAATATTTTCTTCAGTTATGTCTACTCTGTTTAGAAGATTATATATTTATATCTATAGTTTAATCAATTTTTCATTTCTAGAAAGCATAGTAGGTTATTTTTGTATCTGCCTATTTGCTCTTAGATCACTTTTTGTTTCCATCTTTTATTTATTTTTAAAAATTTATCATACATCATTATTTTATAGCCTGTCTCTGATATGCTACTACCTGAAGTCTTTGGAGATCTCAATCTATTGTTATTCCTGCTGACTTCCAGCCACTGGGGCTCATTTCCCTGCACAATGCTTCTTTCCAAAAGGAAATTCATGCTTAACCAATTTTGTGGCTATCCTGAGCAGCAGTCTGTTGATAAAGTTTCCTGCCAGAAGGGTTATACGTTGTTGCCTTACTAATGGCACCACCACCAGACACTTGAATCTCTCAGTTTTGGACTCTCTGTCAAAGCAGGTGGTATAAATTTGAATCTCAGCTAACAAGAAGGCTGACCTGTAGTTAGAAATTCTTACTGCCATCATTGTTTCCATCAGAATTTGTGGTGGAGACAGTAGGTCGCCTTCCTGGTTCCCTTTGCTAGAGCATGCTGCTTCTGGTGTTTTTTAGCACCTCCTTACTGTAAGGATGGTGTGGTCCTAGGCTGGTGGTTCGGTGGTGGGCAAGGCTTCAGGCCTTGAGCGGGGTGCGGGGGACACTTTCTTCCTTACCTTTTTGTTATTGTTACTCATGTTTTGTGTTCTTGATTTGTTCTCAGTGTCTGTTACCTGTTTTGCGTATGTATCTGTGTTTCTTGTGACTTCAACAGTGTACTTGCAAAATGTATTTATAAGTGAATTATCATTTAGTTTTCAGAATATCTGGTCTACCATATTAAGCAAATGGAGGTCCCATAGGAGAAACTTGTAGTTTTCAGAGGTCTTATTTGGTTGGTGTAGATAGAATACAAGGGTGATTATTTGTGACTTAAGTTTTCATTCGTCCAGTCTTGCCCTTGCTTGGATATTAATTGGCTGCTCTGTGACAAATACTGTTCTAAGGGTTCAGTGTACATTGAAGAGCAAGACAGAAGTAGCCTCTGCGCTCGTGGAGCTTGCAGTCCCGTGAAGAAGACCAGCCGTGGTGGCTCTCTGTGGTGCGGGGTGGAGAAGACCAGAGAGCTTCACAAGAGCGGGTGGGTTGGGCCGCATCTGCTTGGCAACCTTGCTCTGCTGTTCCCTGCTTTTCCTTCCTGAGCTAACTCAGGTGTGAATAAGTCCCTTACAGGTTTGTTTTATTTCATCATACCTGACGGGAAAGATTTATTTGTTCATAAATTAAGGGATGTGAAAGATCCTCCTGGAAGTAACTTATTTACTGGTTGAAAAGGAAGGAGAGCTTATTTGAGACATTCAGTAGCTGAATGACAGCAAACACACGTGAACTGCCAACATGGACAATGAGTGGTAATGAGCTGAAGATTTTCAGATCCTGATGATCTTAAAAGTTAGTACAGTGCGGTACTCACGCCGTGATGTTTGCCAGTTCGTTCTAAACAACTGTGTTGAGGCCCTGCCGTGTGCTAGGCATCATCTGCTTAGTTCCCTTAGAGTTCAGTAAGTGTCCTTACTTCTCTCTTCCCTGTCACCCACCAAATCTATCCATGTACCAAGATCTGTCTGTTCTCACTTGTAAAAGTCCCCTAACTGTACACTGCCTGCTGCTCCCTCTGTCACTCTCGTGCAGGTCTCATCATCACTCCCTCAGACCCCCCAGCAACCTCTCCTTCGGTCCTCCGGATCCTCCTGACTCCATCTTGCCCCCGGTAATTGTTTTTCACACTGGTGTGGGGGGATTTTTCTAAAACACAAATCTCTGCTTCTCCTCCACCTTAAGACCCTTCAACAACCCCCTCTGCTTTCATGGTAAAGTCTCAGTGTATTGACCTGGCATCCCAGCCCCTTATGACCTGTCTCTGCCTCCTCTTCATCCCAGCCTCCCAGCCCCATCCCTCCTGCTGCCTCGCCCATCCCTGCCTGCTGTCGGTTGTTCTTGTATTCAGTTCCAAAGGGTTCCTGGGCAACTGCTATGTGCAAAGCCCTGGGGATACCAAGGTGACTAGAGCAGAGAAAGCCCCATTCTTGCAGGATTGTAATTCTGGGGGAAAGACAGACCATAAGCAAATAAACATTTCATAAAATATCAGATAATGTGGGGGAAAAAATAAAGCCAGAGAAGGGGATGGGGTAGTGGCGGTGCTCATGTAGGCAGGATGGTCGAGGAAGTCCTCTCTGAGGGGGACCTGAATGATATGAGGCCCGGAGTCTGCAGGGAGCATATTTCAGGCAAAGAAACAATAAATGCCAAACCATGCAGGCAGGGGCTGGCTTGGCATGTTTGAGCAACAGAAAGAAAAGTCAGTATGGCTTGAACCGAACGAGTGGAATAAGCAAGAGTGTCTTAGCGAGCGTTCACTGAGTGACAAATTGCCACACACTCGGCGACCTAATGCCCACTGAGCACGTCACAGGTTCTGCGTAGCTCAGCTCAGGTCTCTGTTCAGGGTCTCGAACTCAGGATGTCAGTGGCTGCACTCTCATCTGAGGCTCTGGGGGGGAATCTCCTTGCATGCTCAGATCCCCTGCAGTTGGAGGACTGAGAGCTCATTGCCTGGCTGGCTCTGCGGCGGCCGCTCCCGTATCCCAGGGGCTGCTCGGAGTTCCTTGCCGTGGGTCTGTCAAAAGCCCTCTCTTGACAGCATGACTTGTCAGACCCTCCTCACTCTTCAAGTCAGGTCCAGCGAAATAGTTGCCTTATCTTAAACATCACCTGACTTGCAATTTTAATTACACCTGCAAAGTCCCTTCACAGCACTGTCTTTGAGTAACTCACCAGGGGATGGTGTCTTGTCCCTCCTGTGAGGGACACCATTAGAATTCTGCCCACCCAGTAAGGCTGGGGAGTTAGCGGGGGTCATGCCAACCAGGGTCTCGAAGGCCATGGCGAAACTTCAGGGTTTTGTCCTCATTGGATGGGAGCTGTTAGCAGGTTGGAGCAGGCAGCAGCCTAAGAATCACCCTGGCTTCTCTGGAGACTGTCTCGCCCCACACATTTGCACATGCTTCCATCATTGCCTGGGCGTTTCTCACCCCACCTACTCTGCAGCTTCTTCCCAGGGACGAGTCCCTCCCGAGTCCTCAAACCTTAGCTCACGCGTCACCTGAAGGGCCCCTCTCTGGTGTTTCTCTTCCACTGACACTCTCAGTCGCCTGAGTTGGGCTGGGTCTTTTTCTGTCTTCCCCACTTGCCTGAACCTCTCTGGGAGGAGAACCTTTGTCTGGGGTTCCTCTGTGTCCACTGCACGCACTGGCCTGCCGCATAGCATGTTGTAGATACTCGTATGGTCTTGTGTGGGGGGTGATTGGAAGATCCATGGAGATACTGGGCATGAAGAAGCCATGTCACTGCCCTTCGGGTGTTCGTCTTGTAGAGGGAGAGACCGTGCTAAATAAATGCTTAACACAATGAGCCGGAATGCAAACACGTGATGTGTACAAACGAGGTGTGCCAACTCTGGAAATTACGAGTGTGGGGGGGCTTTTCTGGGGAGCCTTTCTCCCGCTCGGTCTGGAATAGTTGGATCTGTGTTTCACATCCCTGCATTGCATGAAATAATCATCCCGTTATAAATGATTCTTCCTCATGTTATATCCAAAAGGACATTTGTTTGTCAACACCGTTAGCCATTAATTTATTCCATCATATTTAAAGAATAAGCATTCCTTCATTTAAAACTCTCTATAGTTTAAGATACACATAGAGTACTTCCTTCCTCATCTGTATTCCAACCATGCAGAAAAAAATCTGTGTCTGAAATTTTGCTTGTGTATTTAAACCGAGAACCTCTTAACTCAAAATAGCAAACACTTATAAATCAAGTGTCCTTTTAAGAGGCAGGAAATTATTAACCTGGTTACAGATGAGAAACAAATTAAAATAGTAAATATGTCATTTCCATGGCCCCCAGCTAGATATCCCTCGATACGAAACTGGGATACTAAGGAATAATTTAACTGCAGTAAACACAGGGATGTTATTTAAAACTTAATAAACGTAAGAACAGAATAACAGGGGAGCCCAGTTTCGTTCTGCTGCTTTGCCTGAGGCCTGTGGCCCATGCAGCACAGGACGCCCTGACTGGCAGAGAGGCCGTGGGTACCTGCCAGACTCTCGAGGTGCAAAGAGAGATGCACATAGCATCATGGATTCCCCCCGGGTGGGGATTCATGACTGGCATGAGCAGAAAAAGAGAGCGTTTTTTTAAAAACTTTTTCATGGATATTGCCAAGTTCCTGTTTGTTCTCCAGTGATCTCTGTAGGAGAATATAAATGTGTGGTTTAAGGAGTGTTTGCTGGCCAGTGTTGTATGAATAATTAGATATTCTATTTCAAATTAGAGGCTGGGGCTACAGGGTCAAGTTCTGTGTTTTCAAGCTCAGGTCTTCTTTCTGGTTAGCTGGGATCGGGTGGCTGGCTGAGAAAGGAGACACAGCTCTTCTGCATTTAAATATAATTTGGTTCAAAGCAATGAGTTTTAAAGGTTTTTGATTCGTAACATCCTCACTCGGTCTTATTAAACTCTCCTTGCATTCCCTCCTCGCCGCTCTCAAAAGGATGAGGAGAAAATGAACCCCACTAGAGCAGTCCTCAGAGCACTGAGCTTGGAAGGACACTTGGATTCCTCTGTGCTCCCAAAACAGAATGAACAAGGCTTCCGGACTAGAGTTCATTTGGGGGCAGGGTCAAGGGGGGACGTCAATGTCATCCCTGACCAGCGCCTGCCAGTTTCCTTCTCTTCTGCATAGTGGAGGACCAAACAGGAGCCCAGGGGGCTCATCCAAGCTGGGGGGCCTTTGGGAGAACACCCTAGGCTCCTAGGTGCCAGGGTCTTGGGGTGGGAGAGCAAGGGCCACCCGCCTCACGGTGCCCCCATCACTGAATGGGGACCCTGTGAACCTTACCCAGGGCTGCCTCAGGAGCCCCCAGGCACAGCGCCGGGCTGATCTGCGCTGGCCATCCCACCCCTTCCCACGAGAGCTTGAGGGGTCCATCTCGAAAGAACCAGCTCAGAGAATTTCCAAGTGCATCTCTAAAGAAAGGGAGAGAGGAATATTTTAGCTTTCAGAGGTGCACAGAAAAGGATTTTATAGCAAAATCTGGTGAGAGGAGCAGATCCTAGACAAAATTCTAAAAATAATTTACTGAAAGAATGATATTTGAGCACCTAAAAAGAAAGAGAGTTAAAATTGCAGATCATGATTATATGGTCTTGGTATTTGGCAGCAGTTGTGCCCAAAATGAATGAAATGGAGCTCAAGGAAAATATTTAGCAGGGTTAGCTGCCGATTGAAAAATTAAGTGAAAATGAGAATTTTGGAAAACATATTTTCCACCATGAGCTTGATGCTTCCCAGTAACCTCTGATGACATCAATGATGATATTAACAAATGTGACTTTTTTAATATTATAATGAAATATGTCAAAATTTGGAAGATCTGCATAAGTCAGTGAACTAGTATTTTCCAGAGCAGTAATTACAAAATCACATACGGATAAAAGGTCCATTCAAACTGTAAGATAGATACACAAAAGTAGCACATATGGATTTAGGATTCCACATTACAACTGACCTTTAAGAAACTAACACTTGAAAAAAAAGAAAAGAAAAAAAACTACCACTTGTTGAGTTTTGGCATGGTATCAAAGAAGATCATAATTATTTGAAAGTCTATTGAAATACCCATCCCTTTTCCAATTACATATCTGTGTGAGGATGGACTTTCTTCATTTTTTCCACCAAGACATATCATAATATATTGGATGCAGGAATAAATATGAGAATTCAGCTGTCCTCTAAGCCAAACATTAAACATTACATTTGCAAAATTGTAAGACAGTGTCACTCTCCTCATTAAAGTCTTATGAAAAACATTTATTTTTAATACAAATGTCATTTTATGTAAACATATAGTGGGTTTATTTTTAAAATATTAATAGATATTTTGAGATTTTCTCAGTTTAATTTCTAGTATCATCAGCAGATATAAAACCACCATGAACAACAGCTCTCTGGGGTCCTCAGTAATTCAGTATGTGAAGAGATTCTGAGACCAATAACATTTGAGAGCCATTGATTTAAACAGCCCACATCTATACTGCTTATCCCTGCATTAAGATATATATGTGTGAATGTACATAATGTATATTTTTGAATTACATAAAATTTGAAGATGAGAAACAACATTTCAATGGTTCTAACATCTTTCTGCACTCAGAGGGCCAGATAACTGGGCCACATGACTAGCATAAGACTGGATGGCTATATGCCTAAAACGTTAATTCAGTAGAAAACCAGGGGTTATTGAACTTAAAAGAGATCTGGCCAAAGAGCTGCTGACAAAGTTTTTAGTCGCTAGCCAGGTGGCTCCACGGATGTAAAGCCTGATAACACTGACACCACATCTGGCGTGTGCGGCAGGCGTGACGGTGATCCTGCACAGCAGACAAACTTGCTGCTTTGGGGAAAAATGCCTGATAAACACCAGGTTGAAGGCAAAGAGTATGAATATGCCTGGTTCTAAGGCTTTGAAAGATTGCTCTATACCCCCTTTGATGGGAGTGCACCCAAGACTGTGAGCTTCTGTGCTTTTCAGATCCTTTGGCCCCACAAAAGGGATTCATTTCAGAGCGTAATCTGCTGTCACGGAAAGGCGCACCGCAGGCGCCAGTCTCCCTCGGGGCGCGCGCCCTGTGTGCAGCCCTCAGCGAACAGGCAGGCCAGGCCAGGAATGGGGCTGGATCCATTCCCACCACAAGATGGCTGTGTCCCTGGGCTGCGAGGTGGGGCTCCTTGGGGGGCCCGTGCTGCTCCTGTTCAGGGGAAGGTGCTGTCTCCTGGGGCCTCTCCGCAGCCAGTGTCAAAGACCAAGGGTCTGGGCCTTGAGCTCAGTGTGGGGTCCCCTGCCTGCTGATGGACACTCTTTCCTTAAATACGCTGAGAACCCCTCCCCTCCAAAACCCCAAGACGACTCTTACAGGCTTCAGAGCCGCTGTTCCGTCCTCTCTCTGTGGGGAGGTGTTGGTTTTTTGAAATTTTTGAATTTCTCTCGAAGGCAGCTGACTTTTCACATCCTTTGTTAGGGGAGGCACCTCACTGTAACTCCGCAAACCCTGAAGACATGAGCTCTCCGGTCTCCCCCTCCTTCCCTTTGCCTTAGTCAGATCCTCTCCACTTTCTGTATGTCAGCCTCCTTGATGCCCCCACTGCTGTTTACATTTAATTGTCTGCTTGATCCTAACATATTAGTGTGATAGGCACAAGCAGACGTTAGATAGGGAGAGAAACAATACTGGGGAACCAGAGAAAATTAGGATGAATAGGTCAGCTTGACGTCAGGAGCTGGGGGGTAGCAGAGCCAGCAGTGAAAAGGAGAAGGATGTGGTTTAGAAGCAGAGCTGGGGACAAGGCTCAGCTCTCTCCTGGAGCTTTTAGGCAGAGGTCATGGTGGGATCCTAACCACCCGCCCTCCCCAACACACACACACACACACACACACACACACACACACACACACACACACACGAAAGGGATCTGCGTCTGTTCTAACTTCCTTATCTGTCTGCTGGGAGTATTGTCTGGGAGGCGGGCTCGATATAGTGATTTGGAAGAATGGGGTGAAGCAGTCAGTGTTCAATATACACTTTACATAGTGCAAGAATGCATTGTGCCCAGTTTTCTCATATTTATATTTTTTCTTTTCAGGG
The DNA here is from genome assembly GCA_032199065.1 of Smutsia gigantea. Lineage (NCBI taxonomy): Eukaryota > Metazoa > Chordata > Mammalia > Pholidota > Manidae > Smutsia > Smutsia gigantea. The sequence goes on along the minus strand of JAVSCE010000727.1, from coordinate 252,601 downwards.
ATCAGCATCTTCTGGACCCAACTCTGGAATATGTGAAGGTAGGAAACCAGGATTTAACATGTAATCAGGACCGTGTGTAATGTATTTCCCATTTTTAACACAATATTGCCAAATAAAGCTGGCCAGTCGGATTGGACAACCAGGAGGCAATTTGACTCTTGTAGGCCTTTAGTAACCTTTGAAAGGGTCTTACGTCATCCATTATATAGGTCTATAATCTTTTTCCCCTTATCTGAAACCCTTGGGGCCAGCTATGTTTTAAAATTCAGAGATTTTTAATAAAGTTAATATGGTATATATATCTGTAATACCCTCAGAGGGGCCTAGGATAGGCACCCCATAATCAAACTAGTTATTGCAGCAGCAAAATGTAAGAATATTCACACTAAGCAGGATAAATAGACCACAAATGATTTTATGTACTTCAGGTCACGTTTTGCCACCAAATAAAGTCAAGTTTGTTATGCTGCCAACCAAGTTATTTTTATAATTTTCAGTTTTCACAGTTTTTTTGAGTTGGGGATGGTAGATAAGGAATAATGAGCCTGCTGTTATCTTAGCGGAGGACTGAAGGTGTCCAGAGGTTTCCTGAGTCATCCGTGCCTATTCAGCAGTCACTCTGTTCAGTGGCTGATCTGGGCCCAGGAGCTGTGGTGATCCACTGCGTCCCAGTGGAGCAGGCATTCCGTGCTTCTAAATATGCAACACTTCCAAACAGTGATTTCCTTCAGAGCAGAAAGAAAAGATGCTTTTACTCTCTGGCCCCAATTTTTTCAGGTGTGTATGTTTATTTCATTTTGGAGAACTGCAGTTAAATCTGGTACTTATGACAGAAAACAGAACTCTGGTTTGTCACAGTTTCTTGGATTGTGACTACATACATTATTAACTTCTAGAAGAACCCATGGTATGAATTAGGGCTTAAGGTGCTTGCCTCCTAGGAGCCACATTCCATTTCATTATTCCAGGGACAGCATCCCCACTTTGGAGTATTCAGGCCTGCTGCTTTTGTGTACCTGTGCCACCCAAGGGGTTCTTGGCATTTCTTCCCTCTTTAGACCAGAGGATGGATGTTAGAGGAGAAGCCCTAGTACAATCTCTTGATCACCTGAGACAGTCATGATAAAGTTTGTTAGAATGGAAGTAGGTACTACTGTCTTTTCCCCTCTTGATACCCAGAGTATGTCTGAACTGAAGTTTCACTGGAGCAAATGTGTAATGATATAAATGATGTCGGTGTCCTTCCTGGATGCAGCACATATATTTTTGTTCAGGTTTGTGAACTATGAAGCATCAGGGGACACTATTCACAGAGACTGTGATTTGACTTGACCACAATGATAAAAAATGTGCCCTGAATTATGCAGTGTGTAAATCACAGTGGCCCTTTAAAGCTCTGTCCCTGCCTGTTCCAGAAATTGGCTGTCTCCCACAGCAGGCTCAGTCTGGCTGTGCTTAGCAAACACACCCCTTTCTCTTGCTCCAATAACTAGTTTTTGCTTTTATAAAAGTCCAAGCCTTTTAAGATAATCCAATGATGAATTCTAAAGCTAAACATGGACTTTTTGGAATGATCTGTCTTAGTATTATCTAAGCTATTGCATCTTATTCACGAGTGTCAGTCGTTGTAGGTTGAGTTGTGTGGCTGAGAAGAGATAGTAGGGCCGTCTGTGGCATCTGTCTGGCTGGGATGTGATGGAACTGCTCTTGGTGGCTCTAGGGGCACCTCTTTCCAAGGACTTGTTGAGGTGTTCTGAAGGTTACTCTGCTCCCAACTGCTCTAAGTGTAGTCAGAGCTTTATAAATGAAGGCTCTGTGTCCCTCCTGAGCACATCACATACTTCTTTTTTCTTTCTCACTTTGCCTTTGCTTTGGAGGGATAGCTTGGGGATTTGTTGGGTGAATGTTGGGTATTTGCATTTGCTTCTGTGAGCACTAGAACTCTGACAGCACATTCATAGAGGCCTTTGACCTCAGGGTCTGAATGGCCCCGCATGTCAGTCTTCTCGGGCTGGTGCAAGCCCATCCTGTCATTTCTCAGACTTAGCAACCGTCTTGAGCCTGGCTGACAATTTCGTGCCACTCAATCAGTGCTAGCTGGTGCCTAGTTACTGGAAGGGGGCTGAAGATAGCAGAGGGAGGTTTAGAGAATTGTAGATAAAGTGGAGTGAGGTTGGGCCCCCCCCACTTTGAGCTGTTTCTTCCCTTCAGTCCCCTTGTGCACTTCATGCCTCTTGAGCATGGAGAAAAGTGGAGATTCTGTAAAATATGCTGCATCAGATAAGGGCCTTTCTAGAAGATTCAAATTTATCGGCCTGAAAAACGAGAGTCAAGATAACAAATTTTTAGGGACTATTGTGACCTCAGAATGGGGGGCAGTTTGATAGCTGACTAAATCTCACGTCAGCAGAGAGAGCAGCCAGGTGTGGCCGCCAGATAGCAGTTGTCATCCAAATGGGAACCTGGGCCCGGGTCTCTCTTTGGGTCTTCAGATGCCTCTCTCCTTCCCATAGGAGACTTGGTAACCATCTTCACCTTATTTCCCCACTGCCCAGCTACAGGAGAGGTCTGGGACCCCCTCCGCCTCCTTGGGTCTGTGGGAGACATGGTGCGGAGGCTGGCCTGGAGCTGGTGGGGAGATGGGGCTGCAGTATGGTGGCAGGAGAGGGCTGGGTAGAGAATGAATCCAAAATGCACTTCTGTGGTTTGTGCCTGTGTCCTACCACCCCGAGCAGTCTGGATTGTAGCACATCAGGGCACGGTTGCTAGGCTACAAGCAGCTCCCTGGTGCCCAGAATGGGGGGAAAAGTTCAGGCTTGGGAACCCCCAGGGCTGTTGGCTGTTCTTTCACCTCTGCTGGGGGCCTCCCTACAGCACCTAGACCCTACGGCTGAATTCTGCATTTGGGTGTGATAAGAAAATTAGAGCAGGTCCCAAGTAGCCCTGGGATTTTGGGATCTCCTCTCCACTGTTTCTGTCTCTTTAATTTGTACCATTAGAGAGAAGACTTTTGTTTTCTCTTTTAATTCTTGTCTTTTTTTCTTGCTTTCCTGGCCCTCCCCTCTCCCCACATTTTTTTCCCCACAGTAACATAAAACACAATCATCTTGGAAGTCTGATTTTAACTATTTTGTATAATCATGAGGTCGTTTTCCATAGTCACATATAATTGATTCTCTTTCATTGTTTCTGAAAGAAACCACTTCTTCCAGGTTGGAAAACAGAAACCTCCACGGTGGCTCCACCTTCTTCTTCACTTTAATGCTCAGTGACTTTGGTTAGCCGTGTACAGCTTTGAAATTTTCCTCTGCGTACCTAGCATACCTTACACCAGATAAAACCAACTTCTTTTTTTTTATTTTTAACAGAGGAAATCTCTTTTAGAGGAAATAGCCCTAGGCAAAATTTGTGAAGAAGTCTTTTATTTTCTGGGTTCCTTTACCAGCAAACTGCCCTCATTTGTGTGTTTTAAAAATCTTTTCTTTTGATTTAAATATAGTTTATAGACAACATTATATTGGTTTCAGATGAGCCACGTCACATAACCCCGGAGAATGCCCAGGGAGGCAAGCCCAGCCCAGCCCATCCTCTGGTTCTAACCTAGTGATCATCAATTACGTAGTTACCAAATGCCCACCATGCTGAATGCAGCTGCCATCCGTCACCACACAGAGATACCACATTTTAAGCTATAGTCCCTAGGCTGCACCTCCCTCCCCCCGACTAAACTATGTTATAATTCGAAGTTTGTTCATCTTTATCCCCTTCACCTATTTCACCCATGCCCCATCGTCCACGCTGTAGTAACCAACCGTCAGTTCTCAGTGTTTATGAGTCTATTTCTGGTTTGTTTGTTGTTTTTCAGATTCCACGTATCCCATTTGGTTTTTGGCATAATTTTAGCCCCATTTAAACGTACTTACTTAATGTCTAGTTTCTTAGACCTGTGTTAGGCATCTGCTTAGAACATTTGAAAAAAGAATTGTACTAAAATGTGAATGAATGATAATGGCTCTGTGTGTTCGCCTTCCCAAATAGTGCTGCAATAGGCGATGCCGCAGAGTCACACACCCCTAGGATGCCCAGGGAGGCAAGCCCAGACCGGCGCACCCTCTGGTTCTAATTAGCAGTGTGACCTTATACCACCTTCTCTCTGTGGGTTCCAACTTCCTCACAACCAGAAAACCAGGGGATGAGTTAATGTCCCTTCTAGTTGAACATTTTTAAGATCCTCTATGCCTAGAGGGAAAGGTTTTCTTTCCAAGTGGCAAAGGGGTTCTTAATTAATCTATCACTCTGAACAATTGCCACATTGATTGGAACAAGGGTGGCAGTTCATGTTGTGTCTCAGACATTAAGGCCAATGATGTGGCACATAATAATTGCCCACCCATCATATTACCTCAGAAGACTGGAGATTTACCCCAGCAATCCTATTTGTGACCCATTATGCTTTCACTTTTTTAACTCTTTTCTTGAACCTATGAAACCTCCTTTCATTTTCACTCTTTGTCGTTCTTTTCACTTTTTCCCTAGGACTATTTCTTTAAGCTTCAGGAGTTACACACACACACACACACACACACACACACTAAATTTTATAAATATGTATTATTTCCTATCTCCTTCCCCTTTATACCCATCTTCCTTTTAGACCAAAGATTCTAATTCTTTCTAGCTCCTTCACACACAAACTTTATGGTCATTTTAATACAGACTCTCTTTTCTGTGAGTGGATTCATTTAAAAGTATGTTTTTTAGGGGAAGAGTGGGGTGATTTTTCTTTTAGAAGAAATGTTTATTATAGATTTGCATTTAAAATAAATTGACCTTAAGAAAAATAAATTGGAAAATATAGTGAAGTAGAAAAGAACAGTGGGATGACTGTTTTTCAGATCAGCCAAGATGTATGCAAGCCCGTTTTCATGGGCAGGCTGCAAAGAGCACAATGCCGGTGGACAAAGGCCTGCTCTCCCGGCGGCCGCAGCCAGTACACGTCAGGACGGAATGTAGCTTTTTGTTCCTGTCTAGCTTCCTAGGGAACAAATATCCTTTCTTTTGTAGTCAGCCTTGGTGGATGCTTGCTAGAACCACTTGTGAGCTTTTATAAAATGATTTGCAGTTTCTGAGCTCACTTGTAGATCAGGAGGAGAAGGGATGGGGCTGAGCAATTTTCCTGAATGGAGACCAGCGCCCTTCAACGTCTTCCTCGAGAGAAGGAAGCGAGCAGATCATGAGCCCAGAGAGACTTGGAAATTGGTCCTTTTGGGGGTTAATGCTCTGAAAACGTTCTTTCTGAGAGGGCCTCAGAGACATGACTGCCCACGGCTTAGATCTCAGCAAGGCCGTTTCCTGCAGTCGGCTGGGGCTACATTAGGTCACCCAGCAGATTAAAAGAGGAGTAATTATGCGAATTCCAGCGCCCAGTAAGTGCCCTGGCTGTAGGAGACCTCGGTGGGAGAAGGGGCCGCAGGGCTTCAGCTCCCTCTTTGTGCTCAAGATGGCTGCAGCCATGGTCACGGTTAAATACCCGTCTTTGAGGAAAGTCTTTTCTTCCAGCAAGGGAAACAGACCAGTCTGCTCTGAATTAGCCAGCTAACAAAGTCCTGAAAGGGACTTCCAAAGACAATGGCCCGCTGTACATTCCGTGAGATTTTAACAAGTTATAGGAATCAAATAATGGCCGGATTGGCTGGCTCTGCAGGTTTCTGCCTGAGTGTGCACATCCGCAGGGCCAGCCTGGCCCCTGTGGGACCGGATCAAACGCTGCCACTGGTGAGTGTGAAACAGCTCTGGGGCTTCCATTCGGAGGAACAAAAGAGAACTGCCATCCCGCTTCTCCCACTCCACCCCAAAAACATTCTCTGTAAATCTTCTTGGGAGGTTTAATGTTACTGCAATTTTTAAAAATTGCTGAGGCAGGGTGGGAAGACAGAAGAATAGAGCAGGAAGACAGTCCCTTATTCCATGGACTCTTACCCCACAGGTCTGTGAAAGTACTGCCATTTATAAAAAGTAAAACCTTCTCATGAAAACATGTGTCCATTTAAAAATCTGTGCGTGAATGTTTCTAAGCACATTATTCATGACTGACAAAAACTGGGAGCAACTGCAACATCTTTCAACTGGTAAGTGGATAAACTGTAGCATACCCATACTGTTCACCATAAAACGGAGTGGACTGTTGGGTGCATATAAAAACTTACAGTGACAGAAAACAGGCCAGGGGTTGAAAACTGAAAAACCGGGTCAGTGGTAGGGGGAAAAGCTGACTGCAAAAGGAACAAGGGAACTTTAGGGGATGATAGAAAAACCTTGATTGTGGTGTTTCAGAGCTCACAGAACTGTATCAAAAAGGGTGTCTCTTGATGTATGCAAATTATTCCTCAGTGGGCCCGACCTAAACAGCAAGATGAAACCTTATCATATTTTACCGCTTAGGTGCTGCTGTCTCAGTAGGGAAAGTTTGGTTTTGAAATGGGCCACATCAGACAGCTGATCAGTGGGGAAAGAATATCCACAATCATATTGTGGGTTTTACAGCATCGGTCGTTCATCAGATAGTTTTGAGCATATTCCAGGTGTTGGGAATTGTTCAGGCAGGGTAGGAGGACCGTGTTATCAAGAGCCATACCTAAGATCGTGGTAGTGGGAATGGGAAGTAGGGCAGCTGCTGGAGGTCTTTTAGAGAGAGAATTAGAGCCATTTTATTAGGTGAGTTGACAGTTCCTGGCAGGACTTAAACAGAGGGAGTAAGGGAGAAGAAGCCAGGGGCAATTCCAGAGTTCACACAAGTGCCTGGCCTCTTGCCAGAAGCCAGGAAATATTTTAGGGGAGAAAAGGAGATTTCCAACTAGTGTTGCTTGTTACCACAGTGACATTAAGTTAATTCCTGAGCACTTGAGAATTTCATCAGACTGGGGTGTCTGGGGGTGAGGGGCCAGAAAACCACAGTCCGAGCTTGAACCTGCTTCCTGTCGCTGTACAGCCTGCAAGCTAAACATGGATTTTATATTTTCAAATGTTTTTTTTAAAAAAAATCAAAAGAATGTGAAAATTATAAAACTCTTAATTTCATAAATAAAGTTTTATTGAAACAGCCACACCCATTCATGTCCACATTGCTACTTTCACACTACAATGAAGTTAAGTAGCTAAGTGATAGACAGGGCACAAAGCCTGAAGTGTTTATTATCTGGCCCTTCACAGAAGAGGTTTGCTGACCCCTGCTCTAGATGTTACACACACACACTGTCCCCATTTTGTCTCCCAATAATCTGTAATAGGCTTTCAATGTGCTGACACTTCCATGACGGAGCCTTGCATTGTCGACGTCACCTTCCTCTTGCCCAACAATGCAGTGGTCTGTGGGCATGTTGTGTGATCTTGCACAGGGGTGACGCTTTAGCACCACTGTCCCCCTCGGGCGCATCTCAGCATCTTGTGGGTAGACCTGTGCGCGCTGTGCTGCATCTCTCTGCTGGTCCATCACTTCTAGCGTCTTCATCTCTGTTGATGAACAGGTGTGTGGGGACAGCACAGGCGCTTAAATCCGGACTACTCTTGCCTAGGGCTTGACTAGATAATTCCTCGGGCCAGATATTGCTCTGCCAGAGCAGCCTGAGATGGACTTTTTCAGTGTCACAGTCAGAAGTAAGTGTCCTGGGCCTCCTCACCCTGATGGTCTGAATCAAGGTCACACCCTGGAGCTGCCCTTTGGAGGTGCTCAAAGGAGCCTGGTCTGACCTGTGAGGGGAATAAGGCCAGAGTCACATTCGAGTTCTGTGCCACAGGCTTCATTCTTGGCTAATGGAAGAAGACTCACCTGAGATCCCAAAGCAGTATGAGAGGCGGCAGAGACTGGAGAACTTCCATACAAGCAAATTGAAACTTCAGCTTCTGGCTAGACTCAGCTTTATAATTGGACTTTAAAGCCCCCGCCACGTGGCCCTCCCTCTACCTCATCTCCTGCTGCCTGCCTTAGTCGCTGGACTCCTCTGTGCCAGCTCTTCCAGCAGCCCCTGGCGCTTTGCCTTTCCCAGGGCTCGAAAGAGTCTTTTGAAGTAGAACAGCCGAGTGGTTCTAGTGGGTACTGGGATGATGTCGTGGGTTGAATTGTGTCCCCCCAAAAAACACATTGAGGCCCTAACCCCCAGTACCTGTGACTGTGACCTTATTCGGAAATGAGGTCTTTGCAGGTGTGATTGATTGAATTCAGATGTGGTCATACGGCATTGGGGTGGGCCCTAAGCCAATGACTGGTAACTTCATGAGAAGAGGGGGATTTGGCCACAGACACAGGGAGAATGCCAAGTGAGGACGGAGGCAGGGGTGGAGGCCACTGCACGTGGGAGCCAAGGAACAGGGAGGCTTGCCAGCAGCCGCACAAGCTTGGAGGTGGCCAGGAGGGTCCTCCCCTAGAGCCTTTGAGAGAGCATGGCCCTGCCGACGCCTTCATTTTGGACCCAGCCTCCAGAACTGTGAGGGAATCAGTTTCCATTTTAAAGTCACCAAATTTGTGGTCATTTGTTACAGCAGCCCTAGGAAACTCATACAGATGCAGAGCCACATCTTAGCCATTTATTGGTTGTGTGACTTTTGGGCAAGTTTCTTAAATTCTTTGACTTCAGTTTCTTTAACAGTAAATGGGAGAATGTAGGGATTGAATGAGTTAATATGTGTACAGTAGTTAGCACAGTGCCTGAGGTGTAGCTGGCACTCCGCGAGTACTGTTTTGGTGACTATCACCCTAGTTCTCTGTGTGGCTGGTCCATCTTGACTCAGATTTCACCACCTCGGAGAGACCTCCCTGGCCCCCTGCTAAAAGCAGCCTCCCTTGTCACTATTCGTTACTCTGAATGTTATCCTCATGTCACCTGTCCCAAATTCTGTCTGTTTACATTTTTTTTTAATTTAAAAACCATCCTCTCATTAGAATGTGAGTTCTGAGGGGCCAGGACCTTTTCTTGTCCTCTTAATAAACATTTAGTGACTGGCTGACTTATGACCACATACAACCAGAAGTGAAGGTCATTTAAGTTGAGGGAAGAGGAAATGAGGTTGTTCCAAAGATCTTTGCGTTTCCCAAAGCAAGTAACACATCTCTAAAAATGTTCTAGAAATTCTTCGGTGATTTTATTACATGACAGCCAGGAGGCTTCCACGCCCAACCTCAGTTTACCTTCTCTTGCCATCTTGATAGAGGATAAAAACTGTGGGGTCACTGTTGTCCCCTTAAATACACATAAAGGCAGAGATATACAGTTATAAAAAGTGTAGCTATGGCAACCTCTGTGGCTGAAACCTGTCAATTCCACAAGAGATCTTGTTATCAGCTATGGGGTCCCAGTAACTCTTAAGCTCCCCAAATGGGAGGCCACGCTTTTTAGTGTTGGAATCTTTTGCTGTTAAATTCTGCCCTCTGGTGGTAACCGCATGTCACAACCTTGCAGAATTTGGCTACAATTCACTTTCTAAATATTCTGAGAGCTTTTAATAGTCAGTGTGCCATATATTTATAACTTCAGAACTAAGGGCTGTGTTTAAAGTATGTAAAAAGGCAAGTGGTTTTCATTGCCTCAGGTAAGACTAAATTGTCAAGGCATTTTATTATTAGGATTAATCGTCTCACATACTTGGACCAGAAGCTCTAAGATGCTGTGATACTGTATTCAGATTTTGAGCTTAGGGGGGTTGGCACTTACTGAAGTTTTACCTGTGGTAGCTGCGAAGTTTCCTTGGAAAAGATTATTATTTGAATTGCAATTTGATGTCTTAAAAAATGGTAGGTTGGCAGGAAGGAAGCTGGTTTTAGGTGGGCAGAAGACAGATATCAGTATATTAGAGATTGGAGGGGAAGACCCTGTGCCTGTGGGGTAGTGTGTGCCCAGCCTGACAGGAGCCTGGAGAGCAGCAGGAAGAGTCTTGTGGGAAATTAGGTAGTCTTCATATTCTTGAATGAGAAGAAAATGAGGAAGTTTCAGGTGTTCTTGGGAAATTCTGAGATAGTCAAACCATTAAGACAGCAAGAAGCTGAGTTGGAGAACAGTTGACAATTGCATTAATTGATTGATTTCCAAAAATAACATATAACCACGTGTTGCTTTGCAATTTGCTGTTTCATTGGAATCATTCCATGTTAAATATAAGTCTACCTCCTTCTTTTGAATGGCTATCCAGTATTCCATTGTATGAAATACAATTATATTTAACCAATTTCCTAGTGACATATTGGGTTCTTTTTAATGTTTTCTTGCCACAAACAGTTTTGCAGTTATTTAACAAATATAGCCCTGTTTGTTACATATGTCATAGTCATTTAACAAATATTTATTGAGTATCTGCCATCTGCTGGTCACTCTCTAGGGGCTGAAGCTACAGCAGTAAACAAAACAATATTCCTGCCTCTATGGCGCTTGTGTTCCAGGGCGGACGAGGGAGAAGACAAGGAAGACAAGCACATGAACCCTGTTAGGCAGCCATGAGTGCCGAGCACAAGAGAGTCATCAGGGAAAGGAGCTTTGAGATGTTAGAGTAAGGGGGTGCTGAATTTTCAATTCAGGGGAGGCCTCACCCAGAAGGTGACCTTTGAGAGGAGAGGCAAGTCAAACGTGATGCCTGTTGGGAAGAGGATGTGGCACAGCAGGGCCACCGAGCCAGAGCTCACTCCTTTCACGGAGGAGCAGCGTGAGGCCAGAGTAACTGGGGATCAGGGTGGACCTGCACAACAGTGGGAGAAGCTGACGGGAGAGAGTGGTGAAGGGGCTGGAGGCAGGACGCATGAGTCCTGTGCGTCCAAACACAGGCATTCACTTCCATGGCGTGAGGTGGGAGCCGATGCAGGATCACCTTGGCTTCCGTGTCGCTGGCCGACTGCAGGGACCAAGGGCAGGACTGGATCCCTGGGAGGCCATTGTGACTGTCCAGATGAGAGAGGAGGACTGGGTGGACCTGTGGCGGCGGAGGAGCTGGTGAACGAGGGGGATCCTGGGTGTATGATGCCAGGACAGAGCCATGAGGATTCTCTGATGGATGGGATGCGGGGCCAGGAGAGGGGAGGGAAGCACCACCTTGGGGAGGTGGCCTTGCCTGCAGCTGAGACGGCTTGGTGTGCATTTGTGTGAGAATTTCTGTAAGGTGGAAAAAAAAACCTGTGAGTAGAACAATAGAGTGTTGCATAATAGGTCAAAATGAACTTCTTGGCAACTAAGGAATTTCTGTTTTGTTTTTCACATTTATCTCAATTTCCAAATTTTTTCTAGTCATTAGTGCTTTTGTGATAGTTACTTACAAAAATAAAACACCCCTCTTTTGTATACTTTATGCCATAGATACGATGCTAAAAACTTATGGATCAATCAAAATTATATAAAATAAGTAAATGTAGTTGAGCAGAAGCTCTCAAACTCTTTGGTCTCAAGATCCCTTTTCACTCTTAAAAATTATCGAGGATCCCAAAGAGGTTTTATGTGAGTTTTAGCTATTGGTTTATTGTATTGGAAATTAAAATATAGGAATTTTGATATATTTAATTCATTTAAAAATAACAGACCCATTATATGAATATAAATAACATTTTTATGAAGAATCATTTTCTAAAACAAAATCTAGTAAGAAGAATGATGCTGTTCGACATTTTTGCAAATCTCTCTAGTGTCTGGTCTAATAGAGCACAGCGTGATTTTCATATATGCTTCAGCTTTCATTCTGTTGTGTTGTTTTGGTTGAAGTCTGAAGAAAATCTGGCCTTAAACAGATATGTAGTTCAACAGGGTGTATTTTTTTTTATCACGGAGGTATAAATGACACATTGTATTAGTTTCAGGTATACAACATAATGATTTGACATTTGCATATATTGCAAAATGGTCACTGCAAAAAGCCCAATTAACAAATGTTACCACACAGTCACAAAAAATTTTTTTCTTGTGAGAATTTTTAAGATAGACTCTCCTAGCTACTCTCAAATATGCAGTACAGTATTACTAACTATAGTCTCCATGCTGTATATTATATCCCCATGACTTATTTTATAACTGGAAATTTGTATCTTTTGACCCCCTCACCCATTTCACCCATCTCCCAGCCCCCAGGAGAAGTATTCTAATAGCCTTTTCAAATACTTAGGGATAGTCTTCTCTGATATGCTAAAACCGAGCAGTTGTAGCTCTGTGAAGGCTGATTGCAGTGTGGAATCTGAACCACATGAACGACTTTTTTTTTACACTATTCCTTTAAAATGCGTTGGTCCTTCTGGCAGTTTGAACGGCTCTTACACTCTTGTGTGATATTGTCCCGTTGTGCATTCGTCATTTGAAAAATACTGGTTTACTGAGTTATGCAGACCTTCCAAATGTTAACGTATTTCACTATATAATATCAAAAATTCCCATTTGTTTATATCATCACTTATCAGAAAAATCATTAATATATTGAGAAGCTGTCAAACTCCGGGTAGTGAATACAAGTTTCCCCAAATCCTAATTTTCGGTTCAAAGTACAAGTTTTATCATTGCCAACAAATACCATCAGTTGTTTTTTTTTTGAAGTGACAGGCTCACTTTTTTCGTTTTTTGAGACATGTCTGCCAAATTAATACCCAGGTCGGAATAGCCACCGTTTGTCAGACGTTCTCCGAAGTGAAAATGATGCTCCCTGAGGCAGCAGCCGGTCCAGCCCACAGGCGCCTTCGCTCAAGACACCGTTGCGGTGGGAGTGCGGCGGGCGCTGGCTGCGTGCTTCCTGACTTGTCGCTGACCTTTGAGGAGACAGGAACTCAAGGGCAAGATGTAATAGAGAGTGATCCTGGCAGCTTCATCAAGGACTTCTGGGTGGAACTGGCTATTTTTTAAAGACATATTTTTAAAATATGTATTTTTTAATACATAAAAAGTAAATTGCAAAAAAATATGGTGGTCAAAATAGGCAATGAGTCCTGAACCAGCTTGGTGTGTCGTCCCTGCTGTATGCTGACGTCCCCTCACTTCTGCCCTCTGAGTGTAAATGTCCTCTCAGTGAAAAGGCAAAAATGTCTCAGTAGGATTATGAACAGAGTTTTGACCTCAGAGACTGCCCAGAGGCCCCAGGGGCCTGCAGACCTCACTTTAAGCGCGGGTGTCTTCTTAGCGGGCCTCCTGCCACTTGAGGGCGGTTGTTTACGAAGCTGCAGAAGCGTTTGGAACAAATAATTACCTCCGGTTTATCTAAGTCCATTTTTTTTCTCTAGCTAAGTTTTTTTTTTAACGCAGCTGGCTCAACAATTGCATTTACATTTAAAGGTGCTGATTATTAATAGAGAAGACACATTACGTTTTCATTTAAAATTAAGAAAAAATTGAGAATCTATCCTAGAAATAGCGGTTCTCCGTTATGGCCCTGTTCTTTACAATGGAGTGGATTGTGGACTTCAAATACTACCTCTATTTCATACAATTGAGTTGTTGCTCATTATATACTGTGAAGAGCTGGGCCAGAAGCGGTTGCTGTTCTGCTCTAATTACCTTATATTAAAACTGTGAAAGCCCAAAGCTTGGTGAGGCCAAAGCCTGGTTTATGGCAAAGACACTCAGCTTGGATGTGAAAGTGCAGTCAAGGGATAAATTTACTCGGGGCAGGCAGAAAATGAACATCCTCCCGACCCTTAAGCTTTTATTAATTGCCACTGCGTTTGCCCGTTCTGTGCCCCAGTGTGGATTAGCTGGCCGAGCTCCATCCGTCCTTTAGGTCAATGAAGATAAGGATGTGTCAGACCCTGGGAATGAGAACATGCTGTTTGGCCCTTGGAGGCAATTTCCTTTTGAGGTCCAGCTCTCTCCAGATGGCATCTAATTGTTTCTTGAATGACCTCAGTGTCCAGGCTGCAGGAACCTGGTCTGAGAGGCCATTTCACATATTTATTAGTCCATGGACGAGAACGTGTTACATAAAGCCCCCATTCACACTCTCAAAAGAGCTTTTTGTACAGAAGAGATGGTGAAACTGATGGGCTATTTCCTGTGACCACCAGTCTCCTGTTGAATTCTTATTTTTCCCAGGCCCAGGTGGCGGTTTTTGAGGAGTCTGTGCGGTCCCAGTGAGTCGTCCCATTTGTCTTCCATGGTCTTTACTGGAAAAGCCTCTATGGAACAGGGCTGCATCCTCTTATCTCCTGGTATGCAGAACATTCAAGGATAGCTCACTCAGAGTTCAGGTGGTAGGAGCTGGGAATCACTGTGTTCTGGGAGCCCCTTCCCATTTGGGAACCCAGGTGGGTCACAGTCAAGGGAGTGAGGTGCTTCTGAGGGCTGATGAGGGAACCAGCCCTAATCCAGCCACAGGGATGGCAAGGCCAGTTCATAAAATGAGGACCGTAACCCTTGTGTGGCGAGTCACGTCTCAGGCCTCAGTGTTCTTAACTATTTCAGGGAGGATCTTTTTGCAAGTATGATGAATGAGAACCCTGTGTCTAGAAATATGCATGCATACTTACTGTGCATCTTACTTCCAGGGGGTCTGTGGACCTAGACTGAGCATCCGTACTATCCCCAAACATTCAGGCATGGTGCTGGGCCTTGGAGCCACAACAGTGAATGAGCCGTGGTCCCTGAGGCCAACAGACAAGGACACAGACCACATCAGTGTATGCTTCAATGACCGCTTCTGGAAAATAGGGCTGGAGCTTGGGCTCCTCACTGGGCTAAATAGAGCAATAACAGTGAGTAAAGGAAGCCCCGTGGGGCCAGCCACTCAGACTGAAAAGCAGGGCTCCGAGCCTCCTTCAGGTCATGTCTGCCTGAGGCATACATAAGGAGCAAACTTGGGACGATCTGAATATAATTTGGGGATGATGCACATTCCCTTTCCTTTGACTGAGATTGAAGTTATGGGAGTTGCCCTCCCAGGCAATCAGCTGTAGCTGGTGAAGTCCCCCTGGCCTTACTGAATAGGGACTGTCTCCTACGGTACCTCTGGGTTAGGCAGTGCTCTTGCCTGCATAAGCAGGGCGGAGTGAGCCGTCCATTAGTGGTTTCCCTTGGCCTGGGAGGGGTACTGGGTGTAGGAACAGGACTCACACCTACAGTCAGTGGCACCAAACATTCCAACTCCATGAATCCCTTTCCCTAGAGGCAAACTCAGGTCTGCTTTCGCCTTGAAAACTTAAGACAATTCAGTTCTTTCATGGTGTAGGCTGTCGAACACCATTAATTTTCACCCATCACGGGAACATGAGCGCACAGCCCTATTATTAATGGGCATGTGTTCTACATGTTTTCATGGAACATCAGTTCTATGTGGGCTTCTTTTTGGTGTTTCTCAGATATAGGGATCACATCTTATGCATGTGAACTCTGGTGGAGCCCAACACATATCTCCATCTCAAGTTTTACCTAATCTCTCACTGATAAGGTGAACCTGTAAACTCTCAAACCGATCGTGTGAGCTACGGAGCCGCCCACTGGGAAGGGCAGGGGCAGGGTGGATGACTGTTCTGAAGAAGGAAGACAGCCCTGCCCAGTAAGTCCTTGCGTGTCCTCTCAGCATATTGGCCGCATTCCCTCAGATGAGCTTCTCCTGGCGGGGCACCTGGCCATAGGCTTCCCTAGCTTATGATCTTAAAGCCTGTGGTCCAAGGGGAAAAAGGGAGCTCCCTCTGCTCTGGTCACATGTCCACGCCTGGACCATTTAGTGTTCACTATTCTGATTGGCTGACACATTCATTACAAGGATGAATATACATGTCATAGGGTAAAGGCTGTAGGCATCATAACCACTATCTGCTATTTACACAATTTTTCCCCTGGGTTGTCAGGTTCGGAAATATATTAGGCTATATTTCTACTTGTCTCTGTGTGTAGGGTGCATATGTGAAATGTCAGCACATGAATACTAGGTTTTACAGAGATATTTCTTTTTTGATCTTTCCAAGGCCCGTACTCATCTTTCTCTAGTTTATCTCCCTCCTGGTTTATTTATGTGCTGGAGACCCATGGCCTTCCAGTCTGTCAGCTCTACACCGTTGGAGGAGTTACAGGTGTGCCGGGCAGAGGGGCTATGGAGTCCCCTTATCCTTTGGCCTTGGAGAAGTCCCCGCAGCCGTTGTCACAAGTAACCCAACTCTGAGGTTGGTCCAGGTGGGTTCCTGCTGCTCTCCTGGAAGCTCTCCTTCCCTCCCACCTGCCCTCCCACCGCTCTGGGTACACACTGCAAAGCCAGGGACTGTATTGTCCTTTGAACCACTGACAGAAGGAACCCACTGTCCCCACCCTGGGGACCAGGGGTGTTGACTTTCTAGACGTCACTTCTGTAGCATTGTGCTTGGCAGCTGAGTGCCTTAGGAAATGAAGAAACTGGCTGGTAATCAACACAGTCCTTTCTGAGCACCACACCCTCTGAGTCGGCCTTGTCCTGTAGAGAGCTGGGCCCGGCCATGGGCTCTGTGTATGACAGAGGTGGCCCGTTCACCTGTGCTACGGGGCTCGCCTGCCTCCCGGCTCTTCTCAGGTTCTGGCCTCAGCATCCATCTGGACGTGTCCTGCCCTTTCCCATCAGTAAGGAATGGACTAGAGTCTCTGATGAGGGATATTCAGATGAGACACCCTGTCCTGTTGCCAAGACTGTCCGCCACTGTTGGACGGAGGGCGTTATCGCAGCAGCCACAGTTCTGCCCTTTGGGTTTGCACAAGATAAGGCGCTCCAGGCAACCAGGTGGTGTCCCTGCTTCCATTATCACACCTGACGGGTTCAGCCATTCGGATTCGTAGTTGTTTTAATCATTAACTCTGAGAACTGTCTGATCTCACATGTGAAATGGAGGTACTAATATGTGTCTCCTAGTGTATTAAATTAAAGCACTGTGGTCAAAGTTCCCTGTGTAAGTGCTGGCTCGTGGGGGCCTTGCACATGGGGCGAGTGAGGGCTCCTGGAAGGACGTCTGTGGCTGCAGCAGTCTTCTGGGCATGCGTCCCTGCAGCTCGACACTGGGGAGGGGTTGCTGAGAGCCAAACGTAGCTCTTCTGCATTTGGCGGTAATATTAAGTATTGTGTGCAGGCAAGGTCCTTCCGCCTGAGTGAAGCCGGGCAAAGGGGTCCCCCCCTCTCACAGGTGTCACAGCCGCTCCAGCAGCAGAAAGGAAAGTGGCACCGCTCGCCCCCAGGCCGGCTGCCTCTTCCTCTTCCCAGCCTCAGCCCTGCCAAGGCCTGCCCGCACCCAGGGCAGCCACGGGGTTTTATCTGTTCACTCAGGTCCCTGAGGACCAGGGGTTTGCCTTACTTCTTTCTCCACTAGAAAGAAGATCAAGTAACACCATCAGTAGCCACATCCTTAGGAGCCGGTGAAAGTCTTCCTGGATCAGTGGGAATTTTTAGGTCACATAACTTTGAAAATTGTGTCAAAGCCATAGACCCCCCCTCACCTCAATGAACAGGTGCTCACTGAACAGTTCGTGTGTGATTTCTGTTGGCTCATGGAAGCCCCATCCCACCCCAGGTTAAGAACTCCTCGTGGACTGATGCCCTTAGCTCTTTGGACAGGATGCAGAATTATCCAGTATGTCATTTTGATATGCCCATGATCCGTTTTTGGCCATGAAAACATATTTTCCCACTGAAATATTTCATTCTGGTGGCTGGAATTTGCTTGCAAACAGAGAAGGGATTCATGGGATCGTTTGTGTTTTATTTAGGCTGGCTTGAGTGGGGTTCGTCCTGACTTCACCACTCGCCTGGTGCCGACCCCACCCTGCATCCCAGGATTTCTGCCTTCTCAGGCGTTCCTTCATGCCTGCTTCAGCCACTCAGACATTTGCTGACCTTTCTAGGTGGGAGATGGGTGTGGAGGCATTGGAAGAATGCAATTCCTGCCACTAGAGGCTGGAGAGGAAGAGGTATGGGCAGAAGGCAGAAGCTGGCAGTATGCAGAAAGTCTAGAGAGGGTAGCTGGACAGAGCAGGGACAGCCTCCTGGGGCCATACCAGGCACGATCCTAATTCTAGACATGGTTGGTATCAGAGTATCAGTGAGATCTAGAGGAGTCGGGTAACAGGGCGTGGTCCTCTGGGACTCGGACTTACTCGGTCTAGTCCTGGGACGGAGGCCTGGAGGGCTCTGCGGGGCGCGGGGGTGAGGGCACCCGGGCAGGACGCAGGCTGAAGCCCTGCTCTGCACCCAACTTGGTGTGAGGAAATGGGGAGAGGAGGGGACGCAGCCCCTGTAGGGGCCCCGGGATCCGCAGTCAGACTGGCTGGGGCGGGGTAGCTGCGAGCCTGGTGGTTGTGGGTGGGCCCAGGTGTTCCCCCCGGGTGAGAGCCAGGCGGGCTGATGCTACAGACACACAGGATGCCTGCTAAAACAAACCAGTCCCCGGATGACAAAGATGCTGGTAGAAAATCATCTGAGACATCTGGGCAAGTGTGATTAAAACCATATGTGCAATTTTAATATGAGATCTTAAAATTCAAAGGATACAAATATTTTAAGGCTGAAAAACTCTTAAACTCCTTATTGTTTGCTGGCTTTCAAGGTTCAAGAGTCACCGCAGTGCCACCCGGCCCACCGGCTGCTCAGGGCCGAGTGGTTCACTCTTCCTGTGAGGCCTGACATTTGGGTGAAATTGGGCACGTGTCCTGCAGGAGGAATGAGTTGAGGGGAGGGGTTCCCGCCTTCCTTTGAAGGGGACGGGAAGCTCACCTTCGCTGAGCGCCCACTGTGTGCGGGTGTCAGGCTCTTTATGAGTGATCTTACTTGAGCCTCACACAAGCCTGGGTAAGTTGGAGGAGGAAACTGAGGCTCAGAGAGATTAAGAAATTTCCCAAGGTCACCCAGCTTACTAGACTTGAGCCAACGAGGCTCTCCCTGTACCCAGCTGCCTCCCAGTGTTACCTCTGAGACATGCGAATGTGTGTCTTGCAGCTCAGTTTTGGAAGGTGTCATTATGCAGAAGTGCTTATGAGCTGGAGCTGGGAGCAGTGCAGAAGGGAGGCAGCATAGCCAGGCCTGGCTTGCCAGAAATGGAAAAAAGGGGAAAGAAAAGAAAACCTAGGAGCTGCTGTGACCAGAGAAACCAATGCGTGCTCTGCGTGTGAAGCTGAGTGCAGAATGGAAGGGAGCTGGGAGGTGGCTGGCAGATCATCTTGGCGAATAGAACTCCCAGGGGTGTGGAGGGGCTTCAGGGGCACAGAAATCCCCTGAACTTATACATAGAATATTGCCTTTTTTTCTGGGAGGAGGGTCCATAGTTCTCATAGACTCTCAAAGAAGGCTGAGACTGTCACAAAGCCTGCTGTTTGGAATTATGCCCCATGCATGTTCTTTTAATTTTGCCTTAATGCTAAAAACAAAAAATTGAGTTTCTATAATATGGGAACTCTGGGATATCAGGAAATATAGGTGGTGGTGGTAGAGGGATGTGTGGGATGGAATTATATGTGATAGTGCAAGAAAGCAAAGTCAGGGCCAGGTACTCACCTAATTTTGCTTCACATGATCAGTTACGCAATTTTAATAGCCATTTAGAGAAACAGAAATTTGTGGGGGACATAGGGCCCACTAGAGTGAAATCTGTTTATGCATACTGTCCTGAGTCTCTTTGTTTCTGTGCAAGGTTGGTTGGTCCTGCTTCCGGACAGAGACCATGTAACAGCGATACTCTTTCATCGCCTTGAATGTGGCCAAGTGGCAGGCAGAGATGTGCACAGCAAACACGCTGGTCTACAGCCATATACCAAGTAGCCTGAGAGCTCAGCCTTCCCTGCCCTCCTCCCACTCAGTCTAGTGCGCATTCCCTTTTGGAGCAAGAAACAAATAGCCTTTGCATAGAGGAAAATGTGTTGAACTGCCTTTGGCTGCTTTCAGAGCTGCTGAGCCTAGCCTTAAGCAGGACTGCCTTCTTCCCTGACAGCTTCTCCTTCAGCAGTGTTTCTCGGCAGCTCTCCACCAGCCCTGTTGCTTTTCTGTGATGGGGGGTGGTTCTCTGAGATGCTCGAGCTCCTCTCCCACTGCCTCGCCGCCTGCTTTACTGTTCTCAGAATCACGGCACAGGCCGGGTCCCTGAGAAGCTGTGGGGGGCAGGAGCGCTGATAAACATGCCGCTTTCCTGGCCCAGAGCTTCCCAGGCACGTGCCTTGCCACTGTTCAAGGAGCTGAGCCTGCAGATGGTCACCTTGGAGGTTTAGGGTTGGGCCAGCTGAGGTTGGCATTCCCTGCTTCCTAGGGCACCAGGAGAAGTGGAGCTGGTAGCAGCAGCCTTACCCCCTAGCTCACTAAATCTGTATGTTCACCAACAGCCCGGCTGCTGGGCTTCCTGGAGGCAAAAAGCGAGGAAGGATCCACCTTTGGGGAGGCGAAGTCTCAGTAGTGCCGTGAGAAGTCGGGCTGTTTTGCCCACAGTGGCTGTTTTTCACCCCTTGACTGACCTTGGGACTGTGTCCCTGTGGGCGGGGACCAGCAAAGCCTCGCAGCCTTGGACCTGCAGCCGGGTTGCAGTCTGCTGCCGCTGTGGGCGGAGTCCCTGTCGCAGGGCTGCTTGGCAGCTCCGCCGCGTGAGGCTGCATGCCCGCTTCTGGCTGGCTTTGGGGAGGGAGTGGGGCGTCCCGGCAGCACGGTTTTCCTGGTTGCCCTGAACTGGAGAAAGCAGAGCCCGGGTAGGCACATCTTTCTCCCTGCAGACCTTTCCCCCAGCCTGATCTTCCAGAGGGCACTGTGGCACTTGGGGAAGACGCTCTGAGCCTTCTCAGCCTCTGTCCGTCAGCGGGCTGCTGCCGACAGGAAGCACATGTCTGTGGACCGTGGCTGGCAGTCAGCTTCTGTTTCCATGGTTACTAAATAGGGCCGGTTAGTGTTAGGGCTGCTTGAGGAAAGAAAGTCAAAGTCGTTGAGGGCCGTGCTGGTGCAGGGGCTCCCCTCTGGCCTGCTTTAACACGTTTCCCAGATGGGCCGGGCAACATTTGATCTGAGATCATAGGGATTTCCTTGAAGAGGCCACCTGCTGCCCAGCTCTGGCTTCATTCACAGGTGTTGTCCTTGGTGCAGAGGAGAGAGTGCCCCGGGAGGCCAGAGAGGGTGCAAGAGGGCACAGTTTCCCCATCTCTGCTGCCTGCCCCCCACCACTCACCGTCAGTCCTGGGGTTGCATGGGAGACACCGAACCCTGTCCCCAGAAGGGCATGGTGCTTAGAATACCCTGAATTCAGATTTGACTGGTCCTAAATCACATGGACTAAATCACCAGAGTGACCGCTCCCCCACCCACCGCCCCAGGTTATGTAACAGGTTCAATTACAAGGCATTTAAAAATCCCTTATTTGTGTCTCCACGTGATCAGATACCAGGTTCTGCAGTCACAGGCTGGAGTCCCTGGTCCTTTGTTCTCTGCTGAGTGCCATGCCGCCCTTCGGGTCCTCTGTTTCTTTGTAACTAGAATAGAATATTAATTGTGGAGAGAACTGGGGGAATTGATCAGGGTGGATGGGAGACATTTAAAAGCATAACAAGTCAGTGATGGACACTTTGTGAATTTATGCAATTATCATCTTCAGTTGCAATAACAAACACCTTATTTCATTCTCTCTCCTTGGCCATTTTGGGAGAAAATTGATTAAAACCTTTGAGTGCTGCTTTAGAAATTATTTTGGGTGTGGAAGAAAAATATAAAAACTTTTAGGAAACAGTTACCTAATAACATTAGCCCGTTCTTTGGGCATCCTGGAGACATTTCTTAGAGTGAAGAAGGAAAGCCCCAGGGGACATGAGCTGTGATTCTTCAGTGGGTCTTCTGTGTCATTTATGTGTCTGAGTTATTTGCATGTTTTCTCTCGAGACTACACTTCATTTATACTTTCTGAATTCAGGGGCTTTGGCTGACTAATCTCAGAATTTCTGTGCAGAATTTAAGGAGCTGCTTCCCTTCTTTTTCCCAGGTCTGGGAGGGTGTTTTTAGCCTGTTAAGAGAGTTTCTTAGCCAGACAGAGCTGGTTGTTTCCTGCCCAGGGTGAAAACTGGGCCGCTTACTTGGTGGCTCTTGGCCTGATGGTGAGTCGTCCCCACAAAACTGCTGGGCCTGGGTCCTGGCCGCTCATCTGCACTTACCCTTTGGACCCCATCTAACAGAAATGAGGGC
Organism: Smutsia gigantea; assembly: GCA_032199065.1. Classification (NCBI taxonomy): domain Eukaryota; kingdom Metazoa; phylum Chordata; class Mammalia; order Pholidota; family Manidae; genus Smutsia; species Smutsia gigantea. Next base: position 230,512 of record JAVSCE010000727.1, on the reverse strand, counting down.
AGAGACCATGCTTCTGGTGGGTACAATACATGGACCTTGGAGGGCAGTATGGACTCTCCGATGTCATTTCCAAAGCCCATGCAGCTCAGAAATCCCGTGAGTTCTACCACCCTCGGCTTCCTTCCAGGTTTGCGGTAGACTTCCCTGCACATCTGGTCTCTGGGATCTGGAGGAAAAGGAGTGAGGGAGGAACCGGTTGAGAGAGCAGAAGGGAAGTCAGCCCTTCCCTTATTGTTCCTGTGGTGACAGACCCTTTGCAGCTCCATCCCCACGTTCTGCGTGTTCATTAGGCTCGGCCTCTGCCCCACTGGTGGTGTGAGCTCTCTCTCCATAGCCTTCATCCAAGCACAGAAGCTGCTCCCCAGGCACTGAACAAACAGTTCTCTATTTTTACAGGCCGACTTGACCTAGTCCAAAGGCCGAGGCCTCCTGAGGATTTGACACTAATCCTGCTGGATATTTCTCATACCTTCGTCATGCCTCATCTGGTGGTGTTCCTTTCTGGACTGAATAGGTTCTGTTTCTTTCTCATTACAAGTTTCTGCCTGCTTGAAATGTTAGAAAACTTTAGGACACATTCCATTTTTGAGTGTCGAAGCCACAGAAAGTTAATATTTGGAATAGTAGAGGAAGAGCTACAGGCAGAAACCTGGGTTTGATTAAAAAAAAAAAAGAGTCCTTGAGCACCCACTCTAACTGGAATGAGAGAGTAAAAGCAATTGCTTTCCCTTAAAGGTGTTAGAAGCTCTCTGTAAGGATAAAGGCGTCCTAGCACAGGAGAGCTGCCTGCCTGCATTGGACATAAGGTCCGAGTCCTGGATCTGGGTTAGGCAGAGTGGCAGTAAAGTTCAGACAGTAATGAAAGTGAAGTAGGTAGAGTGAAGGAGGGGAGTGAGACAAACAGCTGGGTCGGAAGAGGCTGTGTGTTCCCCCATCCTGCCAACAGACTGCATGGCCAGGTGGGGAGGACCTGGGGCACACTGGGTGTTTGCTGACAGACTTGCTAATTAAACACCAAAAGGCAATATTGCTTTGCCAATAGTGATGGCTGTGCCAGCATTATCAGCTGCAAGCTGGCTGCCAGGAGCACCCTAATGAAAAATAAACAGTTCTGCGGGCAGGCTGGGAGGGTGCAGACAGGGGTCCTGCCTGGGGTTCTCAGGACTTCTGGGATTTCTCTGAAGGGAAAGCGACACCCTGATCACCTTTGGGTCCTGCTCTCAAAGGAGCCTCTGTCTCATCACAAAGTAGTGTGATAGGTGCGCCCTCAGCCCCTAGGTGCTGGGGTGACGAGCAAACAGACAAATCCTCTAGGAGATTGCCTGGTGCCTTCAGCCCTGGGAAGCAAAAGCTGCCCGAGGGGGATGATGATTTCTGCCGGGTCTCCACATGGAGGGGACAGCTAAAGCCCAAAGCCTCTTCTAACAGAGGTTAGAATTTCATCAGAAAGCAAGTCTGGTCACATGAGAATTTCTGGCACTGTGTGCATGGCCGGCTGGACACGAGCATGCCAGAACTGAGCGAGTGGATTGTATTGGCTTCAGCGGAGGGAGAAGTCCCAGCCTGGCCTGGGAGCAGGAGCTGCCTCACTCCCCTGCCGCAGGACTGCGGGCAGGGGCAGCACGGCTACTGCGGGGCACCGGGGCTCTAACGCCCCAAGCCCCCCTTCCCTTGACCCCAGAGAAGGTGTGTGGTCCAGGGACCGACGGAAAGATGCCTAAGGAATGCACCGCTTTCCATGCCCTCTCGGCAGCCCTGTGCTGCTTCTACCACCGCAAGTCTTTCCTGGGAGTCAAGGTGGGTGTGCTTTTGAAATAAGGTAATCTAAAATTCTTTTGTGGGCCTTGAAAGCATTAGTTTTCTAAGAGGTGCTAGAAAAAGTTTGCAGCCTGCTGGCTGTGGAAACAGAGGCACTTTCTTTGACTTGGATGGATCTTTATAAGCCTCTAGTGAGTGGTGTGTCTGCCCTGGAAGCAGAATCCATCCCCACACAAGGGGGCTCCTTGCCTGTGTTTTGGAATCAAGCTCTGTTTTTCAGGACATTTCTAGTCTCCTTGGGCTGAAATTTCTGCCAAAGTAATTCAGTAAGATAGAACTATTTTCCCTCTTCCTCTCTTTGTCTCTATCTGTCTTCCCTCGTTTATAATGACTGTGAAGTGGCTGAGCCTCTCTCTGCTGAACCCTCCGGCCCATTACATCAATAATGTGTGTAATGTACAGAAACCACCAAATAGCTCCTTTCAAGTCACAGCCAGTTTCTAAAATATTTCAGTATTCAGAACTGTCTTAACTGCTCCCATTTTTAACCTTTTGTTACAAGACCCCAGCGCCAAAGGTTTTGCCTAATATGTCAATATGCCACTTATTTTGATGAAAATATTCAAAGAACCTCATCTGACTGATTCAGGATCAGGCTGTGCTATGTTGCCCACCTGTGACAACACCAAGAATCAAGGTTAATACAGGCTCTCATTGATATCGGGGTTTGTCTACGTTGGAAAGAATCCCGTGAGCCCCAGCCTGCCTGTGAACCTCATTTTTCATGGGAAATAGGAGTCTGAAGGCTCAAGAAATCCTTCCCACCCCGCTGGCTCGGCCCCTTCTCCTGAGGCGCGGACTTCCTCAGTGCCAGTGAAAAGGCACAACAGGCCACGAGGTATTGCTTCTTCCTTCTCAATAATGCTTAAAAAAATAATAATAATCACAGGAAAATCTGTTAAAGAGAGAAAGACACCTTTGTAGAAAAATATACAAGGAGGTGAGGATAGCCTTCTGCTTTCACTGCCCTGTGAGCGTGTTCAGAGTAGCTTTTCTAACCATTTGGCAAAGTTTGCTTTTGCCTCTTTGTCACGGAATTTGGAGGAGGTGGAACAGTAGTGAGTCACCAGTTAAAGGTGTCCCCTCCCTGATCTAGGATCCCCTTTCTGTCCTGGAGCCCAGTGGGGTGATGAGGACCGTGTGGTTTCTGGCCTAAATATGGATCTTTCCAGCGTCAGGCAGATGAAGTCATGCCATTAACAATATTTTTAAGCTGTAAAAGATAGGCTGGAGGTCTCAAAGGGAACCATGCACTTCGGGATGGGCGGTAGGTTTTCATTCTAAAAGAAGTCCTTCCATAGGCCACCTTCTGCTAATTCAGAAAAGCACCGCTCAGCATTTGGTATGTGAGAAAACAGCCCATAAATATCTGGGTCTGAGTGGTAAGCCTGGGTGGATACCCCTGTTCCTCCGCAGTTATGTCCCCCACGGCCTGCACGGCACTCGGTGGGGTTAGTCTGAGCCAGCTGCCCCTTGGCTCACCCCCCACTACCCCATCTCCCCACCAGGGCTGCTTTTGGTGGTTGACTACTGGTAGAAATACCCTCCTGTCCTCCTGGGCTTGCTATCCCACCACCAGATTTTTTGTGGCTTCATCATAACGCAGAGAGAAGGCCTAACCTGCTCACTCTGCAGAAACCCAAGCCTTCAGACCCAACTTAAGATTTCCCACTGACCTTGAAGATGTGTTTCCCTGTCTTGTTTTGCTGAGATAGTTACCTGAGCAAGGAAATCTGCCTGGGCTTAAATCCCTCATCCAGCCAGTGTTGCCCCAGTGATAATGCTGCACCGCTTTATTGACTCCCACTTTAATTAGGGGTTTCAGGTCTTGCCTCTTATAATTAGTTTCGGATGCAATTAGCATTTCATAATTAAATTGGGATTGATCACCTGATAGCCAAGCGGAAATAAAGCTCCAGTTCTTGACCACATATGTCTCTTCCCTCGGTCTGAATTTCTCATACCCAAAATAACACTGCGGTAGCCATGGTAACTTTCCATTTGGTCTAATCCATATCATCTCTGGAGAAAGTAGAATGTTATTAATAGTGTTTGTTGTATGGGAAGAAAACTAAAAATATAAAAGCTCCTTCGTTACATAGGAGACCGACCAAACTGGTGCTTTCAGGGAAAAAGAGCTCATGTGCAGAGATTCTTCAGAATTCAGAATGTATTTAGGGGCCCTCGTGGACTTGTATACAAAGGCCCTGGAAAAGAATTAAATAGGGATCTCAGAATGGAGAGAGGATCGTGGCTTTGCAATCACTGCTGGCCCTCCTGAGCAGAGGCCAGAGATGTAGAGGTCATGACTTTAACATCCCAGAGGGTTCACAAAAGCCCACTGGATCATGGGTGAGAAAAGGAAATGGAAAAGAGTCTGGAATGAAGAAATTCCGGATGTATAACCTCAGTGACGCGCATTCAAGTTTGAAAGTCCTTGAATGGTGGGTGCAGCAGCCCCATCCCTGTGCAAGCACTCTGCTGGGGGTTGGGGGTGGGTGACAGCTGAGGTCTGGGTCCTGCCTTTGAAGGGCTTGACCACCACAGCATTAGGTCACGGTGTCCTGTTCCATTTGCCAAAGGCTTTTCAGTGCCCGAGTTCCTTCGCAGGTCATCTCGCTGAAGTGGCAAAACAAGCTCTCTGCATCAGGCAGGGCAGTAGTTTACCCAGTTCCACAAAGGAGGAACTGAGGCTCACAGAGACCACTGACCAGGTTTCCTGGCCTCAAGAACATGGTCGTTTCTATAAAACCATATTAAGACCATTGAAATCTGGAACAAGGTGATGTTGTATACGTTAATGCTTCAGCTTACAGTTCAGTTGGGAAAGAATAAGCATGAACCTCAATTTTCAGGAGGCACTTCAGGGAGGCTGCAGAACTGGTCTCTGGAGAGCAGGTAACCCTCTTGCAGGCAGGACCGCCTTTAGGTCCTAGTGAACTGTGGGAGGAGTTTGGTGACGAGCACGGTAAATCCCATTTCTGGAACTGGCAGTGGGAACAAATCCCTACTCTTTCTGGTGCCTCATGTTTCTGATTTTTCTCGTGCGTGGGCAGGGGGCAAAGGAGCTGAAACTTGCTGCCTTACCAGTGGCTACCCCTGAGGACAGTCAGGGTGGCTTTGTCAGGTAGCCCCCCGGGAACCTGGGACGAGACTTACCTGGCAGGCGCAGAGCAGCCTCCTTTCGGAAAGGGCCTATGCGGAGGGCTTGGAGCATAGAGCCGTGGACTAGTGAAGTCTCCACTAACCGGTCACTAAGTCCAGGGGCAGTGATCCGCTCAATGACAAGTCCTGGCCGGACGGCAGCCAATTTCAAGCATATACTTCCCACACGTAGATTCGACTCCTCACAGCCGTGAAGCGGTCTGTGGTGGGAAGAGCTTAAGTGGTACTATTACTGTTGTTGACTTTTGTTTTCCTTTAAATTATTTCACTTGTCCCCTGAAAATATTTGGAGCCTCTCTGAATGCACACGACAGCCTCAGGTGTACAATCTGCCCGTCCCTGGAGGTTGAGCTCCTGGAACTTGTCTTCACTGGAAACCGCCTTCCTATGTCGGGGCGAGTGTGGGAGAGTGCAGGCCCCACTTGTCGTCCCTCTTGCTGTCCCTTGTCTGTCCACCACCGTGACATCGTGGGGGGTGGTGCCCATCCTGGTGGTGACAGTGGCCTGAGCTGCCTTCTTGGTGGGGCTGAGGCACCCTTAGCAAAAGCTGTGCAAGGTGGGAAAAGCCTTTTCCAAGCGGCGCGGCCCCTCCCCGTGGGCACTGCTAGTTGTTCATGTCTCCCTCCTGCCCTCCAAAAAAAGCCTAGCACAGCATTTTTAAAGAGACCTAAATGCATTCTTTGGCCTCAGGGAGCTTCAGGGGTCTGGCTTCAGCACTGGGGAAGAACGTGCCTGGCGGGCTGGGTCCCAGCACCCCCTCCCCACAGACCCCGGAGCTTGGAGCCTGGCCCGGGCCTTGCTTTTGTTGGAGAGACGTGGGTGAGAAGCAGAGACCGGACTGGGATCCTGGGAAAATTCTGTTAGTGGGTCCAGCACCTCCAGGACTGTAGAGAAGGGCCTGGGCTGAGCATTGGGGCCGACACCGGAGAGCCGGGGCGCTCCGGCCAGAGGGCTTCCTGCACCACCATGTGAGCTCAGCAGCGCACGGCCCACCCAGGCCTCTGTGGCTGCATTTAAAGCTGTTGTCAGAAACAGCCCTGGGCCTTTCAGCTGAGGCTAATTCGGGCATCTCCAGGATGGCAGAGGAGACACAGGCTGCTGGGAGAGGGAAGGGGAGGGGAGCCTTATAGGGTCGCTGTCCTCACCTGGATTTCCCGCATCTACGGCTACTGCTGGAGTCTGGCTCCGGCATGAGAATGCCCCAGCTTATTTCTCTGGCTTATGAAAGAGCTGTGACCAGTCTTTTAGTCTGTATACAGAGCAGCTCCCCCCAGGACCCTCTAATGCAGACTTGCTTGTACAAAAGCAGCTACGCATGAAGAACCGACGAGCTGGAATCCTAGATTCTTGGCGGCAGAGGCTTGAGGGACTGGAGAGCTAGCCTCCCACTCAGAGCTCACCACCCGCCTGCATGCCCGTGTCCAGCACGTGCGCGGAGGGCCTCCTGGGTGCTGGGTGCTGGGGGGACAGAGTGAACGGTCCTGCCCTGGGGAGCAATTCTGTGTCCCAGGGCCATGCAAGTAGCTCCCTCCGAGGTACAGGATGGGTGCAGAGGCAGGAAGAACACACAGCCTGCAGTGACCGGCAGAGGTTTAACCCAGCCCCAGGGCAGGGAACTTCCTGGAGGAGGAAACACGGAGCAGCTGCTCAAGGAGCAGCGGGGAGAGGTGTTCCTGCACATCCCAGCCTTGCTACTGAGGCCCAGCCGTGGAAGGAGGTGGGAGTAGACAAGGCGTGTGTGTTTGGAGGGGGTGGGTGAAGTCTGGGGTTGGACACTTACGTGTAGGATGATTTCGAGGAGCGCAGTCAGCGTCTCCCCTCACTCATGCCTGGGTCCTTGGAGTCTCCCCTCAGCCCGGCCTGTCCTTGCTCAGCTCACTCCCATCTTCCTCCCTCCACCTTCTCTTTAAGCCCTTTTTTAACGTCCATAAGAAGATCTTACTTCTTCCTCCCCAGCAGCAGTTAAGACCTTCAGGCAGGGTTCCAGCCCCGCCCCTGCCCTCACCAGCTGCAGGGGTGCCCCCAGCCATGTCCCGGATCCTCGCTTCCTTCCTCCAGCCTCTGAGGATGAAGTGTCCCTCTCTCTGCCACCTGTGCCCGTGACCAGCCCCTCCTCAACGTCTCCCCTCCACTGGTGTCTCCGCAGGGACCTCAGTCTGTCCCTCTTTCCTAGGCTCTCCTCCTAGCTTATAAACACACTCCAGCCCTTCCCATCTACCAGTATTCTCTTTTCCATGTCTTCCTTCCTGGTCCCTGTCTTCCTCCATCCAGAAGCTCATGAACACCCTTTCTGCTTCCTCACACTTCACGGCCCCTCAGCCCCTTCACCCGGCCAGCGGCCTTACCAGGTCCGATGGTGCGTGCTGTCTGGTTCTGATGGTGTCGGGACCCTGCTGCGCTTGGCAAGGGGGCCTCCCCTTGCTGAGAGTCCGCCTGTCAGCCTCTAGGACACTGTACTCTGCTGCCTCTCCCGGATCCTCCTGACCGGTCCTGCCTATTGTATGGACTGAATGTTTGTGTCCCCCCAAACTTCATGTTGAAATCTAACCTTGAATGTGAAGTGGGACCTCTGGGAGGTGATGGGTCGTGACGGTAGAGCCCTCGTGGATGGGATTAGGGCCCTGGTAAGAGAGCCCAGAGAGCGCTCTTGCACCTCTGGCAGTGTGAGGACGCTGTACGCAGGGGGCTGTCCATGAGCCAGGGAGCAGGCCTTCGCCAGACAGCACATCTGCCGGCACCCTGGTCTTGGACTTTGCAGCCTCCAGAAGTGTGAAAAAAAAATGTTTAAGGCAACCATCTATGATATTTTTCTTATAGCAGTTCAGACACTGTCTTCAGTTTCTCTTTCTAGCCTGCCTCTTAAAAGCCAGGCTTAACTGCCCTTATACCCCATCTGTTAGGTGGCAGTCGACATAGGGTGCCCCTCTGCAGTGAGCATTCTCGAGCTCTGGCTCCAGCCTGCCCTTGCCCGCAGTGCCTGGATCTCTCCCCCTGGTGAGCCACTCCGCCCAGCTGGCCCGCATCACCCCGGTCTGTACATCTTCCTCCACAAACCCGCGCCCCTCTTGTGCTTCTGTGTTGGAGCTGGTGTCTGTCCTCTTCCAGAATGTCCATGTTTGTTCCCCCCCCATTCATCTTTCATGTCTAATTAATTATAAGTCTTTGTGATTTCACTCCTAAACAATCCTCTCATCTCCTGCTTCCTCCCTCTCTCTACCACTAGTACTGCACTAACTCAGGCCTCATCATCTCTCGCTTAGAATCCTAACCGGTCATCCTGCCCTAGGTCTTCATAGGAGACCATTTCATCCTTACCTTTCGATTTGACATTTTAGAGGTGGGGAGTGTACTGTACCCATAAAGCGATACATTTCCACATTTGAACGACTCTGATCGCTGGAAGGTCCCTCTTCACAGGGAGTCAAAATCTATGCACCACAGTGACCACCTTACTCTGCAGTCAGTCGGGCATAATAGTCCTTCAGGTGCATTTTCCACCCTTATATTGGAAGCATGTCTATTCTGAGGCCATATCAGTTGGTGTGAGTGACACCTAGAAGTAAAACAGGAGGAATTCTGGGTTAGTTTCCTTAGGGAGTTGGACCAAGAATATCTGACCTGTCCCTATTGGGACAGTACCACTCGGAGCCTTCAGATACTTCAACATGGTCTTCGTGTTTCCTTTAAGTCTTTTCTGTATACAAACTAAACATTTCCAGTTCCTTATATACTTTGGGAAATTTGGATACTAGTTTTCAGTCAATCCCTTGCTTGTTAAGTCTGAGAAAATCCTGAAAATTCAAGGCCTTGGTCATATTTTTCTCTTGGGAGATATAAATATTCTTGCTCCCTGTTTAACCCAAAGGACATTATACAGATTCATGAGATCTGAGTTCTACTGTTTTGGGTGTCTTGTCCCTCTAAGTCCATCTGCTGTTTCCCTGTTTCTGCTACGATATCTAGCATGGTGTTAGTGTTTTTAAAACGCTTGTTAAATGAGATAAGTGGATGTCAAGCAAAGGCTTTGAGCTCCTCTAAGAGGAATATACCTTTAAAGTGATGTGTGAGTTGTAGGTTGGAAGCGGTAGAGTTGATGGTTGGCCAAAGCCCATCTTGTGATAAAGCATTAGGTTTTGCTGAGAACCTACTATGTACTTACCCACAGGATGTGCTGATTTCTGAGACAGTTGTCAGTCATGATGGAATTTGGAAATTCATTTATTCCACACCCCATGCCAGAAGGCTTTCTGAAACATTGGGTTTTCCTCTGTGTGTTTGGCATATCTCATCTTTCCTTCTAATTACAACTCCTAGTGTCTTTCAACCACAGTGTATTTCATTTACTCATTAGTGCCTCATTTATTCAAGGTGAATTAAGGAGAGTGTTTGAATTAAGTCAATTTCGATTTTCTGATACTCTTATATTTTAGTAAACAGCTGTGTTCCACCAAATCACTCATAATTTAAGATGTTGAATTAACAAGGTTGAATCACCAGTAGTCAAGATTTATGGTTTAGATCCCCTTGCATTCAGCTCATCATCTTCAAACCCTTATCTTGAGGTCTGCCTTAGCTGGGCGATCTGTTTTTTCATTCTCCATAGACGGTAACAAAATACTACTAATACTGAATGGGAACTCACTGCCAGACCCAGCGATTCATCTTTCAGTTGTGTTGTCTCATTCAGCCTGTATCCAACCTGGCGAGAGAAAGAAGTGTTACCAGGAGTCACTTGAGGATATGGCTAAAGGGAGCAGAACAGTTTCCAGGAGGCAGTTCACAGAACTGGTACTCAGCTTTCACTTGAAGCCCTTTATTTCACTAGCCCAATAGGTGATTAAGAGCAGCCAGTGGCCTTCCGCCTTCCTCCTGAGTGTGGCACATCCGATTTCTCGCTGGGAGGAACCAGAGCATGGGGCTGCCTCCTGGGGACGACATGGTCTCGTCCTCGGCAGGCTGTTCCAGGAAGCCATCCTCTAAATTTGATGTAGAGAGGAAGGTGCCCGCTGCAGTTTTTCGCAGGGCGTGATGGTAACAAACGGCCTTCTGAAGATCTCATCACGTTTCAGTTCATCTGCTACCAGGGAAAGGTGAGACCCCCTGGAGCTGAGCTCTGAGGGCCCAGATAATGCTTTGTCGAGAGGATAAGGGGCGTGTGGGGCAGGGACGAGGGAAAGGAGGTCTTCACATAAGGACTGTGTTGAGTCTCCCACGTTGGGTGACCTCTGTGGGGGAGGGAGAGAAGCCACATTTCTTGGTGTGGGACGTGCTGTGTTCTGCCAAACTTAGATTCCCTCTTGCAGCTTTCAGACCAAAATCAGTCTCCTTAAGTGAAAGTTTTCAGTCCCTCGGTGTTCCATAAAAATAAACCCGCATCAGAAGCAAAAACTTGGGTGATCCTGCAGGATGGGAAGGTGTGGAGGAGACTGCCAGGAGGCTGGTTGGCTCAAAGGCAGCAGGACCGTAGCATCTGAGGTGCCGTGGCTCCGATCAGGGCGAATCTAATGTAACGAGCTTGACACGGAGGATGAGTTACTGCCGCCTGCCTAGATGGCGCGCTGCTTCATCTGCACAGATTAAAACTAAATTAGACTTTTCGTTCACACACACCGAAAGCAGACTTTTAATGGGGATGTCTCAGAACCTTGATGAGCAAGAAATTCTACAGCTATCCTCTTCAAAGTTTCTGAGCCTCTTTTAATAAGCATTTGATAAGGTTTGATAGTGATTAAAATGAAATTTCTTGGATTCAGGCCCTTGGGACTTTGATGTCCCTCTCCTGTCTGCATTAGGGCCTCGATGGCTCCTGTATCATCACCTGCCTGCGAAAAGAAAAATCACATATAGTAAAAAAGTGAAGCATCTTCAATTAACAGCAAATTGCAAATCAGTTTTTAATGGCACTGGTGTGATCATCTGATGTGAAGTGTGATAAATTACATAGGTTTAACTATAAAACGGTAAAATGTCTTCAAAACCCATCTGCGGAATCCTTGCTGACGATGAGATTCTTCCCAGGATTTGGAAAAGAGAAATTTATATCGCCAAGTTACTTAAACATTAACATCAAATGAATTGAAGTGTTTCAGAATGCTAGAACCTAACAGAGATTTTATGAAATCTCTTTGCTATTGATCCCTCTTTCAGAAGGGGCCAGAAGCCCTCGCTGACCTCAGATAAGAGAGAACTCTGATAACTGCGGGAAAACTGCATGTGGCTGATGGCTGCACATTCTCCCCCAGCGTGTTGTCACCTCCGAGAGGCTGTAACCCTTATCAGGCCGCAGTCTTTCTTACCCACACGTGCCTCTAGCCGAGGAGGCCGAGGGGGCGCTGTGGGCGCAGTGAGTCCTTGAGGTTAATCAGAGGCACAGCTTTCAGTGACTGTCAAGCTCCTGATTTACAACTGACTTCCAGATTGCTTCTGCAGAACTTTCGCCAAGAGGGTGAAGTATGTGTGGGTTAGGAAGCTGCCTACCCAGGCTGCTTCACTGAGTTTAAATGCGAGGAGTGAAAGGAGGAGGCTCAGAACAAGGGGCCCAAGTGGGACCAGAGGTCCGCATTTGTCAAAAGCCCGACACATAAAGGCGGTGAGGCCCAGAGGACGCGCTCAGGGCCTCTTTCCTGTTAGCTCAACGAGTGTCTTGTGTGAATTAGAGCAAGGCATCATTTCCTCAAGATGCTTTACCGCCATCTGCAAGGCAACTACTGTAATCGCCATATACATTTTCCATGGCTGGGCATGAAGGGCATCTCCTTAGATGTATTGTCACTGTGGTGGACACGTCCTGGAGCCAGGCCACTGCGTGACCACCCACTGGGCTGGGCCAGGCTGAAATGCCTAATTGTACAGGCTACCATTCACCCAATAAGAGATGGAAAATTTGAATTTGACATTTTTTTCTCTTGGACTTTTATTTACAAAATTAATTGGTTGCTTAAGTAAAGGCTTTGGCTTCAATCACAGTTATTGGCATTAGAAACTATTTGTCTAGCCTAACACCCCAGTGGGAAATACTGGATTGGTAAATTCAAGTCTTTTGTCATTTACCTCTGAATTATAATAAAATATTTTCAGGCAAGCTGTAAAGCCAGTGAGTGTCAATAAAAGGTGACACGGAACCCAAAATAGGAGCTGTTTATTTCAAGGCCTTAGGATTGCCACAAATGCTATGCCCTCTCCTAGTATTACCTTAGATAAAAACATTAATAAGGGCTTGTACTAACAGTTGTTTGAAAGTTGTAGAGAACTGGATTTTTATTTTTTAGTCCATGGTCAGGCTTAAAAGTGGCAGAAGTAATTGGTATTTATTTATTCTGTGGGTTCCTGTCAATTTATGCAGGTTTTCAGTGGTAAAAATGCCAGCTGGATCTCTGCAAGCCCTTGACATACTTTGGAATTTGGTAATAAACTGGTCCACTGCTTGGAATTCAGCACAAGGCAGGGATTCAAAGGGGTGACTTTCTGAAATCTCCAAAGAATCTCATTTTTAGGTGGATTTACTTGGAAGACGATCCTAGACATAGCAACCTCAGCAAGGCTTCAGATGCTTTGTGTAGTGGTCACTGAAAGTGGGCTTCTCGACAGTGGGGTAGCCCTGTCCCTTGACATGCTTATGATTTTCACAGGGGGTTGTGATGACGCAACCTTCACATCCTCACGGGTCTTGCCAGAGGTCAGTGGATCTGGGATGAGGCTCTGTCCTTCTGACTGGTACTGCCCCATCGCAGGCCACCTGGTGGCAGGTGATGACATGACCCCAAGGGGTTCCCACCAGCTCATCTTGAGGACACAGGCTCCACTCAGAAATTAGACCAATTTTATGTGATGGTCCAGAAGGCCAGTAAGACTTATAATTTTGTTTGTGATCATAGTTTCTGGATGAGATTTCTAGAAAAACGTGACCTGTGGAGTTGTTTGGTACAACCTGATGAAAGACCTGGACGGTCCTTGGCCCCTCCCTCAGCTGAATAAACCACCCGCAGCAGGAGAAAAGCAGCTTCTGTGAGAGCTGAGCCGGTGGCGGCATTCTGGGCGCTGCGCCCGACACTCCTGACTGTGATGGAACAGCCCAGAAGCTTGTTGCCCCCACTTCTTTCTCTTCCTTCCCTGCCCCTCATCCTCTTCTCACGTGTACATTTCCTTCCTCCTTTCTCAATTTCAAGCAAGTTCATTGCCAGCTTGATCATAGAATGAATGACTAGAAAATCATCTCAGTTTTTAAAATTCAGCAAGAAATATATCCATGCCACCGTGAGAAAGGGCCTTCCTACAGGCGGTCAGTGTCACCCTGCACAGATGGAACTGGTCAGAGCTACTCAACACCCAAGAGCTGTTCAGCTTGAACTGAAATAAACAGAATGAACAACTACGGCTGAGTAGAAATTGGTTGTTCCAGCTTCCGGCTTTTTTATTCCATAAGAACTAAATTCTCAAAGGCCAGATAGCTCCAAAACCTTCTGAGAGATTTTATAATTCTTTTTTAAAAAAGTTCTTTAGTGAAATAACCTTCAATTTTGTGGCTAAGAATCACCTTTGAAAGGGGGCTCAGATACCACATTGTTTGAAGCGAGCACTGACCCTGTGCCAGGCCCGGTGCTGGGCACTTTATTGTCCCAGGTCAGGTAGTCCTGTGAAGGGGGAACTGTCAGCCCCTATGTACACACACAGATGACTAGAGAGATGGCCAAGGCCAGCCTCCAAACTCTCCTTCTCTCCTCGTCCAGTAACAAGAAGCAGCCACATGGAAGGCCCTGAGTGTTCACAGGCATGCCAAGCTAGGCTGTGGGGGTCATAAGACATGGCCGCTGCCCCCAAAGAGCTCATCCCTGGTGGACCACATTGCCTCCCACCTGAGCCTGGTGGTGGATTCCTGCCCTCTTAGATGAAATCAAACTAATTTAGCATGGCCCTGAGGCCCCGGCCTGCCTCATCTGATTCCCCTGTGTCCTCTCCCCATTCCCCAGCCTGGCCGCACAGCTGCTGCCTCTGGAGGTGTCATGCCATCTGCCAGACCGAAAGACAGAGGCATGGAGGAGGGCCGTGAGGGACAGGGCATTCAGCGAGCCGCGGAAGGTCCCCGTGATGCAGGATCTGTGTCAGTGCATGTTAGGAAGGACGCTCAGGGCTGGGTGGAGAAGGGCATCGCCTGCCTTAGGAAGGCTTTAGGTTTCATTTGTAGGCGACTGTGAGCTCTTCAGAGCATAACCAGTGTTCCTCAGGCCTTACCAACCTGTGGACCCAAGGAAGTCCTAAAAACATTTAATGTCCAAAATTTGCTGATTCATGGGCCCCACTGCATGATGGCAGGACCCTGGCCCATCTCCGCCACAGACCAAGCCTCTGTCAGTTATTCCCGGGGGTTCACAACGATGTTTCACATAGGCCTCCACAGCCCTCTTGTGATCTAGGCCTCCTAGTGAATTCCGTCCGGCTTCCCTGTGTGCGGGGTCAGCGTATGGCCAGGTTGGCCATTCAGCTCAGTGGGGTTGCAAGGAATGCATTCAAAGCTGGGGGATTTGAGGGGATAAGGGAGGCTGGGGGTCTCTGTCTCCCATGGACCAGGTCTAAGCCCTGGGAGAGTGGAAATGAGGCATCAGAAGCCCATCAGGTTTTTGTGAGAGGGGCGAGAAGAGACTCTGTATTCAGTAGCAACACCTCTCAGCTAAGGTCTCTGAGCCAGGAGGGATGCAATAAGTCTGTGGCCTTGTGGGTGGCAGGGTTTCGGACCAGGACAGAGGTAGGGAAATGGTTAGGAGACTGTTGCAGAGTTTAGGGGGAACTGAACAGAGTAAACCTCAGTGGGGATTTCAATGGATGTTGGTAAGAGGTAGAGGCAGGAATTTCTTGATCCATGGAAGCCAATTCTGAGAGTTCTAGTTTGAGTAACCAGGGCAGAGTTGGCGCCAGTGACCGGGAGATGGGGAGAAGAGCAGGCCTTGCAGGGGAGACGAGTTCTGTGTATCCATACTGACACCCAAGCCCGGAAATGGATTCCGGGAAGTACCCTGCCGTGGCGCCACCTTTGGGGCTGGAGATGGGGACTGGTCATCTTGAGCATACTTGAGACCCGACCCAGTCCAGTCCTACCTGCTCACTGCAGCCAGACTGATCTATCCAAAAGCATCTTTTTTTGTACACGTTGTCTTTCTGTGCAAAGACTTTCAGTGACTCTCACTCCCTGGAGCATGAAGGTCTAAGCCCTCAGTTTCCAGTGGTGGACTCCCCTGAGTCTGTTCCCTGCCTTCCTGGACAAGGACTCCTTGGCCACAGGTGCTAAGAGGCCAGTGCAAACTAGCTTAGGCCACAACAGGAGTTTACTCATTGATGTAATCAGTGGGGGTTCAGGGATGTGTGTGCCCCAGGACATCTGCTATCCCCTGCTCCTCTTTGCATGCTGACCTCATTCTCTCATCCCCATCTGATCCACGTGGTAGATGAGTATGAGGTGCAGCGCCCTCCATACTTCCAGTCTCATGACATTTTCACCAGAGTGGGTGGAGTGCCTTTTCCACCCAGTTCCACTTAGAAAAATCCCAAGAACTCCGACTGGGCCAGCTTGCATCAGTGGCCCCTCAACTGGGTCAGCCAGCCATCAATGGCTGGGAAACTGGAGTCTGAACCACATGCTTGGAGAAAAAATGAGTGTTGCTCTGTGTGTGTGTGTGTGTGTGTGTGTGTGTGTGTGTGTGTGTGTGTATTTTAATAAGCCATTCAATTTAGTTTCCTGTATACAGGATAACAGGGAGGTGTGTGTGTGTGTGTGTGTGTGTGTGTGTGTGTGTGTGTGTAAAACCTCTGCCTGCTCAGCCCTCTCCAACCAGAACCTCCACCCGACCAAGCCCAGCTGCTCTTAGCTCAAATGCCCCAAATCCCCTTCCTGTTCTCAAGTTTATTCTCAAAGGCCAATGACTGATTCCGCATCCTTTTCTTCCTCCTCCCCACCCTGCCTGGGGGACATGGCATAGGGACACGGTGACTTTTCTCATTTGACACAGGAAAAAAATCAAAGACAAAGAGGCAGAGAAACTTTTCCAGGCTGGAGGGCAGGGATAAGACCAGGCGGTGTGTCTCCAGGGCCCCACGATGTGTCCCAGTGTCTCTCTGCGCGTGGGCTCCCAGGGGACCGCGCCTCCGGGGAGGTGGGGGCCAGGGCTGTCGTCCCCCGCGCACAGCCTGCTGGCTGGCGAATGGCTCAGCTGTGAAACGGCGCCTCTGCGGCGCGTGCCTTTCCTCCCTCAGCTCCTGGGCCTGGGGACTGGGTCTTTCCTGGTGGTGATTGCATGATTTAAAATTCTAAGGGGAACTGGGAGGATTTTTTTTACAGGCAAGGACAGAGTGAAATAAATATTAATTTCAATGCAGATGCCATCCTTTTCTCATCCTCTTTACTGTCTTGTACATGCAAATGAGAGTCTGCAGCCTTCTCTGAGACTTTCCCACAGATCAGCATGTGTAAACCTCCCTCATCCCTGGATTTAGGAATGCGTGTCTCCTGTGAGTTCCCGTTGCTGTGCCTGATTTAAAATGCAGGCTCAAACGTCACACAGCCCTTGCGCGAAGAGACCCTGAGCACGCTTCCTCCCTGGCTGGAACAGTTTTTTTCTTCCTTGGAGAACTGTTGACGTGTGGGTTTCCTTGTTAATCAAGGTTCCCAGCACAGCTGTGAGTTGGCTCAGGACCTCCAGAATGTGTTTTTCAACCATCTCCCGGGCTCTGGCTATTCTGGCCTGTCAAGACCGGACTTGTTGGGGCTGTAAAGATGTTCATTCCAGATTCGGAGTGATATGCATGGTTTTCAGAGCTGGCCTCAGCAAGCTAGGACCAGTCCTGGGTGTGTAACCAGACCAGGGTGCTGGGGCAGGCGGACAGCGAGGTTTCTTGAAAGGACTGAGGAAACCGGCGCAAGGCAGCCAGCAGGCCTCACAAAGCACGGGGCTGCCTCCCTCCCAGAGGCAGACCCCTAATGCCTTGCGCACCAGACCTCAAATGGGAACTGTTTATTTCATATGACCAGAGGAGCATTCTATAATTTAACAGTGAGCCGTGCTAACAGTGCAGGTGTGCTCTAAGTTGCTTTACAGACACTGGTCTAGCTCATCTCAGTGACATCTTGCCGCATGTTTATCCCCATTTGGAAGACCAGGAGCCTGGGGCTCTACAGAGAGGCAGTCACGTGCCCAAAGGCCCGTCAGTGGCACAGTGGCCTATGGGTGGAGGGCACAGGGCGGCTGTGCTCTGAAATACTGTGCTGTGACATCGATTAGCATCAGGGTTATTAAAATGCTAGTGATAGGAAAGACGTAGGCAGATTCAGATTTCCATGAAACTTGCATGTTTTCTAACTTACGAATTTTCTAACCAAACTTCACCCTGGTTGGGCAAATGGGGACCTCATCCACTCCCTCACTTGCCCTAGTTCTCAGTATATCTACATCTCATGTAATGACTGGGAGAGGTTTTAGAAGTGGAGCCATGTAAGTGGGTGACCGTGATACCAGCCCTCCCCTCTCCTTTCCTTTCTTCCTTGCTCAACATATACTTATTATTTAATTTACAGACATAGTACATTTTCTTACACACACACCCCCCCCCCCCATAAAAAGGATCATTCCCAAATTTCTGGTGGATTACATTGAGGCATGCCGTAGAGTAGGAGACAGGAACCCTGCCTGCATCTTCTGCTCACGGTGGCCGCGGGTGGATTTGGTCCTTGAATGAGCCTGGCGAGCCTACCAGCTCCAGCCCCCGCGGAGGCTGCCCGCAGCGGCTGTGTGGGGTGGAGGCGAGGGCGGCCGGAGCCCGTGCCGTTGCTGCGGACCCCCGCTCTGTGTCCACCAGCTGCCACCTTCTTCCCTCAAGATAAGAATCTTAAGAAACAAGCAATCAGACTTACTTTCTAGGAATGAAATTCAACTTAAGGGACAAACAGAGAATTTGAACATGGAGAGAAAGCTATGTGATTATGATGTGATCATTAGTAACGATTACAGCATTTGGGTGAGAAGTTGATTATTCGTTCTTGGGCCATCCTTGGCTACTGAAGAATGTAAAACCCAAAGGGCCAGTTGAGTACTACACTTCCACTCAGTGTAAATTTCCCAAAAGAGCACAGCTGTATTACACGTGCTCTGGGGTGTCCCAGATGTCCCCTGTCTTGTGCCAACAGAAAAATGGGGAGTGACTTGGGTCTTGCCGATCTTTGAGGCACATCAAATTCAGAGGGTATCGATACGTAAGAAGATTTTCACAAATGAGAGTTGAAAAATATGGGCCAGAAGAAAAGGCTGTAGGAATTGGGCCAGACTGGCATGCCGTGCTGGTCCTCTGCTGCTGGGCTGAGACCTGCACCCCCCTCTCTGTCTCCTACTTAACTGTGGCCTCTGCATAAACTAGCAATGCCTGTGACTGTTACGGGAGTGGGGACTTATCTCTTCTGCCCTTTCCTCAGAATGTAGTCTAAGGAAGGACAGGAGGATTCTTAGGGCATTCGTGGGATCGAGAGTTTCAGGGAACACCGCGGACCACACAGACAGGATAAAATCATTGCCCCAGAGGTACTATTGCATTACCCTAAGTTACTAGAATTTACTTTGTAGCCCAAAAGACCCCAAAACTAACCTAGGCCATGACTGAAATGGCTGCATTTTGAGAGAAAACTCAAATTCCTCCTGGACAGAAGCATTTAAGTGGAAGGGTACACTGTTACAAAAGTTCTGGTTGTTTGGGGGACACCTACAGAATTCTGCCAGAGGTCACAGTCACATGTGACCCATCCTGTAAGGCAGGCATCTCATTGCTGGTCCTCAAGGAGCACAGACATCAATCACAGTACACAATCTTTCTCAAAGGTACAAATGGATTCCTTCTGCCAAGTTTTCTTATGTGGGCAAGGGCAAGGGCAAGGTCTCATAAGCTGTAAGCACTTGGGGAAAAATGATAAAGTAGCATTAATATATGTGATTAAAACAGTAAGTGAAAGTTCTAGAAGGCATCCACCACCAAAACAACCACTGTATAATCACAAGGGTGACTGTAGGTGAGTGACTTCTGAATTGCTTTCTGTAGCTGGGGAGATGCCCACCTCTGCTGGGCCAGAGGCTCCCAGCAGGCAACCCAGCTCCTTATAATGTAGTAGGGCCAGTCCTCGCTGGACTGAAATGAAGAGCCCTTCGCAGTTGTGAACTAGCCCTGGGTCTGTCTCTCCCACTCCTTCCCCTACCCTGTCACCCTCCCTTTCTCTTCCCTTCTCAAAATGCAAGGCTAGGCAGTGCTTGCTTTGGCAGCACATCTACTAAAAAAATTCGAATGATACAGAGAAGATTAGCATGGCCCCTGCACAAGGATGACACACAAATTTGTGAAGCGTTCCATAAATAAATAAATAAATAAATATATATATATATATATATATAAGGCTAGGCAATTGTGTAACCTCCTAACTCTTCCTAAATGATGCAAGAGCTTAAGGGCATAATTTTTGAAGTCTGATCTTCGTCCCAGATCATTCGGGAGGCTTAGTCAAACTGAGCTCCATCTCTCTCCTCCCTGGGTGCCTCCCTGGGGTGCCCCATCTCCACAGTCCACTGGGGAGAGAATAATAATTATAGATATCCCCCCAAGGGTTAGGATGGAAGTAACAAGATAGCTGATTGTATATTTCTGGTAACAGTGTAAAACAATATTATCTCAAAACCTGGAGTGAAAGACTGTTGCATATAAAGTGCTAAGAAACCTTGCTGTTTATGAGGGATGCTGGGATGGTGAGAAAGAGGGTGGGGGGCATGGCCACGTCACCGGAGGAAGGAGAATGTGAAGAGAAATATGAGAATAGCTTTTGAAATTGGGTGAATACAATTCAGTGGAGGGTTACAGGACAGTAAACCTGCTGGTTGCTAAATTTTCAGAGTCAGACTGAGAAGTGAGCCCAGGGAGAAGCATAAGGGATTTAGGTAGGCATACAGACTAACTATCAGGGTAGCGAAATAAAGGCTAGGATCATAATATCAGTTAGGATTTAGTTCAGCATCCAGTAACAGGAATCCCCAAAATAACAGGCTTAAATAAGACAGAAGATGGTGCTGATGTCTTAACCTCACATTGTGAAGAACCTGGGCTCTTTCAGGCCTTCTGCTCCCCATTCCTAGGGTGTGATTTCCTCCTCTTGGCCCAATATCGTGTTGCAGCTCCAGCCATCACATCTCAGTTCAGAAGTCCCCCAACATGGCAGTTTACCCTTCATTGGCCAGAATTTAGTCACGTGGCAATAGAATGCCATCCTTTGGCTGTATGGCAATATGCCTAGCTGAAAAAGGGCTTCAAGTAATTTGAGAGAGAAGAGGAGAGACCCTCCATGAGTAAGAAAAGCCATAGACATCTTGGGTCTTTGTTCCATCCATGAATATCAGGAGGGCCTGATGTGTTCAGGCATTGCTTGAGGGCAGTAGAAAGAAAGCAGATGGGTTTCTGCGCTCATGAAATTTACAGTCTAGCGGGAGGCAGGACAGACAATAAACTACCAGGAAATGTGGCCTGGATGACAATCTACATTATATACTCAGGTCTCTCCCAGGAGCTCTTTGCAAATGCACCTGTTCATAACCAATGATTGGAGCATTGATGGCAAACATGACCTTTAATGCCCGTGGGCATCTTGGGCAGCCAACACCAGCATTTCTTTGATACGAGTTCAGCTCATCGGATGGTCCCGAGTGCCCGTGCTGTTAGAGTAACAGTGGTGGGGAGAGCAGGAGACGCGAGAGGTGAGCAGTCGGCCAGCCAGTGCCCTGCCCAGAGAGCAGCCATCATTCTACGGCCAGCCCCTCATGGGCCGACGCGCCCAGAAAGACTCTAGGGCCCCAGCTGTAAAATCCCAAGTCTGTTTTCTTTTTCTTTGGGTGGACAAAAACTTGGGGCTCTTCCCTTGTAAAGGAGCAGGGCAGTGTGGTCAGGATAATTCTGTGGTCCCCACGGGATTTTGAGGCCAAGCTGGGAACTTGGGAAAACACAAGGACATGGCCTTTTCCGGCTCCCCTGACCTTCTGCCAGCATCCCAGAACCTGGTTCTGCTGGGAACCGGCAGGTGTCCAGGTTCAGTTCACATGTCCGTAAGTGGGCCTAGATTCTAAGTTAAAGTGAAGCCAGCGTTGCCCACCCAGAACTCCTGCCCTGGCCGCTGCACAGTAACCTAGATCAGTGATTCTCTGAGGTAAAGGACCAAATTTTTGTTTTGGTTTAAACTGGAAAGCTTCAATTTCCAATCTGTCATAAAAATGAAATAGTAGAAAAGTGAATTAAAAAGCCATGCACACTGCAGACCTAGACATCTATTACTGGAGTCCATGTTCCTGGAATCGAATCACTTCCAGCCTGGGGACTGGGCAGCCAGCCTGCAGGCCCAGAGCCGGTCAGGGGCCCCAGCCTCCCGGCTCCACCTTGGGGCGGCTCCGAAGGAGGATGAGGAGGCCCTGCCCGCCCTTTTCTCCCTGGTGCCCCTGCCCTGCTCCCCATGTTAGCCTCTACCCGGGCAGCCTGATTAAAGGAACACCGTGGCTAACTCCTATCACAGGCCCACGTGCAGGTGAAAATTTTACTACACTCTTGCAGCCAGAGAAACGAAAGGTCACCGCCAACTATAATCATTATCGAGGTTCCCCTACCTGGACAGAGCTTCCGGCATATACTAGGTTGATTAAGAAAGCAGCCAACTGAAAGGCGGGCAGTGTCCCCCCACTGCATGGCCGGGCTGGCCTGGCAAGGTGGAAGGTCACCGTGGACCCTGTGTTGCAGTTCTCCAAGGAGCGGCACCTCATGGACAGGACGCCCGAGAGGCTGAAGAAGGAGCTGGAGGAGGAACTGCTGCTGAGCAGCGAGGACCTGCGCAGTCACGCCTGGTACCACGGCCGCATCCCCCGACAGGTACCTGCCCTCCTCATGCAGTGTGCCCGGATCTTCTCAGACAGCACCCAGATCAGTGACCCTCAGGGTCACACGCCCAGGCCACAAAGGAGCAAGCCCCAGTTTAGCCAAAAACAGATACTGTGAAGTGGCTTGCAAGGCTTGACTTTGGCCCGCCTCTAAGGGGACCTTGGGAAGATCTAAGGTCAAGAACCCAAAGTACATTTCCAAGTGCCCAGTAAGTAGATGAAGGAAGAGCAGGTGCTCCTGTAGTCCGCGAACATGGGGTGGGCAGGACACAGCAGCCACAGGCTGGTGACCTGAAGTATGAGGCCAGGCTGTGGTTCAGATAATTGGACACTTGGCTAGCTGCCTGCAGCCTCATAACCTCTGGAAGCTGCTTTTTTTTTTTTTTTAGGGCTATGACATTATTTCAGGTGTAGAGGGGGTATTATCAGGGCCGGTGGCTCAGAGCAACAAGGCTGCTGGTGCCCCTGGGGGAAGCAGTTACTCTCCATCCCTACCCTGCCCCTGGTCCTGAGGTAGGGAAGAAGAGGAATTATACCAGTGACCACAGACTCACCTCCTAGAATGTACTTGTGTGACTGTCACCAGTGATAGCTGGGAAAAATATTTTTTGCTTCATAGTATAGAAATTGTAAAGTAAGTGCAGACTTGGGGTGTAGAATTTCTCCTGGGTTTTCATTGCCCCCCGATCTGACCAGTCATTCACCCAGGACAGTATGACCGGAAAGGAGTGAGTGAGGGTTGAGGAAAGGGCATCATGTGAATTATATTTTATAATGTAGCAGATTTCTCAGCATTATCAAAGAAATAATCCTCATTCTAACTCTTCCTTTTCTTAATTTGAAATTGATTGTAGCAAATACAGAAAATTAAAAGAAGAAAATTATACTCTCACACATAATTTCCCTTCCTGGAGATAACCACTGTGAACATGTTGATATAAATCCTCCCAGACTTTTCTGAATTTAGTGTGAAATTATGTTGCAAAAAAATTTTTTTGTAACCCACTGTCTTCACTTAATGACATGTCCTGGGAATTTTCTCCTGCTAGAAAATATTCTTCCACACCATTTCGCATTGCATGCCATCTCCATTGTATGCATGCCCCACTATTTATTGGTTGCACTCAGCAGCAGCCTTTAAGATAACTACTACGTTCATAACTATAATTATTTCCTCAGGCTCAATTCCAAGATTTGGAGTTTCTGTGTAAAACATTTTTATTTATATTTTTAAGGCAAAGATGCAGTTTTAAAGTAACCATGGTAGCATACTATTCAACGCTGACTGATCGCATATTGGAACGTCCTGGAAAAATTGTCAGGGTTGGTAAAACTGATGACTGTCACCACCATCCTTCTCCTTATCATAACCATATAATTTGTTTCCCACTTGCCAGGAGTGTAAATTTTCAGCCATTTGCATCATTCTATATTGTATAAACGAACACTGTAATAATAATGATAGTTACAACTAACATTTCACTCCTTTAAATCTTTACAGCTACTCTGTAGGTAATATTATTCCTGCTTCACAGATCATGTAACTGAACCACAAAGAGGTTATGCAACTTGTCCAGAGTCACAGCAGAGCCAGAGCGCACACCCAGACAGCCATTCTACAACCAACACAGTAGAAATTCTCCTTTTATGATAAACATCAGCATCCATAAATAGTTCACAGTTTTTGAGCATCTACTGTGTCCAGCCACCTTACTCGGGCTTTATATACATTATGTATGCAAATATATAATCCTCCCAATAACTTTGTGAGGCGGGAGAGCCAGCCCTCCAGGGCCTGTGGGTGGGCCGAGCCTGATCCCACGGTGCCTGGCCTCCCCGTGCGCTGGGCCCCTCCTCCTCTGGCCGGGCCTGGGAAGGGGCTCAAAGGATGACTCCAAAATGCCAGCAAAACACTCCTGCATTTGGGGGTGCTGGGAGGAGTCAGACCTGCCAGACATGACTTTTCTTATTTATTTTCTGCCTCTTTACATCCTTCACATTTGCCTAATTGTCATCTTCTCATGACACCCTCCTGGCCAACCTATTTAGAAGGGCATCCCTCACCCCTCCCAAGCACTTCTTATCTCCCTTCCCCATTTACTGGTTCCTTAACTTTACACCTGACCTGCCATACCTGTTGCTTATTTATGCTCACAGCAACAGCAGCTCTCTCCTAGAAACAGGAGTTCCTGTGGCAGCCGGGCTGTGGGCTGCGTCACTCTCTGCTGTAAACCCGGCACCCACGGTGCACTTGGCACACAGCAGGTGGTCGGCAGAGCGTTCCTAAATGAACGAATAGGTCTTCGGAGAACTTGACATTTGCAAAAATAAGAAGCCGACTGAGGAAGAAGAGGCAGGCCCGCACTGCTTTCTGCTGGCCCCAAGGGGTGGGGAAGACGGCCGCTTCCAAGGGAGGTAAGCCGGCCTCTCCTGTTCTTCACTGACCGCTTTGCCCCAAAGGTATCAGAAGACCTCGTGCAGCGAGATGGCGACTTCCTGGTTCGCGACTCCTTGTCCAGCCCCGGAAACTTCGTCCTGACCTGTCAGTGGAAGAACCTCGCTCAGCACTTCAGGATCCAGCAGACGGTCCTGCGGCTCACGGAGGCCTACAGCCGCGTGCAGTACCGGCTTGAGACGGAGAGCTTCGACTCCATCCCCGGCCTGGTGCGCTGCTATGTGGGCAACCGCCGGCCCGTCTCCCAGCGCAGCGGGGCCGTCATCTTCCAGCCCGTCAGCAGGACGGTG
This sequence comes from Smutsia gigantea, assembly GCA_032199065.1. Taxonomy (NCBI): domain Eukaryota; kingdom Metazoa; phylum Chordata; class Mammalia; order Pholidota; family Manidae; genus Smutsia; species Smutsia gigantea. The sequence goes on along the minus strand of JAVSCE010000727.1, from coordinate 205,859 downwards.
CCCCTGCGCTGCCTGGAGGAGCGCTACGGTGTCTCCCCGGGCCGGGCCCGCCAGCGCAGCCTCGCCGAGGGGAGGCCCGACGCGGCCCAGAGGCTGAGCCTCGCCCTGGGCGGCTGGGCCCGAGAGCAGAGCTCGCCCCGGGGAAACCTCCTCAGGTGGGTCGGGGCCGCCAGGGGGCCTGGACGTGCCCAGGCTTAGTGGGGCGGATGAGGGGCTCACCCGGGAACAGGGGCAGTGAAAATGTTAATAATGCCAGGGGTTGCTGGAATAGCTGTCACAGGGCAGGGCACGATTAGTGCTGAAAATAGGTGATACGGTCGCTGGTCGCTGAGGAAGGGGCCGGGGGGCTGGGACCGACATTGCGAGGGAGGCGGATTCCAGCTGGTCCAAAGGCTGGGGAAGGTTTGGATGGATGAGCAAAGGAGAGGGAATTCCTGGGGTAATGCCCAGCATGGGCAGAAGTGTGGAGAGGAAGGGCCGGAGGGGCTGGCTGGGGTAGGCTTAGGGGGGCGACCAGATCAGACGCCTAATGCCAAGCCAAGGGGTTTGAGGGAGACTCAAAGACTCGACACAGAGAATGGGGTGCCCTAAAACATAGAACGATGGTCCAGAGGGCCAAGGAAAGTGATGGACGAGTGAGTGAGCAGTGGAGGGTTAGGAGGTGTGGGGACCTGGCTCCCCAGAACTATTCTTAAGGGCAAGTCAGATACCCCAGGAGGGACCAGCTGGGGTGCACTTTAGGGGGAAAACCAGTCACTTCATCTGAGAGATGCCTGGGGCTTGCTGAGGGCCAGTGTCCAGCTCGGGGCTCAAGAGAGGAATGAGGCCTGGGAGTGGGCATCAGGGCGTGGTCCACATGAGAATGGTGGTTGACAGAGTGGCAACAGGTGAGATGCCTAAGACAGGAGGCGTCCAGAGCCCGGGCTGCAGCCTGAACCCCAGAGACCAGCGAGGGAAGAGCTCAGAGAGTGCCTTTGGCTCCCGGTTTGCGTCCCTCACGGGGCTGAGAGTCACTGTGCCTGTTTTCTAACTGCCGGGAAAGGACGGCCAGCAGCAACAGGCATGGTAGGGCGCAGACCGGCCCAGCCCCTGGGTCACAGCTCCCCACATCCAGCCCCCCAGCATCTAAGCTTGCACATTCACGCCAACAGGTTTTATTCTGCTCACTGGTTTTCTTTCTGGAGCAGTGGGAAGTGTCACAAACTGTCATTTCTAGACTGCAAAAATTCAGAAGCAAAATACAGGACTCTGAGTAATACGATTGACAGCTGGAAGCTTCAGTAGATGTTAGTCAGTATCTGCCTGCCTGGACACAAACGCTGGTCCACCACTGACCTGGTCAGCCCTGGGCAAGCTGCTATCCTTCTCTGGGCCTCAGTTTCTCCATCTGGAAAGATGGAGCCTTTGGGGGTTAAAGATTGGCTAAGCAAAGTGCTTATTACGGTGCCAACACGTGGACAGTGCTAAGCGAGTGTTAATAATCACAGTACTTGACTATTTTCTGAGATGGTAGAACACAGGACTCAGGGCAGTTGCAGGGAGGGAGCCAAGAACTGATATTTAGAAATTCTCCTTTTCCATAGTGACAAGACTGGACTTGCCATCCCTTAAAATATTAAAGAGGTACCTTTTCCTCTCTTTCTTTTGAGAGTGGGGGTTGGCTGCTCGACTTAGGAACGGGGACTTAATGTCGTGAGCAGAGCCAGGGCATATTTGGCAGCACATCTAAACCCTGCCAAGTGTGCGGGGGAGCAAGGCCCCCTTGTCTGCCCTCAGCAACCCGGATTTAAAGTATGCCTTTTTTTTTTTCAAGATAAGAAATGAAAGGAAGACTGAGAAAGTCTCCAAGTCAACAAGACAGGCCTAACAGAGCCACTCTCTGGTTGCCCTTTGAGACAGAGCTCCCTCAGCCTTGTCACTTGGGGGCATAAGGAGCAGGCCCAGAAATGCCCCAACCTGAGAGTGGGGAGGGCTCAACGTGAAGGCGGGCCCGCCGCCCTTCAGTGGCTCGGCAGCAGCTCCCCTGACGTGGGGCCCGCTGGTTGGCTGGCTGGCCCAGCCGCCCGGCAAAGGTGTGCCAGGCCGCATTCCAGGTCGTGCTCTGGGCCAGTGGAGTCACTGCTCGTGGGGATCGCCGCTTAAATATCACTTCACGGAAGCCATTGCCTTTTGGAATTTGCCCTCTGCTCTGCCTTATCTCTGAGGGGCTGCCGGAATTTCTCTGTTGCTGGGAATTTGGGGTTTTTTGGCCTGTTTTTTTCTTTGGTGCTTACAAAGGTAGGAAAGAACTTTGTGATTTCTGTAACATAAACTGGGGGAGGGCCCACAAAGTTCACTCCAGTTTGACGGGTGCAGTGCTTTCTCTTCTGGCAAAAGACAGATTCTGTTCCTTGGTGCTAATTAGAAAAATCCCCAGTCTGAACTGGCAGGGGACAGAGGAATGCTAGCTGATTGTTCCGAAAGTCAGGTTCCACCGTTCTTCTGTGAGGCTGCGCCCTGCGCCTCCAAGCTGCCGCTTGGTGACCGTGCTCGTCCCTTTTCCCGGCTCAGCAGGAGGAGGCTGTCTGTGGGGACCCCAGGACATCCAGAGGGCTGGGGGTGACAGCCTCCCTGGGCAATCCTGCAGATCATCTGGGGGATGCCAGGATTCGCACTCAAATGGTAACTGCTCCATGTCTTCCTTCCTAACTGTGACACTGTGAGGCATGGTGGAAAACACATGTTAAACAGGTCGTTCCTCCTGGGACTGTAAGGAATTTTAGGCTCTGTGAAAAGTATACATTCCAGTTAATCAGATTTTCCTGCAAGTATTGTGAAACCTTCAGTCACGCACTAGGATGGGAGGGCTCAGGGGAGGCATCCCGGGACCTACCTGCTCATGGGGACCTGACCATGGAGCCCGGGGCACGATCATGTGTTAATCGCACCATAGTGATCTCCTCCTCCGTCACTCTTAGGAAACGCTTTCGCACTCTCATTCTGAGCAATCCGTTTCTTAAAAACTTTCCATGACGCTGCCTAAAGGTTTTATGATTTAATGACACATTTCCTCCTCACTTGTCTCTTGCTTCAGAAATAAAGAGAAGAGCTGTAGTCAGCCAGCCTGCCTGGATCACATGCAGGGCAGAAGAGCCTTACCCCTCAAGGCCCACCAGTCGGAAAGCCACCTGCCAATTGGTAGGTCTTCGGGGACGTCTCGGGGGGAGGCTGACAGTGTTACCCTGGTCTCCTTCAGGCTGCTGCCGCCCGCTCCATCTGCCCACCTGCTTTGGGAACAACAGAAGGCTCCATGCCTGCAGGCTGGAGGGAAGGGGGTTTGTAGAAATATATCCGGATGCCAGTCACTGAGCTGGACACTATGCGTGCTAGCTTCATTACAAGCCTTCAAAATGGGCTTGATTATCCCTTTTCCAGCCGAGGAAACCGAGGCACAGGGCTTCAGTAACTTGTACAGAGTCATCCATTGGGTGAGCGGCTAAGCCAGCATTTGAACCCAGGTTTTCTGATCCTAAGCCTGTTCAGTAACTGGTGGTCTTCATGACAAAGCAGCATATCCCTCAGTCCCCAGGGCAGACCGCAGGGCTGGGGCCAGTGCTGCGTCTCCTGGTGGGGCAGCTGTCCAGAGAGCCCTTCTGCCTCTTCATTCCCCCTTCACAGCCGGAAAAGCAAGAGGGTGTGATGTGGGAAAACCTAGTAAGCAATTCAATTAGGCCATGGGACTGTTTTCCTAATGTTATAACTGACCGTCCTTGGGCCCAGAAGGTGATTTCCTGATGCCCCTTCACAAACGACGCATGTGAGGTTATCCCAGCATCTTTTTCTCCCTCCCCAGTGCCACTAGCTCTCCCTTAAAGCTGGCTGGGACCACTCAGGCTTTCAGAGTGACTCAGGGCCCTTTATGCTATGTGGCTGAAGACTCCTGTTTCTTAGAGCAGCTTAGCATTACTCACCGCCATGCAAGCTCAGTGTGATTTCCTGTTCTGACTGTACTAACCTGTGGCCATAAATGACGCGGCAGCCCTGCTGGCAGCAGTCTCTGGGCTTCAGAATTCCCCGGGAAGTGGAGTGGGGCCAGCGAGCCCTCAAAACGCTCCAGATTGTCTTCATGGGGTTGCTCTAGATGAAGCAGGGGTGGTCATACTGACTCATCTTTTAAGAATGAAAAATGAAGCCCAAGGGAATGAGTTGAGGGCTGGGAACTGTCACTCTAGTTTTGTTTGTTTTGTGCTCTCCACAAAGCTGAGCTTTTTCTGACCCTGTCTTATCTTCCACAGGCTGTAAGTTGTCCCCTCAGTCCCTGGGTGTGGACACAAGCCCCTGCCCAAACTCACCCGTTTTCAGGACGGGCAGCGAGCCCACCCTGAGCCCAGCAGTGGTTCGGAGGGGCTCCTCGGACCCTAGGGCAGGGGAGGTACTGCGGGGCTCAGACAGCCAGCTGTGCCCCAGGCCGCCCCCCAAGCCCTGCAAGGCGCCCTTCCTCAGGGTTCCCGCATCTCCTTCCACCTGGTCCAACTCAGAGGCCAACTACTGTGAGCTGAGCCCAGCCTTGGCTGTGGGCTGTGACGGGGGAGCCAGGCCCCCCTTCTGTGCCCAGGACAGCTACGGGGAGCTCCTGAGAGCCAAGCACAGCGGGGCGTCGGGTCCCCGCAACTCTGGCACCAACTACCTGATCCTTGACGACGATGACGGGGCAAAGCCTTGGGATGCAGGAGCAGCGGCACAGATGGACAGCGGGCAGGAGGACAAGGGCCAGTTTGTGACGCCCCTCCTGGAGACTGCCTCCTCCTTCAGGCCCAATGACTTTGAGTCGAAACTCCTTCCTCCTGAGAACAAGCCCCTGGAAACAGCAATGCTGAAGCACGCAAAAGAGCTGTTCACCAGCCACAATCCCAGGGTCATCGCCCAGCACATGCTGAGCATAGACTGCATGGTAAGTGCCCAGCAGGCAGAAGTCTGGCCGGCTTCCGAAAGTTTGGGAGAGGGATTCTGTCTTACTCTTTAAGTGTTTGCTGGTGGAAAAGTCTCGAGATGTATCTTGACACGTATGGGGATTTATTTAAGGGGTGGGAACCACAGGTGAAGACAACCTTTGCCCAGACAGGAAGCTTGTAAAATTGACCTCGGACAAAGGGATGGCAGGCCGCTGCCTCCTCACGCCCGTGTGTGGCTCCCTGGTGTGGAGTCGCTGCAGAATTTGTCTCACAGCCGGCGCTGATTTTGAAGTTCTCCCTGGGCCTCAACTCCATCAGAACCGGTGAAGTCTAAGCCCAAAGGAGAGTAGATCATAGATGAAAATGTAGTATTCTAGAGTAGCAGAGCCTTTGTTATTTTTAGTTCATTATATATTTATTTTTATTGATACTAATATTAAAGTGGTCTTTAGGATAAACATTTTTAAAGTTACCTTGAATTGTTATTTCAGGTAATACTTGCTCCATTTAGAAAAATTATAAAATTGCCTGCATTTGAGCAACAGGTAAGGCCTTAGTGAGATTTAAAAGCCCTTTTTCATTTATAACTCAGTGAAGTCAGTTCACCTCAAACGTCAGGGCTCACCGAGGAGCTGGGTTGTCCGAAATAAAGTTCCCGAGTCGTGACTCCTGGGAGGAAATCCAGCCTCTGGGCCTCCCTTCAGGAGATCCTACGGTGGCTGAGCCCATCGCGGGGCCGGAGGCCTCCCAAAACAGCCTGTGGAACATTAAGTAGGTACTGGAGTAAACAAGTCCCTTCCTGAAAACAGGGCTCAGTACCTGTTGCCAGGCCTGAAAGGTGGTCCCTGTGTGTATGTGTTGGTGGCACGGGGCGGGAGTGGGGTGGGCGGAGGGCGGCCAAGAGAGCGAGGAAGGGGCTGCGCTGGAGGGATGGGGGCCTGTTCACGGGGCTGGCTGGGTGTCCTTGCCCAGCACTTGGCTCGTGCTAAACCCTTGACTCAAATGAAAGCGAGCTAGACCCGTTCGGGTAGTCGGAGGATTTAGGATTCCTGCTGTAGTGCCTCTCGGCCTGTGTCCTGGATCTGCGGACAGAGCCATGCCAAACAGGCCAGGGGCCTGACATCAGCCTGTCTGGGTTCTGCACAGAGGAGAGCCTGGGTCTCCGTCTACAGGATAGCCTCATTCCCAGAAGGAAATGGATCCTTCCTGGGCCCTCACACAGGACTTGGGGAGCCGGATCAGTCTTTGCGGGAGGGTCTGGAACCTGCCGACCACCTTGGTGGCCGTGAAGCTAGAGCCCAAGTCTGTTCTTAGCCGAAGGAATCCGCCTCTTTCTTGTTCCTTCTCTCTTTGCGTTTTGTCCCCCTGGTGGGGCCCGACACCAGACTGCCTTCGGGCATCCCTGGAAGAGGGGCTGGATGGAGCCCCCTGGCAGCCGGACCGAGACCCGGAGCAGGAGCTCGCCCTCCTCTGCCCACCCGCAGCCCTCGAGGGCAGGGCTCTCTAGTCTTCCTCCCTCCTGACGTCCTTATTCTGTCCTTAGAACTACCAACTTCTGGGCTTTGCGTACAGGAACCATCAGCATGTCTAAGAGGGGAGAACGCCGGGTCTCTCGTTACCCACTCTTAAGTGCAGGGGCAGCCAGATGGCGCCCCCTGGAAGCTGAGAACAGGCGCTGGGCAGCATCTGGGGCCCAAGTGCTGACGCACGGAGCCTGGGCTCACACCCAGAAGGCCATCGCGGTCCTGAGCGCCTCAAGGCTGCCTGTCCAGCAGTGTGCGGCCCCCCTCCCAAGGCTGGGGCTGGAGTGGGCACCTCATTCGCCCAGAGTACAGCCAATCGCCCACCCACCCACCTTTGCAGGAGCTGGAAGTAAGGCCCAACAGTTAAGAGCATGGCCTCTGCAGATGACCTGTCTGAGGCTAATCCAGCCTTTGCAGTTCTTTCTTCCCTGCACCCCGTCTATTATAAGAGGAAGAAAACAATGCCCGCTACCTGGTGGCTGTGAGAACTAGATGAGGTAACACACGGGACACCCCGCACACGCCCAGCCCTGTGAGGCTAGGTAAGTGTGTATCAGTGCTACCTGTTCGGCCTGGACTGAGCCCCTGCCGTGCGCCAGGCCAGGTCACAGGAGGGCAGTAGGGGACAGTGATACAGGAATTCAGAGCACAGCTGTGGGAAACGCTGTGCGGTGGAAGGCACCGCTGCTGTGGGGCTCCAAGGCAGGGTCTTGAACAGGGGAAGGGAGGGGCTCAGTGTGGGGATGGCTGGGATGAGTCTTGAAGCCTGGGTGGGAGTCGGCCAGACGGAGAACACAAGGCATTGGCTAGGTGGCAGACAACAAGGACGTGCAGAGACCCAGACGTCAAAGGCCACAGGGGGAGGGTGTCTCACCGAGGCTCAATGTGGGCACTGAAGGCAGGGGTGGGGTCGGGTAGGGGAGGGCCTGGCAGGTTTTTCCTTCAGTGTTTTTAAGTCTCTACTTCTGGTCTCAGGCCAGTTGTGGTCTTCAAAGCACCTTGCTGCAGTGAGGGAGACAGGGCCAATCAGAGTTCCCTGCTGAGGGCAGCAGAGCCAGCCAGCGGAGCCAGGCGTTCCCACTGCAGTGAGAAGGTCCATTGGCCGCTGGAAGGAGGGCTGGGCCCGTCACTCCCCTGGGCCACTGCACCAGCTCCGGAGGCGGTGGGATGAGTGAGCAGAGCTAGGCCAGCTGAGATCAGAACAGAGGGAGCCTGGAACACCTCATCACGGGCCCTGATGCGGCGCTGCCTTGCGGGGCCCAGCTCATAGGACATGCTCTAGGAGGGTTCATCCTTCCTTCTGCACCTGTGAGCTGCACGGCCTTGAGTATTTACCAAGGGACCTAATCCTGACCCTACAGTGTGAGTTCAGGACCCCCATGTCCCATAGCTCAGCGTTGGCACAAACAGGTGTCAGCATTTCTTGGTAAAACCCAGGAAAGAGACCTCCCATGTTTACACTGAAGGAAAACAGACTGACAGCTTCTCTCTCTGAGCAGTGATCACTCTGGACTCTGGCGCTTCTAGAACAAAACTGAATTAATGACAAAGCTTTAAATCTCATTACACAGAGTGTGTGTGGATTGGAGGAAGCCCCATAGACTTGCTGGGTTTGGAGCCCCCAATAGGGCAGCTGTCCAAACAAGCAAGCAAGAGTATGTGACCACAAGTGGCTGGGGTGTGCATCTGGGCTGCCTCACTGCTATCAAGGTGTAAATCTCTTTCCAGGGATCACTGGAATTCTATCCCCCTTCCACATGGCCACTGATTCACAATTTGTGTTTTCAAATAGCATTTTGGGGGTTTTGAAGTCATTTGATCCTTTGCAAAGTCTTTGAGAAAGGTGAACTTAGTAGTTGTGTTAGAGAAAGGGGAAACTGAGGCCCAGCAAGCATAGTATGAACTCTGCATCCCATTCTGGCATCTGCCACTAGATAGCTAGTTCCCAGGGCTGACAGTGGTTCCTTAGCTCAACCACAGGAGTTAAGGGTCAGGTTTAGTAATAGCAGCTAAATTTCAGGGGTGTTTTGTGGCCTATTATGAACATATCTGGACTGTTCATATGCCTGGAATAATTATAATCAGAGAAACTCCACCAGATTGGGAAAGAAGAATTGTGAGCCTGCCGCGTGTCCAGGGCTGTTGGACCCGTCGTATCTGCTAGTTGCACCATTAGTACATCAATGCACTGAGGCATCATTAACCCCGTGTTAGAGCCACACTGATTCAGTTGTAACATTTCAGGTAACGTGTAATAACTCTAAACGGACCAATAGTACCTGGTTCCAATAAACTGATTACACACTAGAACTGAGTTGGGGAGAGCTGGTGGGACAAAGATTTTCTTTAGCGAAAACCTCTCGGGGAGAAGTGGGTGTGTTTTGAGACCACCGGTTTCAAATTGCTCTACCCGTTTCTAATAGTTTCCAGATGTATGATGCATTTACTGAGCTCAGGAGAGGCGTGATTAAGGGAAAGAGCAGCCCGCCTGCGGTCAAGTGCGAGCATGAAGGGCAGGGCCCGTGACCGAGGAGCGCGGGATGCAGTATGCTTTCCGCGCAGGGGATTGGTCAGCTCTGCGCTTGCGCAGGCCTGCTGCTGGCAGTGAAACCTCGCAGCCGGTTGCAGCCAGTGTTAGACAAAAGCTCAGAGAACTACACCGGTTTTCGTTGGGCAGAAACACCAAACCTGCAGATTCCGCAAACCAATTTAGATGCCTTCCTCCCAGATTTTATATTCCAGTATGTGTATTAAAATCCTCCAAATAGCACATAAAAACGACCTTTTGGATGCTGCTGCTTAAAAATAATGCAGCAGGTAAAGTGGAGCCACACGGCCCCAGATTAGTGTTTTCTTTCCACGTGCCAAATTCGTGTTTGCAGCAAGCCCACTTTCTGACGCATTGTATTTCAACGTGTGTTCGTGACAGGTCACTAGGATACTTGAAGTCTCTGAAGAGATGAGGAAGAATATGGGTGTGAGCTCAGGGCTGGAACTCATTACCTTGCCTTACGGCCACCAGCTGCGCCTGGACATAATTGAAAGGTGAGCAGCGCTGTCCTCTGCATTTCCGGCATTTTCAACTCCTTGAAGGCTGTCTGGGCAGCAGGTTTCAGAGCAGAGAGAGGCCCAACCCCGACCCGCCGCAGAGGCACCGCATTCAAGGGCCTGTGGCACTGGGCTGACTTTTCCCAGAAAGCTTAACCAGAGAATTCCGAGGCCACGCAGAGCAGCCGCCCAGAAGGCAGGGAACAGAGAACACGTTCCTGTCCCTGTGGCAGCAGCAGCTGGAGGAGAGGACAGCCGTCGCCACTCCCACCAGCGGGGGTCGGAGCTGGGCTGCTGCGGGCAGGCGGCATACTCAGACATCTCGTCCCCTCACTGAGCCGCGGCTCCTTTGTCTCTCTGGAGTACAAAATGCCTTTAGAAATTAAATGGGAGTTCATGGGAACAGTGTTTTCTTTGAGGGGTGGACAAATCGGGCATCAGAGGTCATGGGATGGCAGTACTCTGGCCCCCTGACCTCCGAGCCATCACTGCCCTTTTCTGACGAAAAGCCAGGGCCCTGGCTGTCCATTAAAACCCCCATGTGTGGGTATTGGATATTGAGAAATTAGAAAGACAGAAAGAGGAGGCACATTTTTAAGAAAAGTTAGACTAAATTCTCATATTATCAAAGAAGTTGGACTTCTCGACACACAAAAATAGTAAGTTGACTTGGGCATGATTATCGTCTTAAATTTTCTGTTTTTCCACCCGAATCCCCAACTGCCATGACACATGTCATTGGGTGTGCCGGACAGCCATTCTGGCCCAGGCTGAGGTCAGCAGGTTGGGGCTTTGTCTTGAGGCGATTTCCTCCTCCCACCCTTGTCTGCCCTCATTTCCTCTCTCCTGAGTCTGCCTGCCTGGGATCCCGCTCCTTGGCTTGTCTCCTGTCCAGGGTTGACCTGTGGGATCTACTTGCTAGAGCCTGGGGAGCAGTTTTCTTCATTGTAATGTGTTTAGTAAATAAAGGCCAAGGTTGTAGTGATGCTGAAAAGTCAAATGACACTATCTTCTTGTGTTTGAGAATCAAATACTAAACACCGTTCATTTTTAATTTACCACCTCACCCATTCCAGACCTGAGTGGAGATGTCTTTCGTATGACACATAATGCCGCCTCTTGCCAGCCTCTGGCGCTTATGCTCCAAATCTGCTATGCCGAGCTGCTTTTCCCTAGTAGTGTACACAGGAAGTTTTAGGCAAGTGTTAGTAGAATAACTGGATGATATAATTACCCAATTAACCACTGATATAATGCCAGGTCTTCAAGAAGTAGGGTATCCGTGTTTTATTAAGAGCCACTAAAACATAGGAGAAAACACTGAACAAAGAATTGATTGAAGGCAACATGAGAAGTTAGTTTACTTTTGTTAAAAGAAACCTAAATTGATTACCTGAACCTGAACACTTTACAAATGAGCAACAAAACTCTTTGGTAAATACAGCAAATAATAAAAATATATTTTAAGTCTATGCTAGGACCCATTAATTGAGAAAGATAAGAAATCAGGAAGAGGAGATAGAGAAAAAGAGCTCAAGACAAACAGGCAAAATAGACCAAGATACAGAGGGACGGATGTGCGCATGAAAACAAATGCCACAGCTCCTGTTTGCAAAGCACCTTCCAGTGATGGCACTTTCACACACACAGTCTCTGTTTCTCACAATAACCCTTGTTCCCATTTTATAGGTAAGGAAATCAAGGAGTGAAGCAGTCAGGTAACAGCCCGTGATCACACTGCAAATAAGCACCATATATATGGACATACACAACCACATCAGAGAAGCAGAGCTCGTTACTTACTTAACAATCATTGGAGAAACACGTAATGCTAGTCTCTAGATGAATCATGCTACCCTTGGCTTAAGGAAAGGGAGAACAACATACGTGGCCCCAGAGAGAAACCGTGGGTGGGGTCAAATCCTCAGCAGTGAACTTTCAGGACAGGGTGGCCCCAGAGTTTCAAGGGCACATTGTACATTCATGGCTGTGGCTGTGGGGTTCATCTCCAACGCTTGTACCACAGCCTGGGAGAAATGTACGGTCCTCCCAGCCCGATTCAGTCCACTCCTTGGCGCTGACTCACAGAGGGAAGGAAAGGGATTGCAGTGCGGCCTGCCACCCCGCTCATGTTAGTCTCATTGTCATGCAGAGAAAAGATCACTCTTGCTTCCTGTTCTGGGTCTGTGAGGATGACCCATGTCGCAGATGAAGAGAAAGGGGAGGATTGTTGGCAGATAAAAGATTTTGATTTTATTAGGGTCTGACCTTACAGGGAAATTCCTGCTGGTCGGCTATTCAGTCTTTGTCCACATCTCCATTCACTTTCTGGCCTTTCGACCACAGCAGCAGACATTTCAGTCTTAGCTCCTCATTCCTTCCGTTGTCTGACGTCCATGTCTTCCTGTGTCAAGCATATTCTCTCATCTTTCTATCCCTTCCACTACCCACTCCAGGGGCCTCAGGGGAGGTGAGCCTGTGCTGGGGGGCTCCTGTGTTGGGGGAACCAGGCGTCTCCTTGGACCTCTCATGGTGGAAGGTACAAGGAGCACATGCACTTCTGAGTAGCTTCACGCCAGGAGGACCCTCTTCCTGCTCCCTGGTCCAGGAGTGAATGTGCCTGTCCTGGAGCAGCTGTCCTTTCAGACTCTGTGGTGCACCCTCTGAGGCCTAGCCTGGGCCCTGCTGCAGTGGGGGGGGATCTCACTGTCGAAATCGACAACCAAGCTCTCTGCGCTGCCAGCACGTCTCAGGTGATAGCTGCAAGTGGTGCAAAGCCGGTCCTTTTCCTGGCCGGTTTGGTTCCGCTTCCTCCCAGTCCTGTTGACCCTGAGACTGACGGCTCATCTCCCTCTCAGACACAACACAATGGCCATCGGCATTGCAGTGGACATTCTGGGCTGCACGGGCACTTTGGAGGACCGAGCGGCCACTCTCAATAGGATCATCCAGGTGGCGGTGGAACTGAAAGACTCCATGGGGGACCTCTATTCTTTCTCGGCCATCATGAAAGCCCTGGAAATGCCACAGGTAAATTCCCACTTGCTTTGTGCAGCCCAGCAGGCCTGTGTGTACTTAACGTTCTGCAAAGCGATCTGTGAGCCCATGCTTAGCAAATCACAGGCTATTTTAGTTAATCCCCAAAGGTAAACTGAACCTTAGTGAAAGGTGCTGGATGGGGGCAACCAAGTGAAGTGTCCTAAGTATTTGGCTCTGTTTTTAAAAACAGTGGGTAATTGCTGACAGCTCACGCTTTCTCTTTGATGTACAATAAGGAGAGGCATCCACAAGAGCGACCGGTATTCCTGAGAAACCTATTAGGATGATACATCTGGCTAAAGTATGTCATATAAGAAACTGCTGCTGTCTGGGCCACCAAGCATGTGGGCGCTTTGGGGCAATAACTTGGCATTTGGGGAGCTTCCACCTGAGAATCCCTAGAGTGGTTTATCTTAAGTATGTTCCTCATATCACCTTAAACAAACTCTCCTGTTAAAAAATGGATTCCTGGCCCAATGCCCACATAACCCTCTAATTAGAGTTTCTGAAATTGGGCATTTTGAATTTATCTGCTTTGATGGGCGGTTTTTAGGATGAATGTCAAACCTGAAAAGCCTGTATTTGACTTCAAATGGCCCTCACAGAGAAAAGCCATCCTGTTGTCCTGATCGCTCAGTCAGCTTTCCCCTTTCTGTTTTGCCAAGTCCTAGGTGCTTGGAGGACGTTAAGTACGGGATTACGGTCCTGCAAGCCCCGTCTGCAACCAGTACCACCAAAGTCACTGGTCATTTAGCCTGGCTGTTTCATAGCCAGGGATTGTCTCTAAAATCCTACTGGGTACTGAGAATAGAGCACTGCCCCTGGGGAAGATGGCCAGAGTCACATGTCTTGCAAGCCAGAGCATGTCAGAAATATAATTTCCTTGCATTAAAGCAAGATCACCTTAAAAACAAAAAGCTGAATAACTTGGTAACTCCACAGGAAATCTTAGGCAGTCGTTGCAATTATAACATTCTAAGAGATTTCAAAATCCTTTAGATGCACTGGAATTTTGTAGAATCTGTATTTGAAATAGGCAAGTTCATCTATATTTTCATGATATACTAACTTTTATAATAGGAGTTAACTTTTCATTTTTTAGACGTTTTAAATTTGCATCATAGTCATTTCCTATCATCTGAAACTGCCTATCATTTTGAAGACTGAGCCAACGGGCTGAGCCGTGTGTGTGCGCCCTCCAGCCCAGAGTGCCTCTGAGAGAAGTAAAGGGGATACTTTCTGGGATCACACGGTCGCTGTCCGTGACAGCAAACTCGGAGATTAGGGACTTCTCCCAGAGCCCTTAACGCGCTTTTGTAGGCAGCTCCCTCCCTCCGGCAGCTCAGACTCTTCCCATCTGGAGCTCCTCAGCAGTGAGGGCGCACAGTCCTCCAGAGCGTTCAGAGACTTGAGGTGAGCCAGGGCACAGCCTGGGGAGGGACGTGGCAGATTCAGGGAAAACCCAAGAGCAGAGTCACATCATTTGTGTGCGTCAGCCTCCAGACCTGCCTCTGTACTGTGGGCATGTGTGCCTTCTCATCTCAGCTTCTGGTATCAGAAAGCTCCCAGGAGATGGGCCTGAATGAGAGACCAGGGCTGCTTGAGAAAGGCAGGTGCTTCAGGGAGGGGAAGAGAGGGGACAGTGAGAAGAGAGCAGCATGGTGGGGCCAGAGGGAGACCAGCCTGTGTCCTTCCTTCCCAGCAGACCTGCTGGCACCGATTCCTTCTCACCTCCCTCTGGCAACAGAGGCCAAGGAAATGAATCGCATCACTGCCACCTCCCAGCTGTGAGACCTGGAGCAAGTCACCTCCCTCTTCTGGTTTCTGACCTGTAAAATGAGAACTGCTTCATAGGGCATTGGGAGGATTAAAGGAAATTCTTCAAATTCCTGCCATGGGTTGGCTCTCATTCCCTAAATATTAGCGCCCTTCCTCCCTTGTTTCAGGTAGGAAACTTCAGACACTCAGGCTTGTGGTTTTATAGTATGAGTGGGGGCAGCCAGAGTCAGTGACATATGTTGGCATTGATTAAATTACTCCAAAAGACATGAAAAGGAATGAGTAGTGGCATTATATGGTCTGTACGATCTTCCGTGTGTCTTAGACTTTATTACTTATGAGTATCATTAAAATGCTGTACATTACATTCCTACATCCTTACATCAGTATGTCCTCTATGAACAGTTGAATAAACTCCTATCAAAATTTAAAATATATGTATTCTTTGACAGTTTCACTTCTGGAAATGTATCCTCCAGATATTTTCACACATGTACACATTTGCAAAATCTTTACAAGGTAATTTTGTAATAGAAATATATTTAAAACTCTTATTTATAGGAGACTAGTTAAACTGTAGTTTATGCACAAAGTGGAATATTATGCAGAAGTTTAACAAAATAAGGCTGTTCTCCACTGTTGTATATGTACTTATATGGAATGATTTCCAATCAAGGAACAGAAAAATGTGTATAGTATGACATGCATTTATTTTATTTTGAACTCCCTTTCAGGAAGAGTCATAAGGTCGATGTCATTTAAAGCTTTCTCAGGAGTGGTATTAATAATTTTACTCTGAACCAGGTTCCTTTGGTGTTTCATATTTGTATATGGCGCCCTCTAGTGCCCAGAAGCTCTACCCCCCTGTAGCTGCTCAGCCCCTGAAGCAATGTCCAGGGTTGCCGGGGAGTGGTATTGGTACCTGCGGGGGAGGAAAGAGCTGTTTCCTGCTACCCGGCTGCTATGCCTGTCTCCACTGCCTGAACTAGTGGGCTGAGCACACAGGTATAAGCCTCTGTGCTTTGCGTTTGTAGTTGCTGTAGGCAGATCTTCCCTCTGGCTGGGCTAACGCCAGGGTAGGTAGGGTTTGGTGGTTTGCGAGCCAGGTGGGGCTGGCTGGGAGAAAGGCACAGTATGCTGCATATTACGGAGGGAGTCCTTGGAGCTGTGTAGCCAGCCAAGGAGCTGGAGCACCTGAAGATTGTCTAAGGAGGAAGATTTCTTTTTCCTCCTTAAATATGAGAGTCTATATGGCAAAGCTGCCAACCTGCTGGGCAGAGTGGGACAATTTTGTCTACCTGTCCTCTCTCCTGAGCAGTAAGCTCTGTGCAATCCTTGCCCCTTTAGCAGCCCTCTTGCTAAGGGCTTCCTTGTTAGGAAGTCTCTCAGACTGCCTGCCCCTCTTTTGTCCCAGAGCAGCCGGATATGGATCCCTGCTTTCCACAAGCAGCTGGAATCTTAGTCTCTCCAGGAATTCTGCCTGTCTTAGCTTTCCAACCCCGTAATCACGAAAGTATCACGCAAGCACCATGCAATGTAGGTTTGTGCTCCCAGAGGAGATCTCCGGAGTTACGTATTCAGCAGTCCCAGGCCTCCACTCCCTCGCTGCTCTGTTTCTCTTCCTCCCACCGGTGAGCTGGGGTTGGGGAAGGGCGTGGGTCCCGCCCAGCCACAGCTTTGGTATGTTATCCTGTTCTGTGAGGTCTGCTCTTTTCTCCTGGTGCAGTCCTCTTTCCTGTTGCTCTTTCAGGATTAGTTGTATTAATTACATTTTTGTATTATATGCGGTTTTAGGAGGAAGCCTGTGTGTCACCTCTCACATCGCCATCTTTAATCCCGATATGCATTTATCTTTAAAGGTGGATGGGTGTATACACACACAGACACACACAAACACACACACACACACACACACACGACTGATTAGCTGTCTTGTCTCTCCAGCAGGCCTTAGAGCAATGCAGAAGAAAGGCGGGGGGTGGGTGATTAGCTTTTCTTTGTACACTCCCTTCAATTGCTTTGACCTTTGTATTTTCAAAAGTGCCTTTTCTAAAATGATAACACTTTTCTTTCTTCCAGATCACAAGGTTAGAGAAAACGTGGACTGCCCTGCGGCACCAGTACACCCAAACGGCCATCCTCTACGAGAAGCAGCTGAAGCCATTCAGTAAAATCCTGCACAAAGGCAGAGGTGAGCACACAGGGTCAGCGCACGTGGGCGTGGTGCTGCCTGTTCGTGTCTGTAAGGCTGTTTGGTGGACTCTGCTCTCATGACTGAAGCACTTAGCAGGGCCTGAGACCCTGAGTTATCTGTAGGCTCACTGATAGGTCATCATGGCTTTTATCAGATGAGCATCGCTTATAGAAGGTCTGCAGTTGCTGGAACAGTCTCCTTGTTCTGTGCTTTACTTCTTTTAAACAGAGGTATAATATGTATATTAGTTTCAAGTGTACAGCGTGATGACTCAATATTAGTATATATTGCAAAGTGATCACCATAGTCCAGTTAACATTCATCACCATACATAGTTTAAAAATTTTCCTCATGATGATAATTTTTAAGATCCACTCTTCTAGCTACTTTCAAATGTGCAGTATTATTAACTATAGTCACCACACTGTACATTACACCCCATAACTTACTCATTCTCTAACTGGGAATTTGCACCTTTTTGATCACTTTCACCCATTTCACCTACCCCCCCACCCCCCCACCTCAGGCAACCACCAATCTGTTCTCTATATCCAGGAACTTGATTTTTGTGTGTGTGTGTGTGTGTGTATTTTTATTTTTGTTTTTGCAGATTCCACATATAAATGAGATCATATATTTACCTTTTTGTCTGACTAATTTCCTTAGCACAGTGCCCTCAAGGCCCATACATGTTGTTGCAAATGGCAGGATTTCATTTTTTTATGGCTGAATATATAATGTATATAATATATATACATACATACATATATATCATATATATATATACACACACACACATAACATGTTTTCTTTATCCAATCATACATCAATGGACATTTTAGCTTGTTTCTGTAGCTTGGATATTATAAACAGTGGTGCAGCCAACATGGGGATGCAAATACCTTTTTGAATTAGTATTTTCATTTTCTTCAGATAAATACCCAAGGTGGAATTGCTACTATCATATGGTATTTCTATTTTAGTTTTTTGAGGTATCTCCATACTGTTCTCCATAGTGGCTGCACCAATTTACATTCCCTTTCCCTCCACATCCTTACCAACACTTGTTATTTCTTGTCTTTTTGATACTAGCCTTCCCAATAGGTGTAAGCTGATATCTCACTGTGGTTTTGATTTGCATTTTCCTTATGTTCAGTTCCACACCTTTTCATGTGCCTGTTGGCCATCTGTATGTCTTGTTTGGAGAAATGTCTATGTTGAGATCCTCTGCCCATTTTTTAATGGGATTGGATTTTTTTTCCCACTGAATACACGAGTTCTTTATGTATTTTACATGTTAACCCCTATCAGATACATGATTTGCAAATATTCAGTAGGTTGCCTTTTCATTTTGTTAATGTTTCCTTTGCTGTGCAGCTTTTTAGTTTGATGTAGTCCCACTTATTTATTTTTGTTGCCTTTGCTTTTGGTGTAAGATCCAGTAAATCATCACCAAGACCAATGTCAAAGAGCCTACCATCTATATTTTCTGCTAGGAGTTTTATGGTTTCAGGTCTTACACTCAAGTTTTTAATTCATTTTGTGTTGATTTTTGTGTATGGTGTAAGACAGTGGTCCAGTTTCATGTGGCTGGTCAGTTTTCCCAACACCATTTATTGAGGATTTTGTCCTTTTACCATTGCATATTCTTGGCTTCTTTGTTGTGAATTGACCATATTATGTGTGTATTTATTTCTGGGCTCTCTATGCTGTTCTATTGATGTACTGACTGTTTTTATGTCAGTACCATACTGTTTTTATTACTATAGCTTTATAATATAGTTTGAAATCAGGAAGTATACCTCCAGCCTTGATCTTCTTTCTCAAGATTGTTTTGGCTATTTGGAGTCTTGTGGTTCCATACAAATTTTTGGATTGTTTTTTCTATTTCTGTAAAAAATGCCACTGAAATTTGATAAGGATTGCATTGAATCTGTAAATTGCTTTGGATAATATGGCCATTTTAACAATATTAATTCTTCCAGTCTCTGAGTATGGAATATCTTTCCATTTGTCTTTTTCCATTTCTTTCATCAGTGTCTTACAGTTTTCAGTGTACAGGTCTTTCACTTTAAGTGTATCTCTTGGTATTTTATTCTCTTGATGCAATTGTAAATGGAATTGTTTTTATTTCTCTCATAGTTCGTTATTAGTGTGCAGAAATGCAGCAGATCTCTATATATTGATTTTGTATCCTACAACTTTACTGAATTCATTTGTTCTAACAGTTTTTGGAGTTTTTACAATTTTCTACATATAATATCATGTGATTTGCAAATAGTGACTGTTTTACTATTTCCTTTCCAAAACAGATGCTTTTCTTTTTCTTGCCCAATTGCACTGTCTAGGACATACTATGTTGAATAAAAGTAGCAGAGTGGACATCCTTGTTCCTGATTTTAGAGGAAAAGCTTTCAGCTTTTAACCATTGAGTGTGATGGAGCTGTGGGCTTGTGATACACAGCCTTTATGTTGAGGTACATTCCCTCTATACCATCTCTTGAGTTTTTATAGTTGGATATTGAACTTTGTCAAATGCTTTTTCTCCATTTGTTGAGTTTATATGATTTTTATCCATTTTGTTAATGCAGTGTATCATATTGATTGATTTGCAGACGTTAAACTATCCTTGTGTCCCTGAAATTAATCCCACTTGATCCTAGTGTGTGATCCTTTTAACATAATGTTGAATGCAGTTTGCTAACATATTGTTAGGATTTTTACATCTATGTTTACCCAGGATATTGGCCTGTAATTTTCTTTTCTTGTGGCATCCCTATCTGGTTTTGATATCAGGGTAATGCTGGTAATGAGTTTGGAAGTGTTTCCTCCTCTTCTATTTTTTGGAAGAGTTTGAGGATTGGTATTAATTTATGTTTGGTAGAATTTACCACTGAAGCTGCCTGGTGTTGGGAGCTTTTTATTATTAATTCAGTCTTTCCACTAGTAATCCATCTGTTCAGGTATCTTCATTATTCAGTCTTGTTAGGCAGTACGTTTCTAGGAATTTATCAATTTCTTCTAGGTTGTCCAATATGTTGGCATGTAAATGGTCTCTATTTCCACTCTGTTATTCCCTCCTTGTACTAACTTTGGACTTCATTTGTGCTATTTCTAATTCTTTGAGGTGTAGAATTACGTTGTTTTGAGATTTTTTTGTTTACTGATGTAGGCATTTATCACTGTGAACTTCCCTCTTAGAACTGCTTTTGCCACGTGCCATAGGTTTTGGTATGTTGTGTTTCCATTTTCATTTGTCTCAAAGTATTTTTAAAATTTCTCTTTTGATCTTTTTTGATTCACTGGTTCTTCAGCAGCATACTGTTTAGTCTCCATATATTTTTTAATTTTCCACATTTCTTCTTCTGATTTCTAGTTTCATACCTTTGTAGTTGAGAAGATGCATATGATTTCAGTCTTTTTATAAGTATTAAGATTTTTGTGGCCTAACATAGGATCTGTCCTGGAGAATGTCCCATGTGTACTTTAGAAGAGCATGTATTCTGTTGCTTTCATTGGAACATTCTGTATATATATATGTTTAGTCCATCTGGTTTAACATCATTTAAGGCCAATGGTTTCTTACTGATTTTCTGTCTGGATGATCTATCTGTTGATGTAGGTGGGTTACTAAAGATACCTATTATTGTTACATTGCTCCTTATTTCTCCCTTTGTGTCTGTTAATATTTGCTTTATATATTTAGGTGCTCTTATGTTGGGTACATAAATCTTTACAAATACTACATCCCCTTGTTGGATTGATTCTTTATCATGATGTAATGCCCTGTCTTTTATAACAATCTTTGTTTTAAAGTCTATTTTGTCTGCTATAACTATGCTAGTTTTCTTTTAGTTTCCATTTGCACAGAGTATCTTTTTCTATTCCCTCATTTTCAGCCTTTGTGTGTCCTTACTTCTGAAGTGAGTCTCTTGGAGGCAGCATAAAGATGAGTCTTGTCTTTTATCCATTCAGCCACTCCATGTCTTAATTGGAGAATTTAGTCCTTTTACATTTAAAGGAACTATGCTAGGTATGTACTTACTGCCATTTTTTAATTTCATTGTTTTCTGGCTGTTTTATAGTTCTTTCTTCTCTTGCTCACTTCCTTTGTTGTTTAGTAACTTTCTTTAGTAGTATGTTTAGATTCCTTTCTCTTTCTTTTTTGTGTGTCTAGTATAGGTTTTTGCTTTGTTGGTACCATGAGATTTATATGTAACAACTTATAACAGTCTATTTTAAGTCGATACCAACTTAAAGCTCTGCATTTTTAGTACCCCCACCAATGTTTTATGTTTTTGATGTCATATTTTACATCTTTTTATCCTGTATATCCCTTAACTATTGTAGTAATTTTTACTACTTGTCTTTTAAAAACTTCATATGAGCTTTATTAAGTGATTATCCATGACCATTACTGTATATTTACCTTTACCAGTAAGATTTGTACTTGTGTTTTCTTGTCACTAACTTGCTCCCTTTCTTTTAAGTTTAAACAAGCCCCATTAACAGTTCCTGTGTGGCTGGTTTAGTCCTGAACTCCTTTAGCTTTTGTTTGCCTGAAAATTCTCTCTCCTTCAGTTTTGAATGATAACTTTGCTAGACAGAGGATTCTTGGTTGGAAATATTTTTGTTTCAGCATTTTGAATATACATACAAGTCCCTTTTAACCTACAAAGTTTCTGCTGAAAAACCTGTTGGTCTTATGGGGGTTCCCTTGGACATTACAAGTTGTTTTTCTTGCACTGCTTTTAAGATTTTTTTTCCTTGTCTTTAACTTTTGGCATTTTAATTATAATGTGTCTTACTGTGGGTGTCTTTGGGTTCATCTTATTTGAAACTCTGTGGGCTTCCTAGATCTGAATATCAGTTTCCCTCCCCAGATTTGGTAAGTTTTCAGCTATTGTTCCTTCAAATAAAATTTTCTGAACTTTCTCTTCTTCTGGAATCCCTATAATGTGCATGTTAGTTCACTTGATATCCCATAAATTGTTTAAACTATCTTCATTTTTTCCTTTTTCCTGCTGAGTTCCATTGCATTGCCCTACTCTTCCAGTTCACTGATCCTTTCTTCTGTTTCATCTAGTCTTTTGAATGCAAGTGTTTCCCAGTTCAAGTACTGTATTCTTTTGTTCTTCTATTTAGTACTTGTATTTCTTATTTTGTTGACATTCTGTGTTCAATCTATTCTTCTCCCAAGCTCAGTGAGCACCTTTGTGACCATTACCTTGAACTCTTTATCAAGTCCATTATCTGTTTCATGAAGGTTTTTTTCTGAGGTTTTATCTTGTTCTTTCATTTGGAGTATATTCTGTTTCTTCCTTTTGCTTGATTCTCTGTGTTGGTTTCTGTGCATTAGTTAAAACAGCCACTTCTCCCAGTCTTGAAGGAGTGGCCTCATGCAGGAGATGAACCTTACATTCAACCTTGCCCTAGCTCTTGGTTGCCTCTCAAACCTTTATAATCATCCAAGCAGCCAATTTTTAATGGCTCCCAGTAGCTGATGATGTGCAAAGACTTGTCCATGTCCCAAAGAGGATCTCAGTCAATAGCTAGATTCAGACTGATTGAAGCCCAGACCCTAGGCATCAGCTTTCAAGGGTATGCAAAGATATACAGTGCTGTAGGACTGCAAGTGTAAGCCCCGCTGGCCACCAGCGTGTGGTTGTGTTCTGGGTGACAGCTGTAAAAATCAGGGCTCCAAATGAGTGTAATAACTCCTTTCTGACAGATACTAGTAAGCTGTAGTGAGGCAGCTGGAGTCTGGAGACAGCTTTCCCTATGTTCCCTGAAAGCACCTCCATAGGCCCCTAGCTGTGTGTCAAGCCTGAAGCCTGCCCCTCAGGCCAAAGCTCCTGGACCAGCAACTAGGCCTCTTTAATAGAAAGAATGAGGGTGGGGGGTGGGTTCGTTGCTGTCTGTGCAGTACCCCACTGGTGGTAGCCAAGAACTGTCTCTCCATTGTTAGAGTCCTGTGGGATCCAGGGTCGCAAGTCCCTCTGGCCTCAGAGCCAGGTGATCAAAGGGGATACTCAGGGCAGCAGATGTGTGTAAAAGTTCCCCTCTAGGAGATAGTGGCACTCTGGAATGAGGCAGAGGGAGAGATATAGATGGTGGCCTCTGGCTAGAGTGTGAAGATTGCACCTGCCAACTGGAATGAGGGGAGGAGAGAGAGCTTATAGATAGCATCTGTAAGGAAAAAGGAAAGGTAAAAAAAAATCCTAACAAAAAAAAATGGCATTCATGAGGCTGACAGAAAATGCAAAAATGCAGTGAGTGCAAAAATGTGTACTAAATTAGATGCCTGCTTCTTTGGCCAACACTTTAAGATTAGCAAATGAGTCTCATTCAGGTAAAGTCTGGGCACCTTTCAGTCAGCTTCTACGAACCTTGGGGCATGTGAGTCTGAGTGCAGAAGCCCTGCAAGAGCTGTTTCTCAGACCATTATAGCCCCATGGGTCTCATGGACACGAGCAGTATTGGTTTTTAAAACGATGTTTTGTGGGCTCATCGCTCCAGTGCAGGTCTTACAAGTTTGGGTGTCTGATGTGGGATTCAAACTCTTTACCCCTTAGGCAGAGCTCAAGGTTTTTAGTTCCTTCCTGATTATAGTTCTCTGCACCAGGTACTGGGTTTCTGGCAAGAGTGTCCTAGCCTTTCCTACCACTTCAATATGGCCCTCCTCTTGTTTGCTTGATGCATAGGAGTGGCTTAAACAGGTTTTAGGATTTTTCTGTTTTTTCCCAAAGGAAGTTGCTCTATAGATTTAGCAGCAGATTTGGTGTATCCGTGGGAATAGGTGAGTCCAGTATTCTCCAACATCACTATCTGTGCTTCACTGAAAAGCAATGATATGGGAAGTTTACCCCTTGTTTTTCAGAGTCCACATGTGTTCTGCCAAACAGTGTATCAGTCCCACTGCTGATGCCTCTTGTGACCTTGATGGAACGCCAGGCTGTCACTTTTGAAGGAACTGACATGTGGGAAAAAAACGATGAAAGCTGTGAGATTATGCTGAACCATCTGACAACAGCCCGACTCATGGCAGAGGCTGCAGACAGTTACCGGTTAAATGCCGAGCGGATTCTAGAAGGTAAGTGCTGTTTTTGTAAGCTGCTTTCTACTCTGTGTAGTAATTGGATTGAAGGAATTGAGAATGGGTGCTCTCAATCTGAAAGATTAAGGCATAGGAATTCCATTTCCTGTATGACTGATCAATACTTCCTGTTAATGACTTGAGGACACTGTTTCTCCCTTCTTTTTATGTGTTCTGTTGTGTCAGTGATACAGAATAGACAGAAAAGGTCAAGAATTGGTCAGCTGGCCTACCATTAGTACCACTAGTCATCACTACTAGAAAAGGTGATGGGACAATGAGTTGGAGTTATATTTTATTTGACCTCATTTATCTGCATTCCTATTTCTTCCCAGTCATACTGGGAAGTAAGCTCCCCTGCTCTTAGCACAAGCACAAGGGTCCAGCACAAGCAAAGATACAAAAAATGCAAACCACAAGTACTTAGGTTTGGATTACTGTCAAGTATGTCTTAAAGAATGACCAAGTAGGCTGAAGGAGGTCAGTACAGCAGACGGCCTTCCGTGCACAGCCGTGGCTGAGGAAGGGCCGGTGAAGGGTTTGAATATGGGAGGGTTGGCATCACATGGTCAGTTCTGTTCTGAATCTGGCATCTGTGTGGAGGAAGGCTGGAGCTGAAAGCTTACAACTACAAGAATGAAGGCTTTACCAAAGTAGCTGTCAGGGAGGACTCTATTCTCTTCCTCACTAGATAATTTAAAACATTTTTTGAGGGCCCAGAGATTGATCCACAAGGTTAAGAAAGAACTGTATAAAATAAACAGGCCTCTTCTGCCCCATACTAATAAAAAGTTGTTGCTTTAGGACAACTTTTTAGTCTAGGACTAAATAATTTGTACTGTAATTGCTGTAAGTTAAGAACCACATACCTGTTTCTTCTTTGTCCTCAGAATGTTCTCCAGGGTCAGGAGTGTAGGACTCAAACCATAAGAGCATGTAATTCAACTCACCAGATATTAGAGTGACAGCTTATATACAAAGGCTATAAATATATTACATTGGATATTGCCTAAGCCAGTATATTGAGATGGATTTTGAGGAAAGTGTGCTTTAAGCTGTTGTTCTGCAGCAAATCACTTTAAAAGTATCTGATGGTACTTCTCAGTCAATCCTGCTACAGGTTATATAACAAGTTTCCATTGCTGGAAGTGACTGTGAACCCCTAAGGGCAGAGATGTGCTTACCAACATATCCCCAGCAGCTACTCACAGTAGGGGCTCAAAGCATGCTAAATGAATGTATGGAAGGCATCATCTGGCCTCTGGTTAGTTACCTGTCAAAGATACATGGAAGGATAGACTAGAAAGCTTCCCTTGTCCTCTCTACCACCAAGATCCTGTTATCTAGACGGGGGGAATATATCAATGATAGGACAGACTCCTCCAGCACTAATCAAGGATGAGAATCACATGGCCCCTGTGACTCTCTGGCTGGAAGTTTCTTCCACTCTAGCAGAGCTGACTGAGCATCCTTAACCTGAAGTAAACCAGATTTCTCTTATATAGAAGAGAGTGTCAAGAAACAGGTCCACATATATGATTAATTTATTTTTGACTAAGGTGCCAAAGTAATTCATTGGAATGAACAGTCTTTTGACAAATGGTGCTGGAACTGTTGGATATCATATGCAAAAAAAAAAATCTTTACCTCATACTGTACACAATAATTAATCCAAAATGGATCACACACCTAAAATGTAAGAGCTGAACTATAAAGCTCCTATAAGAATACAGGAGTTTTTGCACCCTTGAGTTAGGCAAGGGTATCTTAGGACACACAACACATGCATTAAAACATTGACAAATCAAAATTTTAAGTTTTCCTCTTCAAAAACACCATTAAGAAAGTGAAAAGGCAAGCCACAAATTAGAAGAAAATACTTATTAAACTTTGAACTGGTAAAAGATTTATAGCTAGAATACATACCAAAAAAAAAAACCTCTTACAACTCAATGAGAAGACAAAATTTGTACAAATGACTTGTATAAATAACTATGTGGAAAGATGTTCAAAGCATTAACCCACAATGAAATACTACCACATACTATCTAGAATGGCTTCAGTTTTAAAAGAACACTAATACTAAGATTTGGCAGGATGTGGAGAAACTGAAATCTTCATATGTTGCTAGTGAGAATATAAAAAGGTACATTTTAGAAGAGTTTGAGTTTTTTAAAAGTACACGTGTATTTACCACATGATCCAGTAATGTCTCCTAGAGAAATGAAAACTTGCACGTCCACAGACATGTTCACATCATTCCTTAGAGCCAGAAACTAGAAACAATCCAAATATCCATCAGTTGGTGAATAAAGAAAATGTGATATGTCCATCTAACTGAATGACTCACCAATAAAAAGAAATGAGTTATTGATAACACACAATATGGAATAATCTCAAGCATGCTAACGGAAAGAGAGCAGACATTTAAAAGTCTGTATTATAGGTGAATGTAGTAACCACATTGTTTTTCATGTGAAACATTCCTAAGAGTGCATATCAATAATACCTTAATTTTTTAAAAGTCCGTATCATATGATCCCACTTATGTTTAAGTTTCTAGAAACGGCAAAATAATCACAAAAAGATCAGTGGTTGGCTGGGGTCTGGGTGGGGACACGGAGGACTGACTGCAAACAGATACTAGGGAACTTCCAGGGTGATAAGTGTTCTAAGATTGGGGGTAATGGCTGTGCAACTGCCTACGTTTACTCTTCTAAATCAGACTGTGCGGCTAATATAGGTCCGTCAACACGTAAGTCATACACACGTAAAGCTGTTTAAAAAAACAAAAGCAATATACTTTGGACACGACTTCCCACAGTCCTACAGCCTACAGTGGGTTGTGCACACAAATTTTATTTGATCATGTTTTAGTGAGTTTATATGCTGCTTCTTCTCTGAAGGTGCTTAGGGCCTAGAGGATGGGGCTCTGCTCATCCCTATAGAGAAAAGATCCTGTAATTTTCCTTGGAGCTATTTTTTTAAAGTTTTGAGAAGCGATGAAATTCCTTTTGATCCCTCTTTAAAACAAGCAAGTTACCAGTTTATGTTCAACACTATGTTTTAAGGCAGAACTGATGTAACATCATCCTTTGTTTCAGGTTTTCAACCTGATGAAGAAATGAGTGAAATCTTCAAGACAGAATTTCAAATGCGACTGCTATGGGGCAGCAAAGGTGCCCAAGTGAGTCAGACAGAAAGATATGAGAAATTCAACCAGATTTTAACTGCCCTCTCACGGAAACTGGAACCTCCTCTTGTAAAGCAGGCAGAGCTTTGATAATTCTCCAGAGAACTTTAGGATATTACTTCAAGCTTTTCCAGTTTCTTCACTGGGAAAGCTTATTTGATAAAGTAATAATGTGCAAATCTGACAATATACCAGCTTTTAGTATCCAAAGGATATTAAATCTGTAAATTGCACAGAGCACACTTATTTATGAATTGTTTAAAATTACTACTGATTTTAAAACGAATGATAATTTATTAAGGTAACTGTCACTAACGTTGATCAGCAAATTTTAAGAGAAGACCTAGCTATGTTGGTTGCGTTCTACTACCAAGGTATTTGACCATTTAGTTTTAATTTCATGTCAGATAAGTGTAAATAGGAAAGAATTTAAAAAACATTTCAGAAGGTATCAGTTGTATGATATTCTTTAAATATGAAAAATGTAAATAGTCATGAAAATATATCTTTTTGTGAAACAACTGTATCCAGTCTCTTTATATTAAAAACTTCTAGTACAGTAATCCTACCTTCCTGCAACACCATCTTCTTTCCTAGCCACTGTTTCCTGGTAGGAAACCAAAATTAGAGTGGTAGAGGAAATTTAAAATTTCTGGCTTAGGAGACAGAGTGAACAAGGTAGAGCCGGCTCCAGAAAACGTAAGTCTGAACTGAAGCTGTGGTGCTTGCTCGCACCTGGGTCTTGGTCAGTTCAAGCACAGGACCTGGTCTGAGTGCGTCCGCATTAGTTGTGTATTTCATGCCATCACAATGTATTTGTAAATAACTGACTTACCTTTTCCTCTAGCTGATGACTCTGAGGCTTCTAGGTTTCTGTTCTAGATTTTCAACTTCTCAAGTGATACTTTCTAGTTTATCAGCATCCCTCTCTCTCAAATTTGTTCTATTGTAGCAAATTCGGAATTCCAGATTTTAAAGTAGAATAATAAACTTCTATTACTCTGCCACCAACAGTCAAACACTTACAATTTGCTTTTTTCTTCCTGTCTTCTAAATAATTTTGGGACTATACAGAATAGTTTTATATCCAACTTCTCTCAAATAAGTTGTGAAAATTTCTCCATGATGTTAGCCTTTGAAAAAATAAGATCTACATAGAAATTACACTATAATTTTTTAAGTTTATTTTGATATCATTAATCTACAATTAAATGAGCAATATTATGGTGATTACACTACCCCCTTCATCAGGTCCCCCTAATGTAACCATTGTCCTATGAAACTATCAGCCTCTTAATGTAGTCGATTTAATATGATGGAAATATTAGTTTCAAATTGTTGTCTATTTTTTAAAATGAGTCCTATTATTTTGAGGCCCCTCTCCCATTTTTTTTTTAAAGGAGCCATCACACTATTGTTTTTTTGTTTTTTGGCCAAAAAAACCATAGCATACTTCTACTTCTGGCAATATGGTAAGACACTTTTAGAAAGCCCTCCCACTATAAATACTACTAAATCAATAAATTTTAATAAACATATCTTCTTAATGCACTGTTAAACTTGAAAGGGAAATCCTCAAAGAACAATCCTTCCCACCTGTCCCACTTCACCCACTAAAAGGTAGTTTATTAATTCTGTAAGAGAACTTAATCTAGGTGGCCCTAGAAGCAAATACATCAGCTCAGTGAATGAGACAGTCTGGGAGCTGAACACGAAATGCCTCTAATAAACAGAGATCCTTAAAGGGTCCCTATTATAGGCTGGAAAAACATCCATCTCCCAGCAGAAAGAGGTTACCAGGAAAACAGGCCAGTCTAACTCACAGCTGCAAGAAAAAAAAGATTGTGATGATAATGGCTTTTGGCATGATCTGCAACTACAAGCCTGTCCTCAGATAGATCTAGAGTAAAATTTACAAAACCCAAAAGCAAGAAATTGATTTACAATGGTCCCAGGTTGGCGGCATCCCTGGACCTTGACAGACATAAACCCTATCAGAAGGAAAGCATCCAATATTTGCATAGATCAAAGTAAATAAAAAGTGAAAAACCGTATGTGTATCTCAAACACAAGCAGAAGTAATACTATCATGAATAAAATGTGCTGGGGGAAAAAAAGATTTAGAACCCAATGTCTCCAGATACTGGAATTATTTTGAATGCAAAAGCAATCATATGGATGTGTATAAAGAAAAAACAAGCTCGAGGAAAAGAACATTAAAAAGTGATCAGATTTTAAGAGCAACTAGGTAGGTAGATCCTTCTGAAATGTTTAATAATGAAACTAAAAACTCTATGGATGCTAATATTAAACAGAAGATTAGATCCCACTGAAGCTTTAACAAACTGGAAGACATACCCAAAAACCACGCCCAGAATACAGCAGAGGCCAGGACAGGAAAAACAGAAGAGATTTAAAAGCTTGCAACAGAATGACCCAATGCATCTCATCAGAACTCCAAAAAGAAAGAAAGAGGACTAGGAAGGAAGCAATTCATCTAGAAGGACTGTTAGTTAAGGATTGTTGAACAAACTTCCAACTATGTGGATAAAAATACAGCGTAGGTCAATAATACTGTTGTATCTTTGTATGATGACAGACGGTAACTCTATTTATCCTGGTGAGCTTTTAGTAATTATGTAACTGTTGAATTGCTATGTTATACACCAGAAAGAACATAAAGGACTGGTGAGCAGAGATCCTGGTTAAGAGTAAGCTGATAGGCATAACAAAACAAACACCAAAAATAACAGTATTTATTATACAAACTTAAAAAGGCAATTAAAACAATAGCACACACCTCAGGGGGCCGATCAGAGTTACTAGAGTTCTGCCAAACTGGACCCTTCTAATCAGTAAAAGGATTTAAGATATTGATTAGCTTTAAGTTTTTTTTAGTATGTAAGATGTCAAGGGTAAATTACTACAACAGAAATGAGAGTCAAAGTTTCAAACTAGTAGAGAGAAAAATGGAGAAAACAAAAAATACACATAAAAGGACATGGGAAACCGAGTGAATAACAGGCATAAAGATGACAGGAAGTTCAAATGTCTTCAATCATTATAATGTTAACCAACTAAAGCCGACAATTCAAAGTCAGAGATGGCCAACTAGATCTAAAACAAAATGTTATACTGTTTACAAGAACTATAAAGCATAAAGACACATAAAAATTGAAAGTCCATAGAAAAAGGTCAGGACAATTATAAGAGAACAGGTCATAATTTCCAAGGAGGATGTGGCAGATTTCTGGGGTGCTGGTAAGTGTTGACTTTCTACTAGCTTGAGCTGTACATTTGTTTTATGCATTTTCTGAATGTATATTTTATAATAAAGTGTTAAAACATTTTTTAAAATGTCATACCTAGGAACATTTCTAACAGAAAATGTGTAACTTAGTGAAGAAAATTTCAAACTGTATTTTAAAAATCTGAAAAAGCACTTATGTAAATAAATGAGGCATCATTTTTCTAGCGTAGAGGATTTGGTATCAGAGGTATTAGTACTTAAATCTATAAATTCAGTGCAATCCTAATCAATATCCAACAGGTTTTTTTCAAGCTAACTTGATAAGCTTTTCCTAAAACTGACATGGCTAGGAATAGTCAAGACCAAGGGGGAGAGGGGGATGTTCTGCCAGATACAAAGGCTCATTATTAGCCTACCCTACAGTAATTAAGAAACTGTCATTAGAAATTTGATATAACAAAAGAAATACTGCCAATCAGCAGGGAAAGGATGACTTTTTAAAAATAATTCTTGAACAATTGGTTAAGCAAATCAAAGCCGGGATGGTTCCTTACCCCACAGCATATGCCAGAATAAAATCTAGATGAATTGAGAACCTACAAAGGCAAAACCATTTAACACTTTTAGAAGAAAATATATCTTTACCTTGAACCAAGAATTTCTTAGTAAAAGCATTAAATATAAAAGTCTGATCAATCTACATTAAAATGAACTTCTATTCATCAAAAGTTATAGATAAATGATGAGAACTGAGAGATGATATTAGCACACATAAAACTGACAACAAATGAGTATGGCAGGCAACCTCCAAGATGATCCTCGCCACCTGGTGTTCACACCATTGTGTTGTTCCCTCCCACACTGTACCAAGTTTGGTTTGCATCACCAAGTACACAGAGCAATCAATGGTATGTCACATTTGAGATAGGTTATAAAAAGACTGCAGTTTCTGTCTTGAGTTTCTTCTCTCTCTGATCACTCACTGGGCAAAGCAAGATGCCACATTGTAAGCATCCCTGTGAGTGGGTTCACATGGCAAGGAACAGAGGTCTGCCAACAATCATGTGAATGATCTCAGAAGTGGACTCTGGAGCCCCAAAGTCTTGAGACGACCATGACATCCTGAGAAACTCTGAGCCAGAGTCACCAGCTCTGTTACACAGCATTAGATCACCAATATAACTAGCATCCTTAATACACAAAGAACCCCCAGGAATGAATATGGAAAGACAACCAACCAAAGGAAAAAAATGGGCAAAAGACATAAAACAGGGTTTTCACAGAAGAGGAAACACAAATGGTAAACATGAAAAGATGTTCAAATTCATCAATAATCAGGAAAAAACAAATTAAGACTACAATGAAATGCTATTTAACATCCAATGAACTGAAAAAAACTTATAGTCTGACCCCAAGTGTTGGCCAGGATACGGACATAAGTAACCCTTATACGTAACTTTTAGGTATGTAAAAATGTTATAATCACTTTGAGGGGAAAATGTAGCATTATCTTTTGAAACTGAAAATATAGCCCACATACCAGCAATTCCACTCCTAGGAAGAGATGCAAGAGAAACTCATGCACATGTGCACAGCAGCACCGCTTATACTGGCTGAATTCAGGAAATAGTCTAAATGCCCATCAACAGGAAGATGGATAAACTATGTGTATTTATATAATGGAATAATACACAGAGTACAATGAACTGTGCATACACATAAATCTCAGAACAACATGGAGTGAAAAAGCAACACTCAGAAGATACCATGCAATAGTCAAAGTATTTCACAAGCAGACCTCTGTAACCACCAGAGCTTAGCTGTGCCTTCTCCCCTTGAGCAAGATGAGGCATTTCTGTGTGGAGGATGAACAGAGGTTCTCCTCAGCTTGGCTGCCCGGGTAACTTTCTCACTCAATAGCTTATGAAACCAAAGAAGATTCCCCAACACCTGAAATAATAGTAAACCTACAGTAAGCCTTTCAACTCTGTCCTCAGTGTCCAAACCAGAATGGTGTGTCATGTGTGATTTCCAAAATAAACCACATGTGCTGGAATTTACACAATTAACTAGTCCTACTATTTTTTTGAATTACTGTTTACCAACCAATATGGAAATATTTCAGTATTTAGCATTTACTATGACCGTATCAGTGTGCAATGGCTGAATAACAGCCCTACACATACAGATTATGACACCCTCTATACCAAGCTCGGAAACATGGAAAGCTAATCAGATTAAGGGGAAAAAAAAGCACCCATATGGTTAAAATTAAGAAAAACAAAAAAGCAAACATAAAACGCAGGATAACGGTTATCCCTGAAGGGGAGGGAGATAGTAATTTTCTATTTCCTTTAATTGGGTGATAGATCAACATTTATTTTACTATGGTTCATAACATACATATATTTTCTGCAAGAAGTTCTCCTCAGGGTTGACATTCTGGACTTTGGCCAGTTCCAAGCTCCCATTTTCTACAATGCTACCACCATCTTACAAAAATTAGATAAATATGTCTGTAGAGTTCCTCATTTGTATCCAAAGAAAGGAATGAGGCTAATTTGACATGATTTGTTCTTAGGACCTAGGTCAGTTGCCCATTATGTTTTCTCCTAAATGCTGACCAATTATCTAACATTTTTAAGAGTTGTTAGATTTCCCAGTATTTACTCCTCAAAATATACAGTATTTTTCCCATTGCCCAATCTTTTGGCACATCTTTTATTTTCTGTAGTTTCTTAGATTACTGACAGTGTTTATATTGGGGAATATATTTGGTCACAGGCACATGAGCTCATTGAAATAGGTTTGGTGTTTTTTAAGAAGTTTTTCACCTGATACCTTCTTCACAAAGAAAATCTATCCTTTCAACAAGTCTGGAGATTCTTTTCCTTTTGTTAAAATTGTTACAAGGATTTTATCTTTCCCTAACAAGCAGGATTGACTTCTCTGATCTTAATTCAGACAGTAAAAGCCCTCTTTATTGAGATTTTTTTGTTGCCACTGTTTTCCTGCTATTTTGTTTTGTGTGTCCCCCTGCTTCCAAGCTTGGCATGGATCTCTGAATTTTCACCTAAACAATTACTACCCTTCACTGTTCAGGACCAACCCTGAGTTTTATTCCCTTTTGGAATATCTAGAAGTTACTAGTCATATTTGCCCCTTTAAGCTGAATCTTCTGAATTAAGATTTCCTAAAATGACAGCTAATTGTGATGCTAAGTGTGGCAAACATTCTTCTTCCACACTTTGAAGTGCCAGGAAGACATGGTGCTCTCCCTGACTGACCCAGGAATTCAAGCAGCAGGAAATGCTGACCAGCACATGGGTGCACCGAGTTATGTGGTACAGGAAGTGTTCAGAGGGTAAGATGGTATAAAAGGAAAGTCTGTGCAACATAATTATTTACTACAGGACAAAGATAAAAAATCCAAATTATTACACTCAACTTAAAATTCACTCTAAAGAAATAGTTAACTTTTTCTCCCTTTAGAGAGCTTGAAAGAAACTGAAACTAGAATAAAATTCCCAAAACCACTTTGCAAACAAGGTTGCCCTTATGTTTCCACTTGTGAAACCTGTCATCTCCATTGAATTATGTGGAAACTAGACATTCAAGAACAAAATCATTACATCTCTAGCTCACATAGCAATAAAGAGATAACACATTATACACCTTAACTGACCATGAAAAGATTGTTTTATTCCATGAAAATATTCTCAACAGAGAACACTATCTTAAACAAAGCATTTACCATTAAGAAATCAACATGTGCACAAAAAGAGTAAAAATTACTGAAAAATTAAAGACTTCTCTTTGACAATTCACATGTTCAAAATTTAAGAGTGATTTAAGAATGATTTAAACGGTTCAAGTACAAATGTCTTTCCTATTGTAATAACCCATATACAGGTTGCACTATTCCACGTGAAGGAACTTGCCTCCTACGGAAGCAAATCCTGCTTTGAGAAAAACAAACAGTAGCTTGAAAAGAACAGTCAGTCCTTACAAGAAAGCCTGAACTTTGCCCTCTGTGGCTGTCAGCCAAAAAAACACAAGCACTTCAGGCTTTGTACAGAAGACAAACACAGCCAGATCACATTTCCTCCTCATTGCTAACCTTTAAAATAAAAATAGCACTAGATATTAAAACTACTTTAATGTAGTCTGTCAGTATTGAATAATGTCACATTATATAAATAACCCTGTAACGAGATTCAGAATCTAAACTTTATGGTTTACTAGCCTCAAAGGTAATACACTATGTCAACTGTGTAACAGGGGTGTACTTGATCTTATGAAGGCATTAACTTTCACACAATTGTCATTCAGCTTTAGTATAACTGGTAGTATAATTCAAATAACACTGGGGAGAAATTATTAAAGAAGTCACACAGCTTTTAAAATATTGCTTAAAATGCAGTAATACACAGGCCATTTCACATTTTCTTCCCTCAAAACAGTAAAGAACCAAATTAATGAAGCTTCTCTGACACAAATATCCCCCACTCCTACCCACCTCCCTATTAAACACCACTAAGAAATTAGTTAAGATACAACTCATTAACAAAATCACAGATGTGAGGCAGGACAACATGAGCAATAGGGGCACTAACGACAATTATATTTACAAGTATAAACATACAGAAATTTCCATTTTACAAGTAAAAGTGCACATAGATCATTACAAAGTTTCGCTAAATTTTATCTG
The DNA here is from genome assembly GCA_032199065.1 of Smutsia gigantea. Taxonomy (NCBI): domain Eukaryota; kingdom Metazoa; phylum Chordata; class Mammalia; order Pholidota; family Manidae; genus Smutsia; species Smutsia gigantea. The sequence goes on along the minus strand of JAVSCE010000727.1, from coordinate 171,095 downwards.
GTTCAAACAAAAGCATCACTTGGAAACAGACTATCATGGTAATAATCACATGAAAACATGGTAACCCCAAATTAAAAGACAATGGGGGAAGCCCATAAAACGTCTCATAAAAACACTGAGTAAAGTAAAATGGACTCAGATATAGTCTTTAGTTTGATGCATAAATCTGAAGATGCACCATCAAACATGGTAGAGCTCTAAAAGCCACCTACCAAGGCAGCACTACTGAGTTACAGGAGGTCGCACTGAGCTGACACATAAAGCCCTTTGGGGGATACTGTAGTGGTAGTGTTGGCAATAGACGGATTTAGGCACTCTAGTTTAAGGCAGCATTTGAATGGAAGCAGCTGACTTCTGACAACAGTCCTTCATCTTGAGGTGGTGAGTATCTTCTGTGTTTATTGTGCCAGGATTTCAGTGCTGACTATAGATTCTTCCCAGCCTGAGGTGCTGAAGATGTACCATGTTTCAAAGAGTTCTTTCAACTGGGCTGTAGGCTAGAGCAGAGATGTTTTCTTTTTCTTACCATAAATACTTCAGGTTCACAAACTACTTCTTCATAATACCAAAACTGGAATGTTTTGCAGTGGGGAAGTTATAGCAGTGTACAAGAATACTAGGATGGAAACATTAGTGCTGGAGATGTCTGGCAAAGTGATTTGCACTACAAATGTAAAACAAAACAAAGGCTTTGACGAGAACAAGGTATTATAAAGACATGCCTGAAAAATCTAGCCCAATCACTCTAGACATGCAACAGTATGTTAAGCAGGCACAGAGGTGGCCAGGCAGACACTGACAAATGGCAGAGATTCTAACAGACAATGGATCTAAAAGCCAATTCGAACAGCGGGGATGAAGACAGTCCTCCTGTTGGGACAGCCGAATGTAAGACAAATTTAATGACACTTCTGTACTCTTTCTGATTCACACATCAGTGAAATAAATGGAAAAAAGGTTAGCCATCGCTGGCTTTTTTTCCGTGAATAATTATGAATAAGGAATTTAAGGATTGGTATTACAATGATTTTTTTAAAACAATGTATGGAAATGCTAATGAAGTTAGTAAAAAATAATAATGTCTGCATGCACTCATGCAACTTGCTTCTCTCTCTCTCTCTCTTTGAGCCTGCCAACTCTAATACCCTCCCCCCAAAAGCAGCTGCATGTAACCTCCTTCAACATCTTGCCCATTTCCTCAGAAACCCTCTTCAGGAACCTGCAGTCCAGGAGGAAAAAAAAAAGAAGAATTACTGAAGACCTTTGGTTAAGACCAAAAGGGGTGTTCAGTTTAAAGTATCCATCCCAAATGTCTCTAAAGTCATTTTACAGTCAGCTACTGAAACCACCAAAAAAATTTGGAACTTGAGCAAAATTAAGAGTCAGACTCTTAATTACTTTATTTCCCCTTACAACCACAGCTCTACACAACCCTTGACTTTTTTTTCCCAACAAATGCTTGCTGAGATTAATTGAAAAAAATAATACAGCCAATAATTGATGACTTAGCTAAAATAATGAACTGCCCCATATGGTGGTACAAATATACTCCCTACAATCCAGTGAGTCAAAACTGTTTTTTTTTTTCTTCCAAAGTAAAATTTGGAAATCCCTTCAAGAGTTCCTTTTATTTAGAATCTATTTTCCTACATGTAATTATAATTGCTAAATGCTAAATAATCACTAGCATGTTATTTCCCAAAAGACATTTTCAAGCTGAAAAATATAAGCATTACTTTAGAAGGAAGCTTATAAATAACTGAAAATTACTAGTAAACCTGAGAACATTTTCAGGTCTCAAAATCAAGCTGTTTTTCTTCACATAACAGCTAGAACAGGTTGATTTATTCTTCAGGTCTCTTGATTAGCCTACTACTAAATTAGATTATGGACTAGGTGCTTGTTTTCTTCCTTTAGAAAAGCAAAGTTAAGGACAGGAGAAAAACAAAAATGATTATATTCTTATTGTATCCAATTAGCCAACTATTACTTTTCTCCTGGAAACCACAGCTACAAATTTAAACTCCTAACCCAAACCACTGTTTTGAGAGTCAGCTTTCTATAGCATTTCAAAGCAGTTTTGCTTATTAGAATTTACTACAGTCACTGTGCTTTTTGAAGTACAGTAAAAAAGGAGTGCAGAGCTTTCTGTCTATGGATTCCTGCCCAAAAGATCAAATTCTATGATTCATAAGGCAGAAAAACACAAATTTTTCACAAAGACTTTAAGCAGGACATAAAGCAAAAGGCATCAATCAAGCTTCTCATCAATGTTACTCAAATGTTTAAAGCATCACAAGAACAGTTTCTTGGGGTAACACTCAACATCTAAGATCAAGCCTACACTCAGCTCAGACAGTGAACAATCAATCTTGAATGCCCTTTAAGTTTTCTTATGTTTCCCGCCTGTTGAATATGTCACGTGCCACAAAGCTGCCTGGTTAGTTTAGATGTAAGTTACTGCACCTTTACTGTTTTTCTCTAGAGTCACATCTATGTATGATGTGGGGACGTAGCCTTCTTCACCATTCTGTCTCCGAGCTCTTGTCCATCCATCTCCTTTGTCTTCCTCAATGATGTAAAGAACTTCCGCTTCTTTCATTGCCAGGGTACCTTCATTATGTCCTACATTAAGAGTTTTCATAGCACAGACATAATTTAAGCACAGCATTAACTTCAAATAAAAGTTACGCTACACAAAACAACATGAAAACTTACTAGATTTCAAAATGCCTAGAACTATGAGTCCACTCAAACTCATTAGCAATGTCAATCTCTATGATGCTTCGTGGTTTACCCAACAGTTTTATATGTGTCCTCTCACTTTAGCGGGACAGTGACCCTGTGAGGCTGACCTTGATATCACCCCCGTGTAGCAGATGAAGTATCAGAGCCACAGTGACATTACAGGACTTGACAGGATACTCTTACTATCTCACTACTCCAGTTCCTTTCCCAAATTTGAATGGCATTGCTGTCCAGAAAATTCATGAGGTGTAGATAAGGATAGTAGTAACAAGACATTGAGAGGGTTGGAAGAAAGAAAGAATATAAAAAGAGAGCAGAGAGAAAAACACAGGTTCAACTCTGGTGATGATAGAAGCAGGAGAGTCAGAGTGGTCATAGCTACAAAGCACAGCTTCCTTCAAAAACTTACCAGCTCAGGACTCTTTCTTCCCAATGCCCAACCACTCCCAGCCTGCTTAGCAGTAACAATTTCACATATGCTAAAGTCCTTCCCTACTCTGTAGATTACATTATAGCAAGACCTTATTTAATGTTATTTTCTCAGAAAAGGTTACTGCAACTTTACTCAATTTTAAAACCAATACAGTGGATGGGTGGGGAAGGTCCTTAGATCAAATACCATTTTATATAACAACTTATCTGTAAGAGGTGTTACTCTGCTCCTCTGTCAATTGAGGAAAAGGACTTTTCATAGTCCACGAGAGGGAACGGTAACTAAAAATCTGCAAGAGAGGGTCACAATGCCTGCCTTCCCTCACAGGGTTAGTTCCCCAACTATCACAGGGGAAAAGATGGCAGTCAGAAGCCACCACTTTCTCTCCTTCCCTTTCCTGAAAACATGGCCTAGAGAGTCAGGATATGGTGTTGGCATTCAGCCATGCCACTGGCCTTGTACCTGTCTCTCAATATTATCAAGTTACAAGGAACAGCATGAAGTGGCATCTACCATCCTTCCATTTCCTTAGCTGACATACATGCTCAAACGGCTTCAACTTTGATGAGCACACACAGCATTAGTAAGATCTCTGGGGGAAAATTCTGTATCGATCAAAGTTGAAAACTTAAGAATCTGTAGATAACAGGCAATTTTCTTTCAATGTCATGTACAGAAGAAAAATCTCTATATTAAAACAAAAATATCCAAACTAATGAACTGAGGTTGTAATTTTCTGACAATGTATTATTTAGCTAAGGACACTAACATGCATGAATCAATGTATGGAATCAATTTTATCAAATACAATATGTTAAGAAAATAATACCGTCAAAAGGGTAGATAGCTTTGCAGTGTCCAATAGCCGGCAAAGGATCATCATCTTCAAATTCATCATCAAACTCAGTGTGGTGACCATGCTGCTGGGGTGGCCCACGGACCTCTTGGTTCGCATCGTCAGTGTAACTTCCCTCAGGACTATGAGACATAAAATTATCTCTGATCAAGTGCCATAAACACAGGAACTTTTTATATTACCTACAAGTTGATCTCCTCAGGATCAGTTCAGAGAATCGAGTATCAATGACATATTTCCAAATGAAGCCTTTATTTTCTTGAACATTGACTATATACATAAATTGCTTCTACTACAAATTGCTTCTTTGTTGAATTTACTGAAATTAAAAAACTAAAAGATTACAATATTCTAGATACATAGCAGTAAATATGTTCATTAAATGCGTCTATCAATGGGTCCAGAGATAAAATGGAAAAATGTAGTGGACACTTGTTTCATCTTCCTGGATTCACCATCCCTTTGTTGACAGGAGAACCCCAAATTTCCTAGGGGACCTCTCAAACCCATGTTCAGCTCACAGGCTTCAGGTAGAGTTGTTCTGTCCTGGCTCCAGAGGACCTATCTTACCATCTTAATACAGCAATTGTATAGCCAGAATGAACAGTTCAAGAGTAAGGCTATAACCCCATCAGACAGAAGAAATGCACAGATTTTTGCTTGGGACTGTTGGAAGAGAAGCTCCCTTCGTTTTCTATTGGACTTAAACCTGTAGAAATAGGAGCACAGAGCTTTAGAAGATCACCATATGGAGGCTTAAAATGAAACCAATAGAGTGGAAGGCATCATTGTGAGGTGGAGAGAAATTGAGTCCTGAGGAGATCATCTGAGCTCCTGAATCAAGTTCTTCCTTAAGTCAGCCAATAAAATCCCTTACGGTTCAAGCCAGTATGGGTATAGTATTCATTCTGTCTCCGAAAACCAAAAGACTCTTAGTGAAGTTCATTTCCAATTAATCATGTTAACTAGGAAGCTAGTAACTTAAAAAATCTAAAAGAGGTAATCCAAAGGTGTTTTTTTTTCTTAAAAATTTTAAAATCAAAGAGAGAAAAATGTTAGTAATTTTGATAAAGAATGAAATGACTGAGTAGATTTTTAACAATGGGAAATCCTACATAATTAGATATAGCAGCACTTTCAGTATGCCTGAAAGACATGCTCTTAAATAACACAAGCCACAGAGATTAGGTTATTTTAATCTAGGTTGTACTTAATAATAAAATCAGTGTATCTATGGGTATATCTCTTGATATCCTGAAGATAAGCACTCTTTCAGAAAGTGGTAATTGAGAGGAAGAACTAACATTTATCAAGCACATACTATTTACTACCAGGTATTTTACACTAGTAGGTGCTTTATGTACATTATTTCACTTATTACAAATAACCCTGTATGATGGGTATTTTCATCTCTATATTTTAAGAAACTTCATCAGGAACATTAAAAATGAACTTGCTCAAATTATATTTTAATTAAATAGTAAACCAAGAATTGATTAGATCTCTCAAATCTTTAAGGTGAATTCTCATTTGTTGATTTTATTATTGAAAGAAAAAAAAAGACCTATCACACAGTGGGGGAAAATGTCACAAATGTTATAAAAACATGGAAACTTATTTTGGAAGTTCTGGTCCAGACTAACAATACATATGTTTTCCTGTTACAAAATTTTGAGCAATTTGAGAGTTAAAATTTTTCTTTGCCATAAGCTACTCAAGTCTACCTAAACCTTGAGAATCTTCCCAAGCTCAAGGACCCTATGCCTCCAGACTGTGGCTGAAAGAATTTTCTATGTTCCTACCTCTGTTTTTGGATTCATGAGGAACTAGAACTGAACAGCAATATGAAATTTCATACTTCACTTGTAGCTATTACAAAGAAAAACTATTTCAGTTCAAGAGACTGATGTTATTAAAAGTCAAACCTGTTAAACTTGGGGGGAAGAAAAAGAATTGTACAAAAGCATAAGACAAAAGGGTGAGAAAAGGTGGGGGGAAAAGAAGAAATACAAATAAAATGTAAAACAATGACCTTTCTCTTCCCTGTGTTACAAGATGATTTATGTCACTGCTGTGTCTTCTGTCTCCTCTCACACCTGTTTTGCCTTCAACTTCAGAGAGCCAAGCCTTAGAAAAAAGTAAGTAAAATTAAGCTCAATAAATAATGTTCTAAGATATTCTACATTTAAAATGTGCTTTGAGTTTTTATAATTATGTAATTCTTAAGAGAAGAGAAACCTTTATTCTGATTTTGTCAATGATCAACTCTATAGCTAATAAAGAAAACAATATAAATGTTTCATTTTATTTAAAGTTTTAAGTATGGAAAAAAAACTTCAATAAGGGACTAATTCTAAAGATTATATACCATAATGATTCCTTACTTTCAGATCATAAACCCTAAAATTAAATAAATATTTGAACTCTAGCAAAAGCCAATTTACCATAATGAAGTTTATAAAAATTAACTTATCTTAGACAACTGCTAAATAACACATCTACCTCATTCTTGTGGATCTCCATTCGCAGGCGGTCAATGTCATTCATGGTCTCTGCTAGTTTAGGCTGCAAGCTTCCTGGATCTCCCATCTGTGGATTTTTCTCATACACATCTTTCATTTTGTTGAGTGCGTCTCTGAAAATGAGAAGTTACAGAATTAAATATTCCCTTCATTTATTCCCGGATAAGAGTTTTCGCATTTGATTTTGCAGACTCTTATGCAGCCTAATCATAAAAGGTCACACCTCTTTAAGTTCAGTCAAACATTACCTGATTAAAGATAATCTGCATAAAGCTAATGTATATAAAGTTAGTAACTTATGGAGACAGTCTTTTAAAACATTTGGAAAAAAAATTTCACTTCTTATTATTTGCTTCCTAAATTAGGAGACTTTAAATATATATAGGTTTACATATACATATACAGGCTTAATCAAGAGCTGAAGAATATTCCTTAATATTCTTAAACTCATCATGTCCCAATGAGACTCATTATATTCCCATCCATATTATTCAACCAGTGTTCCTTATCTTAGCTCACCAAATCTTCGTTCTCCCACTCACCTATGCTAGAAATAGGAATGCCATCTTTAACTTGCCTCTCTCTAAATTCAGTCACTCATCTCCTCTTCAGTGCTCTAATCACATTAGGTATGCCTTAATCAGATGTCCTGCGCTCTTAACATCTGGCATTACTGACAAGCACTCCTTTATACCCTTTATACATTCTTTTCCTTCTTCATCTCCTGGAGGTTACATTTTCTTTTCTTTACTCAACTCTACTGTTTCATAATATCTCTCTCGGGCTCATTCTCTTCCTCTGTTCATCCTTCTGATTTGTGAGAAAAAGTATAAATGACTTTATGAGATATAAACAAGTTGTGTTTTTTTACAGATCTACTCAGATTTCTATTCTTTTAAAAAAACTTTATTGAGTATAGTTGATATACAATATTATACTGGTTTCAGGTATACTATATAGTGATTCAATAGTTATAACCATTATGAAATGCTCACCACAGTAAGTGTCACCATAAAGATATTACAATTACTGACTATATTCCCTGTACTATACTTTTCATCCCTATGACTTACTCATTTTATAATTGGAAGTTTATACCTCTTCTTCCTCTTCACCTACATGTTTTACCTTATTGTTTTAATATAACCTACCTTCAAATGGTTCTCAAATATGTATCCTAAGTTCTTTTTCTCCTAAGCTCTAGATACTCTGAATGAGTGCCCTTTTTATGGTCTATTTAGTGCAACTTAAAAAAATTTTTGTACTCTTTGTTGGTGATTTTTCTGTTTAAAATAGCCCCCGAGTGTAGTGGTGAAGTACTGTCTAATGTCCCTAAGTGCAAGAAGGTTGCAAGGTATCTTACGGAGAAAAATGCATCTTTTGGATAAGCTTTGTTCAGTCATGGGTTATAGAGCTACCGGCCCTGAGTTCAGAGTTAATGAATCAGTAATATATGTTAAATAATGTGTCTTTAAACAGAAACATACATAAAGATTATACATCGCTCAACTGATAAAAATGTTGTGACCAGAGGCTAACTGTATTAGAGCCTAAACCTGTATTTCCCATTCAGTATTCATTACTTCAGTGTTCAGTGCCTTTACAGAACGTTAACTATCAAATAATGAGAATCAACTGTATTGCAATACTTCATTTACGACTAAGCATCACATCTGATGTACAATTCGTAACAAAACTTCACTCATGCTAGAATCTAAGTTTCAATTTTACATTCAGTATAAAAGTAGATAGTAAGTCACCAATCTATTGTAATAACCCTTTATTCATCATAACTCTCTGTTCATTAAAGTAAAATTGAACTAAAGAAAACTTCTTACACAAAACTGAAAAAAACTTAAAAGGTATGAGTGAATGAATCTGGAGCTGTGAGTAATCAAGCACTGTTTGTCAACGTATTTTGCTGCAAACAAAATAACTATAGCCTCAGATTTATACTGAACTCAATTCATACACCAAAGCAAAATGAAAATTTATCAAAGTATAAGGTGGTTAGCGTTGGTGAAACTACTCTTGATAATGAATCATCAAACTATTTTGCAAATTTATGGAAGACATAATACGTACTCTATTAGCATGCAATAACCTGCAACTTAAGAAACTCTCTAACATTTCATTGTTACCTACAATACAACACAGCAACCAGTTTCCCAAAATTTAGGAGTATATTTTTCTCTCAAAAGGTATTTCAGTTAGGATGTAAGATTTTTAAACCTTTTACATCATATTTAAACATATCATTCAAAGTAGACCCTAAAAGGAATAATAATAATAGAAAGGACTTAATGGAAAAATACTTTTGGTCTGATTCTTTCTGTAGTTCTCTGTTAAGTTCATCGATGCGCTGCTGTAGTTTTTTACGTCTCTGTTCTGGTGGCAGATGACTGAAATCTTCTAGTGCTGGGCCCTGAAAGGAGAAGCTAAATCATTATAAAAAAAACATTTTCAGACAATTTTATTTTGTATAGCCACTATAAGTTAAGAATATATATCAACTTTAATTTCAAATTAGCCCCAATAAACCCCTTGTAATAAAAAGAAATTTACATACATATGTAGTATATGTTAATTAAAACAATTGTATTGAAGAAAGAGCTCAAGTTCCAGGTAGTTTATGAAATCATGACATAGAATAGGTAAAAATATCATTGGATACAGATAATTGGTAATGACCAGTATCAGTTTATTCTCAGGTCTTGGCAGAGGTAAAATAAATACATATGAACCTTCTTACATCAACAACAACAAATGGAAACATGTAACATTTCTCCCTGTACAACGTACTGTTATATGCAACAAACCACCACATTCCCAAACCAAAACTTTTGCCATTGAGTCAGAATATTACAAATGATCAGACTAAAAATATAAAAAGTTTACAACAGTAAGCAACTTACCTCATAAAGACAATCTAATTAATGAAATATATTTTATTACTGCATACAGTCTTTGAATGATTGTGTTTATTAAACTGTTCTTTAGAACCAAAACATACCTGATCATTAAAAAACAAAAACTATCCTTCGAGTGGAACATAAGTAAAAATTATATTCCAGTGAGGAGTTTATTTTCAATTACCCTTTTGTACAATGAAATAACATACCTCAGTTGTTCCTGAAAGAAAGGTATAATTCAAAGAAAGATATAATCCCTCTTTAGGAAGGATGCTTGATGTTTGAAAATTTTTAATGCTTTGATATTCATAAAACTGCATCATTTAAGGAAAGGTACTAATTTAGATGTAACATTCTGATTCAAATGATGTCCTCTTAAATGTTAATCATGTCACTGTTTAGTTCTTATTAGAGGTTACACAACAGAGTCAGTATCAGCAACTATTAACATAAGCCCATATTTACGTTGTTTTTATAAACTCTAAAAGTTGATGACACCTATCATTCATCATTTTTCTTTTTAAAATGGTGATTTTAAGAATATACAAGTCCAGGTTTCAAAGTTGTTGAAATGAACTCTCAAAACAAACACATCCTTGCTCTTTGGGCCACTTAGGTCTGTAACATATAACATATGCTAAATAGCTTTATTTCAACCTTCAATAAGAATGCTTCCCTTTTAAAAAAGAAAACTTTCAGGATGAGCCATGATCAAAAATAACCTTTAATTAATAACAATCTCTACATTTTTTTTCCAAGCGGCCTGCACATCCTGGACATTCAACAAGCCTGCCTGAAAAAAACTAGGGCATCTGATCTAGGTGGCTTTTGCTTCTTTTAATCTACCAAGTTAAGAATTAAGAATCTGTTAATCAACCAAATCTGATCTAAATAAATGAATGGCAGAATTTTCTATACAATGCCTTTAAATTTAGTGGTCAATTATCAACATAAATTGTCAGATTTAATCCAATTTGGGGTACAGGTTTTGGAAACTATTGCTTATGTGCCAAAGATAAAACTTTCTAATTTTTATTTTTTATATATTTCTTAAAATTTTGAAAAACTATTTAATGAAGTGAAGAAATACATTTCAATGTGGGTGTTTTAGTAACACTGTAATAAACTCACAATTATCTATGCATCTGCCAGATTTCCACTTATCCCTAATTAAACCTTGTTATCAAATTTATGAACAGCAGACACAGTGGTACTTACATTTCTAATTTGACCTTGTAACCTATTCTTTTATAGTATATGAGTACTAAACTCACTCTATTTTCTATGGATGTAAAGAAGACCTCTGAGGCATTTAACAACCTGTCCGACTATAAGGGAATTCATAAAAGGCCAAAGTGCCAAGAGTCTAAAAAAGAGTCTACTTTCCAAAAATGACAAACTATGCAAGCACCCAATAATTTTGCATTTAGGTCTTCACAATGTCTTCCATTAATTTATTTGAAATAAATGTATAAAGGAACATCACACACACGTATGCACACACACACAATATTTAGGTTATTTATGCTTTTATTCCCATTCAATAGCACAGAAGAAGAAAGCACTAACCTCTAATGAAATTGGTAGGAAAACTTTCTCACTTTTTGGAAAATCTAATGATTCTTGTGATAAAGTACAAATCAATTTTATATTATCTTTTTAAGGATGTTAAGAAAAATCATTTTTATTTAATTTTCCTTTTATAAAAACTTGAACTTTGGTTCTACCATGTAACTTTTCAAGTAATGTTTAACTATAATTTTATTCTCTGTAACATGACAAGGACTCCATCCAAAAACACTTAAGAACTTAATGGATTGATTACAGTTAACCACATTAATTTTGAATTTTATGACATCAAGAGGTACTGGCATATGTTGGACTATGGATTATAAAATTGTAAAAAGAAAAGACACATACAAGGTGAAAATGTTGGGGATGTACCTTACCACTTGTTTTGAATTAAACAAAACAATTTTTTAAGATTATTTAATGTTGGCACAGTATATAGATCAGCACATAAGGCTTACCATCTTCACCGACCACTGAATAGTTCAATGGAAAACAGAAAGAAATGGTAAATTATTCACATGAACCATATATAGAAGGAGCAATAACTTTTACTTTTTTAAAACAATATTAAAATAAATCAGGTACATTTCACAATCTAAACAATTATGCCAGAGAAACAATTTTAAGCACATTTTTGGGAAAGTAAATTACTTGCAAAAAAAAAAAATTACACTGATGATAATGGGCAGATATTTTCTAAGTGCAACTAAAATGCCAAAGTAAATAGTAATCATTCTACAAATAATCATGTATTTTTTTCTTTAAAAAAGAGAATTTTCCCTCAGTGGATTTCCTTTACATAGCTCTTCATTCTCAAAATATTAATACTCAAAAAGGTGAATATAAAAGATGGAATATTAGCCATTTTAAAAGAAATCTTACATATGAAGTACTAAAGATGGGAAAGTTCTTTCCAATGCATTAAACAAAACACCATTGTCTGAACTTTCATAGTTCAAAATGCTGTTTCGAATTTAAATATGTCATGGGTAGGGGAGGGTAAACATTTCTACTTTAGTTTTAAGGTGATTTTTTCCATGCGCAGACACAATAAAAACACATTATTATCAAAATAATAAATAAATGAGTGAGTTGAGTTTTGCTTTGAAGATACAGCAACATTTTTTGGTTTTTATTCTGATATTATATGTTGAAAAACAACACTAAAAATATAGCTTTAATTTTTAGAAAGCTGGTTAAAATTTATTTCTGAAAATATGAAATGATATAGCCAGAATGCTCTCATATAGTATATATGCCACATATGTATATACAACCCACATTTTATGGGTTAGCAGAGTTCTGCAACTGGCACTGCATATATATAACATCTCAACTGAACACACACGTGCACACATACACACACACACACCTTGTGACACAATATGCAGTAGAGCTTTACCAAGTTAATTTCCACATTCATTGCATTTGATTAGCAACCTCTAAAATTTTTATATTTCCCTTTTTTCTAAATCATGTTTTGGAGAAAGTGGGGGGATATCAGGTAGAATTTCACATAAAAAAATACCAGTTTTAATAACTGACAAAAATATCTACCCCTTATCTCATGAATCGGCTGTATATATTAATGGTTATGATGGTAAGAAAAGATGACATTTGCTATTCATTATTTTTCAAAATTAAGCTTAACATTCTTTAGACTGTCAGTAGTTTCAGGGAACAAAAGCCACAATTTATTTTACTATGACAAAAAATTCCTGGTGAGGAGATTAAAAGGTCTAAAAAATTTTAAATATGTATATGGTCTTCTTTAAATGTTGGTAAAACAAAGTTATATAAAAGGATAAGAAATAAATATATAAAGTTGAATTGATCTTTTATGATAATTTTCACCAGCTCAATTTCTAAGTGATAAAAATAATTTCCCCAGTTTCTATATTAGTCTGTTTCAGGGAAAACTTTATGATAATTTTAACTGAAATATCAAATGTTTCCATTTTTAGCTAATCTAGTTTTACAATTAGAAAATAAGTTATATTTCAGTAACCTTAGATTTGGGTATAGAACTCAAGTTCTTCGTAAAAATTTTAGAAATATTATCATCTTCTTTTTAAGTAATTCATGTTCAATACAGAAATACCTTACTCTCATATGCAATCATATACCTATAACTAGAAAATTTCACATACCCATTATACCTTAATATAATACAAAAGGAGCTAAAAAGGAAATCCATTAGGCAATTAAAATTATTAGGTGTATTTCATTTAAAGACAGGAAAATCCTGAGAACTGTACTCTGGGTAAATAAGAACTTACAAAAATGAGTCTAGAAGTCTGTAAGACCATGAAATTTAGACAGAAGACATGGACTTGTTGCTAGCTAAATTCACTTCTAAAAAAAACAGGAGTAAGTACTCCAATAAGCTCAAATGAACAGCTGTTTGTATACAAAGTAGTTGAATTTGGGTATGCATCCAATATCCATTAATGGTTAAATTCTGATGTTCCAAGAAGGAAATTATAGACCCTTGTCCCTCAGAAAAAATCTACTGGTATTACCATCAGATTAAGAAACATTGGTCCAATATGACATCCCTTATATCTTTAAAAATACTGGGAACACTTGGTTTTCTTTAAAACAAAAATTACAATTTCTTCTAAGAGCCAAAAACAAGAATTTAGGAAAAACAAATACTACTCAAAACAAGAATTTCTGATTTAAATAGCACAACTCATCGGCTTTAAGAAACCTTAAGATTTATTTTGTAAGCTTAATGGACTTATATGTAAATCCATGTAAAAACACAAACTGGCTTCTTAAAGCTCATCATCTTTCTGGATTTTTCTATATTAGAAAATTCTTAAGTGGAAGGAATACATCTCTATGAGTTAATCTTGTAACAGTACCTAGGAGCTATCAAATACCAATCAAAGAAATCTCAAAACCAAGGTTGTAATAAACTTCTTCCTGCTTTATCCCTCAAGCCTCTAATTAATTTGTCTGCCATATTTTCTATCTTGCATAACTGTTCTTTAATTTGGGTATGATAACAAAAGTGGGAAGATTTTGGCCTTCTGGAACTAGACACCCCCTCCCACGTCCCCTAACCCAAAACAATGTACTAATATTTAAAATCAAAGCAATATGTGAAAATAAAACAAATAATGACCAAGAAGATACTTTTAAGTTCTACATTTATAAAATTCTACCTATAAACTTATTCAGTAAGAACAAAGATGCCACATATTTAAACTTGTCTCTCCAGGGCTCATAGTTCTAACTGCCTAAACATTTTCCATAGAATTACATTTACTTCATATCTCTAAGACCATATACTGTGTAGAGTATTGTAACTGGGCCTGGTAGACTCAATGTGTAGAATACATATAAACAATTACAAAAGTATAGCTACTAACTAGTAATCTTTCATGATTTATGTAACAGCATAATATTTAATGAAGTCTAAATCACCATAGAGAAGATGGGAATTAATTCTACCCACATAACTCAAGCACTAGAAATCCCAGATACAATTTAAAGTCTTTCAAACAAGTGTTAAGGGCTTTTTGATTACAGGTACCTCTATTGCCTGTAGGTATAATACAGACATATTCAAAGGGACTTTCAAAATGTCACCCGCTATTTATATCATCCACTAAAAAAATTAGATAAGATAGATGCAAAGAAGCTGTGTCATTATAGGAAGAAAGTTAAGTCCAAAAGGGGAGATAATATACAAGGATATTTTTGAAGCATTACTGATGTCACTTAAGTTTGTCATTGTTTTAATGTAAATGTAGAAGATAATGTAATCTTGCCTTAAATTAATGTATCTTGTTCTACATGTGGATAAAAGAGAAACTCAACTAAAGCAATTTGATGAAAGGGCTACAAAAAGTAAGAAAACAGACTAGACAGAGAAGGAAAGATAAAAGAAAGAAATAAGAGAAGAAAGAAGGTAGAGAAGAAAGGGAGAAAGTGGGAGGAGAGAGAACTCGAGCAAGAGTGAGCCCAACTATAGTGTACTATTGTTAGTGACGAGACTTTTTATTGTATTGATAGACTCTGATTTCTCACCTATGGGTTACCACACCTATGTTTTTCATATATCCAAACAAATGCTCAAATTTCTCAATTATATCTAAATTATGAACAATGAATATTATAAGCACACCCTTAAAATAAAACACAAACAAAAGAAATTAGCCTAAAATAATAGAATAACATATATCAGTAATGTAAAAGTTGTTGCTAAGAAACAGTTTAATATTTGCTTCTATTATAAAAATTTTCATTTGCAGAACTTCTCCGGCCAATTTTAAAAAACAGAAAATTTTGGTAAAAATTACTTTCCATTTTTTTGTTCAAGAAAACAAATTTCATGTAAACATTACTCAACAGTATCTATATTTTATTTTATAGGCTTTGCAATTTGCAAATACTAATATATTAACTTGATCTACAATCTTGATATTCAACATGCCTATCTTTAATTTTCTGGTTAACTACTGGAAATTCTGTTTTATGCTTCTAAAAGCAGGGCAATTAAAATTGAACTTATTTTTCTTAATTGTTAACATAATAATACTTAATAAATTGCTGTTAAGTCATCATTAGTGACAAATTATACAAGTAATTCCAGTGACAAATTACTGAAAGTCTTAAAAATGTAAATACATTACAAGACAATGGTGAACATATGATTTCACATAAACAAAAAAATAGCTAATATGATTGTACCCAGCACCCTCTTTATAATACCATTCTTTTACAGTTGAGCATTTCAAATGTTATAAAGAGGAGTTATTTTTAACTTGAGGGCAGCTATACTTAATTCTGTGTTTTTTTAAACTACATATTTATAGGAGAGAGCCTTATAATGAGGGTGGAGAGTATTAAAAGCCACACTACACACACAATAGGCCATCATGCATTTTAACCCATTATTAAACTTACCCCTCTTTTGAGGCTTCTGAAAGAAGGAATTCTGGGCTTCCCTGTTTTTATTTCATTCATACAATAATGCACGGGCTCAATGGAGAATGTGAGAAACTGGGACCCATTAGGAGTACTGGATGTGAATAAACTAGTAGGGGTTAAGGGTGGGGACTGTGGCTAATATAGAAATAAAAAAAGGAATCAATAAGCCAAAGGTGCATAGTTTTTTCCTAAATGAAAATTCTATTTTTGGCAACATACTTTTCACAAAATAGAACTCAAAGTTTTCCATAAAAATATTGTAAGTTAACAAGATTGTTTTGCCAAAACTGTCATTTTAAAAAGCCAAATTTACTTTTAAAACTGTATCATGTCATTTGATCATTTTACAACCTGAGAGATTAAAAATAGTGTACACAAATTAAAATGTTAGAGAGAGCAATATGACCTAGATAAATATATTGTCTTCTGATTTCTAAAATATTAGTACCACCTAGTTAGTTATACTTAACCTGTACTTGTCAGAGATAGAGGCAGCAGCTACAGTTAAAGTTATCTAAATAGGCAATGTTTATTAAAATAAAATGTTATATTAAAAATGTAACTAATTACTATCACAAACAGGCAAAATAATTTCATTACATTTGTGGCTTTCCTCTCAGTTGGTTTCTACTTCACCCTTACTGCACCTCATTTTTGTTTACATGTCAGTATTCCTTGTTTTTCTAAGCCTTCCTAGATATTGTTCTGACTTAAAAGTCTCACGTCTTAACTTCTGAACAATATTACTAAAAACATGAGTAAAAAGCTTGAGTTAATTACAGTGGTGCTTCTAAAGATATTTATAGATATAATTGGAGTTAAATGTTATCTACATTCTTATGTCAAGATCAGAAAGATGAATTAAAATGTATACTTTAATATAGCACATCAGATTAAAAGTATATATCCTCCTACTGATATTAGTATAATCACTAAATTGATGAGAAAAATTAAAGCACTTATCTATTCCATTTCCTCATCTGCTTAGCTGGACTTATCTGTCTAAAATAGCACATCAAAAGATAGGTTCCAACAAGAAGTTAACAGATTCTTTTAGTAAATTAGAGATTTTTAAACTACAAATAACTACAAACATTGAGCCCTTCCCATTAAATATTCCCATAAATGATAAAAGTAACTATTATTTTGATCTATAAGACCTAATTTGACATTTACTATTGCTATGGTCAATCATTCATTCTAAGTGAGAATTGTAATTTTAGTTGTCTTACAGTTAGTTACATGATAATGTTTCCTTAGAAATAGCAATTGGAACTACATACCCATGAAATTTCAAAAGCATGTATACTAACTTACTTAATATTTTATTCATTATTAAGTGGTAGCCAAATGTTAAATTCAGAAATAATAGTAAAAATAAATGTTTACTATTAAGGTATAAAATTCTGTGTTTCTAGTAAGTGAAAAGTTAATTGAATCATTCAAATAAAAATATTCTCTATTAACAGTAAACCATTACCCATTCAACGCCTACACTGATTCAATTAGCACACTAAAACAGAATTATTAGCATAGAGGAATTTTATGACTTTTACCTTTGGCTTCTTTCCAAAGAGCCACAACTTGCCCTTGGCCTTTCCTACGGTGGTTTTTGCATCCACCTTTCCACTTTCTTGTTTGGATGCACTGATAGTACCATCAGAAATGGTTCTATAAATATGCTGACTGTAATCTTCAAATGGAAAGTCTCCTGGAGGTTCAAATCCAGACTTGAAGGAGTCTACTACCATTTGAGAGTCCTATATACAAGAAACATGTGTTTTTAAAACCACTTCATTTGCTCACATTAGCTTTCAAAACTTTAATCTGTGCGAGAAAACAAAAATTTAAACAATTCTACAGCAATCATTTAAGGTTTAAAGTGAATCATTTCTTCCTGTGAATTTGTAATAAACCCTAAATATTTTAATCCCAATAGAAAAAACACTAACTTACAAATTACCACTTTGTTAATTTGTAATATTCATGAATGTTTTCACTGTCTAGCTTTAATACAATGAAATTCATCTGAGGACTAGATAGCCGATAAGAAAGATCTAACCGACAAAAGGAACACAGGATGAAGTTATTCTCAAGCAGAAATTCTACTAAGTTTCAAATGTAAAAGGTTTTTTGCACTTTATAGGATATCTATGAAGAAGTGACATTTGGGACAGAGTTGAGTAAGAGACAAGTAGAAAGGCTTTTACTCATCTGATAGGGAAGGATAAATAAATATCTGAAAGACATATTCAGGAATGTCAACACAACAATGGAGAAAGACCTCACAAACAGTACTGAGTACAAAAAGCCAAGTCTGAAAATACAAAATTCAGTAACATTTATCTAAAACTTTAAAAATCATGTATTATATATTATTTTTGAACATACATACCTTACCTGAATGCTGATACCTTAGGCTCATTATTTTCAAATAGAATATACTGTATCTCTACAGACTCCTCCCCATGCTTAACCACCTCTCCCCTTTTACTCCCTATTTCTGTTAATAGTACATTGTGCCTGTCATTTAGTCGAAAGTCATCCTTATGTCATACTTTACTTTTATAACTAATGCCATCCCCCCAGTCCAATAATTTGCTAAAGGGTAAGAACAGTGAGATAGAAGAAGGGACCTACCTATATTTATAACCTTGGATTCCAACCCTACCAAGATATAAATGTATGTTTGAATTTTCCAATTCAAGAACCTAAAAATCCTCTTTTCTTTTTAAACTTCCGTCAGAATTCTATTTGTTACAGGAAGGATCCTCACTAATACAAGATGAACTTTCTGCGAAGACTGAAATATGTGTTACATATTGGGCACTCCCCAAACACTGGCTCTCTTCTCTTGCTTTTCTCTCATATCCTCAGGTTCTGCCAACCACCCTTTTTGGTCTCTCAGTTAACATTTTCTGAGAAATGACCAGATACAAGACTGTGCTAGACCTTAATCAAGATATAATTTGATTAGACATATTTGCTCGAGAGGACCTATGCTGCTCCTTCAGCTCATAATGCCCTCCCCTTCCCGGATTCAAGCACCATGACTCCACACACTACCGGTGCTTCCAGATCTAGCTCAAGTGCCAACCCCTGTATTAAAAGCGACTCTTAGAACTCCAAATCCATTTCTTTCTCTAAACTTTGACTAGACTAACAGTATAATATAGTTTATAGCATACAGTTCACTGGTTAGTTACACTCTTGGAGTAGAACTCAAATATGAGTGAGGAGAGGAAAAAGAAGGGTTAAAACTGTTTTCTTTAAAAAAATTGTAATTTTAGTGTTTAGAATGGCACTTACAGCCCAAAGGAGTCCAATCTATTGCCAGACTTTCTTCTATAGAATATAACTTAGAGTCAGCTACCCGTCAATTACTTCACCCCTTTCCCAATTCATGCCACTAACTTAAGCTGCATACCTAAATCAAATATATTTATTCAAATAATTATATAGCACTTACTCTTCTTTCATCAACTGATTTTGCTGCAAGAATCATTCCTTCCAAACACTTTGAAATGATAGGAATAACTTTGCGTTCTGAATCTGCAAATCCTCTGTAACACTCGCTGAGTTTAATAGTCCTCCGTTCATCCATTTCTTGTAGTTGCTAATAATCAGGAGTTTAAAAAAAAAAGGAAAATTGAATTCCCTTTTTATTCTGAAGCAGCCACCCCCTCAAAAAAAAATTTAAAGAGTCTATCCAATAGTTTCATTTTAAATTTAACGGCTTTCTACAAATGCTACAAACTTATAATACTTAAATTTAAGGCCTGTTAAATAGCAAAGGAAAAAAAGAATCAAGGCTTTTAGCATATCCTAAAACAAAGTGACACTGGTTTTCAAGCTTTCTAAAGGGAACCCCCTACAGGCTACCAGCAACCTGCCTCATACTTTAGTCAGAGCAGCTGTTGTTTGTACTTCTAGGAAAAGTTTCATCTGAAAACAAAATCTTGGAGCTTTTTTTCCCCTTTTTAAGCAATTAGCCTATAACATACTAATCTGAGACTTCTAAGACTTTAAGTTAGTTCAGAATCCTTTGGTAAGATCTGGCTGGACCAAGGATCCATACCTACTTGCATACCAAAAGGTATTCAGACTTAGCACAGTCTATAGTTTTGAGTAAGGTTGGGGGCACAAATGAAAAGCAGGAATCCACAAAGTCAGAGTGGTACATATAAAGAATCCCCACAATTCAAAAATTCATTGGCATATGCCACTAATTATTATTCTGGGACACATGAAGCCAAGTAACTTAAAGGCACTTTTTTTTACACTTCCTAGACCTTTCTTTCTCCTAGGAAGCAGCAACAAGTTTCCAAATTCCTATAGCCTTCATCCTACTTTTTCCTCTTTAATTATCTCTCAAAGCCTGGGAATTTATTTTGAGACCTCCACTTTCACAAAAGAACTGTTCCCAGCATCACAAAATGGAAAGACAACTCCATAGCAAGGTCCAAACAAAAGGATCGAAGGCCAACAAACAAACAGTGGTTAATCTCCAAGTTAAGGTCTCCCCAGGATAGCAACACTTAGCTAGTAAACCTAAGAAAGCTCCACAGAGTGAAGAATGGCGGGCTAAACAGTCTGGAAAAAAAAGACCAGAATTTGATACCCACTCTAGTCCACCACCTCTATGCTTCCTTTGTACTACTAACTTGCCTCTATAGAGGAAAAAAAGTATATTTGGACTGACACTCTTCCCACATAAGCTCTACTTTCCCAAATACTACTTCCTTCAACACTGTTTTACTAGAACCCCTGTTCTCTGATTTATTTTCTTTCAAGATTAGGCAGTAATATAACTTAACCTTCATATAAATTCTGGGGTCATTACTGAGGCTGTTCGGCAACTGTTATCATTAAGAGATGATAGACAGTATTTATAAGCAAACTCATAGCTTGAATTACATTTATGATCTGGCAGCTAGGAAGACAAGCAGGCCAAAATTGGGCTAGCAAATACATTTTACAAGACATTTCAGCCACCTGGATTAATGCCAATGATTCTAGTATAGTGTCAAAAAGTTATATCCTAATTCTAGGTGAGCAGATTACAAAATATAATTCCAATGAATTCCCTCTATGTCATGATACTTTATTATTTAGATAGTATTAAAATTTATTTAGAAAATGTCACTGTTTTATTGGATGGTTTTTACACTAATAATTATTCTGTAGGAAAATCTGTGATTTAAAAGTGAAGAAAAATTTATTTTGCAAATCTATCTATAAAGAAATTTCTCATCACCAATCTTGATGACTAGTGAATCTAGAAACATTCTGACTGACGCCTGAATTTAAAGTTTTACATTTAAGGATTAGCTTTTCCAACTCTAAATCTAGACTAATTTCATATCTACATTTTACCTTGTAAATCTGAGGAATCACTACGTAGAAATGTTTGTGTTGTTCTCCATTAAAGTTTTGTAATTGTGCAGCATATTCATTTTTATTTTCATCAGCCATATGTGTACGTAGATTCAACTGATGTTTAGCCTAGAGGCAAAATGGTCCAAATGAATACCAATAACATCAAACAACAAAATCGTAGCTAATTCAGCTTTCTAAAAACTTGTTAAAACTAGATTTTTTTCTAACTATTGATATCATTTAAAATTTAAAGAGATACTTGCAAATCTTATGGCCAAGAGCAGTCTCCCTATTGCAATATTCCCTTTCTCTTATCCCCTTGCAATAATCTTTTCAAATAAAGTTTCTTCTCACCAAATTCAGACTTTAAAAAAAAATTAAATGATAACTTTGTGGGTTGGAAAAGTAATCTTTTTATCAGAAGAGGAAAACAGCATCAGGAATATTTTAGTCAGTTAAAACATTAGTAGTAAAACATTTCTTTAAATATGATTTACTTATATCTAACTCAGAGCCACAGGGAAAACAAATGATAAAAATGTGATTTTTGGATAACATAATATTCATTTCCATTTCTATATAAAACTATGGTGCTTTAAGGAATGCTTATTTAGAATAAAGTTGTTTATCTTGATCTCTTGTAGAAATGCTTTTCAAATGAGTCATACTAGCATTGTCTACACTGGTGAAAACATTAGACTACAAACAACATAAATCAATTCTAGATTTATTACAGGGGAATATAAACAAATTTCTCAATCATTCTAAATAGGAAAAAAAATAATAAATGAACTAAAATTTTCACAGTATTCCAAGGAATATAAATCATGTTATATGAGAGTGCTTTGAAAATCATAAAGCACCTTATGAATACACTTCATTATTCTAATTGCAGTTTTTACAAATGTAGTTTGTAACCTTCTAACGGTAGATACACAAGTTAGTTCTTCTGGATTCAGAAACAAACTGACCTACAGAAATGTCATAGTCAAGATCTCAGGTATAGGCATAAAAATACATTTAATCCAGGGTAGTTAAAGATTACAATACATAATTACTATGGAAACTAAACATCATACCACAAACCATTCCTACAGAAAATACATTTGAAGTTCCAACCTGGGACCATAAATTCACATTCATTCACTCCTATCCCTTTTCTCCCTTCACCCACCCACAAACTATGAAGGAATAGAGTACTCAAATTATTCCCTATCTATAATGGTTCTGTCAGAGGGAACCCCTTCTGTTCCAAGTCACTGGCTACAATTCCCAAGGCCTGAGGCAAAGGTTCCAGCAGGATTTGTAAGGAGTATACAGCTAGACGCTAAAGCAACTGAAACCTCCCTGGCATATTCTGGGCTTCACTTTTACTGCCCTGCCCCTCCCTTCATCTCCCCTCTTTCCTTTCTTCCTTTTTTTTAAAATATTGCATAACATTAAAATTTTTTTTTAATTGTGATAAAATATATAATACACAAAACATAAAATTTACCATCTTAGTAATTTTTAAGTGTAGTTTAGTAGTATTATGTATGTAAACACTGTGGTGCAACTGCCTCCCATTTCTTAAGGAATATCAGTAATTGGTTTGCTCTCTCTTCTCCTTTTTTTTTCTTAAACTTTTATCAGCAGCTGATTGAAACTATGTTCCCATCCCTCTCTGGTCCCAGGAATACAACAAAATTCCTCTACTCTCATTCCTAACGCAAATTGTCAAAGTTATCCTAGTTCTCCAATAATTTAAAGTAGTTGCAAACAAATGAGTATAAAAAAGGGAGCTGTAAATATTAAAATTCTGAACATGTTAGGTCAAACTAATGGATATGTTATAGCTAGATTTCAAGGTGTTTAGTCTCTAATATATCTTTCCATAGACTAAATGAAGAAGTTAAATGAGAGCCCAGTTAAAGATTTTCCTTAATTTGCCTAGACCTAAAACTATTCAATGTTTGATGATAAGTGAAAGGAGTTCCTAAGCAGTCAATGGCAACCAGCAAAAGTCTCCCATGTATAAAACAGTCCTATTTGCAATTGTTGTAGTCCAGGTTTTTATACATTTTTATCAAGTAATGACAACATGTTACATGTATGAAGTAATGTTAGGAAAGAAAATATATGGATGATCAAAAAATCATGATTCAAAAATCTTAACAGCAGAATTAAATCTAATTATTGATACAGATGCAATTGTACATTTAAAATACCACTAGCACAAATTCTGTCTGAGACAGGCATTCTCATACCATACCATATGTGAAAAGACAAAGGGATTTTAGTTACCATAAACTCAATGTGAGTAAATCCAAAAAATGTGATTTGCCCAGAAAGTTCACATACATTTAGGCTATCAATTTTAGTGTTGAAAACAAGAGAGGTAATCATACTCAGGACTTATCAGACCACACCTTTTTATTATATCCAATTGAAGGTAACATACTTTAAGTGCGATATTGATTAATTAAAGGGTATCCAGAGAGGCAGGGGAGGATGGTATAATAGAAGGTCACTGTGATAACTTCCTCCCATGTACACACCAAGGAAGCAACTACATCTAATACAACCAACACTGAAAATGATCTGAAGTCTGGCAGAACACACCTTCTACACTATGGAAAAAAAGAAGACCACATTGAGAAGGGTAAAGAGGCAGGCCATGATCAATTGGGATCCAAGTTCTTCCCCACCCTGACCCACAAGTAAGACATAGAGGAATGGAGTAGGGAGGAGAAAAATGCCCAGAGACCTGGCACACCTTGCCCTGGGGATCTGCTCCAAGAACACAAGTCCCCATACCACTGGCTTGAAATCAAAGGGGTTGGATGTCAGGGAGAGCTGGAGAGTTATGGGAAGCCAAGTCTCTGCTATGGAGGACTGGCATGCTATGTTGATCACTCAGACCCAACAAAGCAGCATGAGTTTGAAAGGAAATTTAATAACCTTGGGAATGTGCCAGAGAGAAAGGGGTATAAGGGATTTCTCTTTGGAGGAAAAGAGCGAATGGACACCACTTCTCCAACACTTAGTAAGCCCAGCTTGTCAGATGCTTGCAGGAGGCAGTTCTGAAACTCTCCATCACGCCACTTGCTCTGCTCCATCATCAGCCTGAAGACTTCCTCACCCTAAACACCTAGCCTAGCAACAGCAGCATCCACCATTGCTGGCAGCCAGGCTGAGGGCAGGCTCCTCCCACAGAGCACCCCAGTCATCAAGATGCACCAGCACTGCATACTGAAGCAAGAGCAGTGGTGATCAGCCACTTCTGACAGCCAGGCTGAGTGCTGACCTGATTCACAGCCCACCCACAGAAGTAGTGGCTCAGCCACAACAGGAGGGCGAACACAACCTACACAGGGGACACCACTGGAGCATCTAATTCTGGTGAGCAGAGGGTTGTGCACTTTTGGACACCACAGGACCCTACTACATAAAGCCACTAGTTTCAAGAACAGTAGACATAGCTAATCTACTAATACATAAAAACACACACAGAGAACCAAACAAAATAAAGAGGAATAGGAATATGTTCTAAACAAAAGAACAAGACAAAACACCAGAAAAGTGCTAAGTGAAATAGAGATAAGCAATCTGCTTGATAAAGAATTCAAAGTAATGATCATAAAGATGCTCACTGAACTAGAGAAAGAACAGATGAGCTCAGGGAGGACTTCAACAAAGAGATAGGATATAGAAAAAAAGAACCAGTCAGAGCTGAAGAATACAGTAACTGAAATGAAAACTAAAATGAGGAAATTAATAGCAGATTAGAGGATGCAGAAGAATGTATCAGCAATCTGGGAGACAAAGTAGTAGAAAGTATCCAAGCTGAGTAACAGAGGAATTTCTAAAAATGAGAAGATGCCAAGAGAGTTCTGTGACAACTCCAAATGACAATAGTCACAACAATCACAAAACAGGGGTCCCAGAAGGGGAAGTGAGAGAGAAAGAGGGAGAATTCTACTTGAAGAAAAAATAGCTGAAAACTTCCCCTACCAAGGGAAGGAAACAAACATTCAGGTCCTGGAAGTGCAGAGAACCTCTAATAACATGAAACCAAGGAGATCCACACCAAAACACATTAATTAAAATAGCAAAGATTAAAGATAAAGAGAAAATCCTAAATCAGCAAGAGAAAGGCAGACAGTTGTATAGGGGAAACCCCCTAAGGCTAGCAGCAGATTTTCAGCAGAAACATTACAGGCCAGAAGGGAGTGAATGAAATATTCAAACTGCTGAAAAGGAAAAATCTACAGCAAAGAATATTCTATCCAGCAAGTTTATCATTCAGAATTGAAGAAGAGATAAAAAGTTTTCCAGATGAACCAATGTTCAAGGAATTCATCACCATTAAACAGGCCTTACAGGATATATTTAAGGGACTTCTTTAAATGGAAAAAAAAATGTTTTCATCAGTGAAAACAAACCTACAATAAAGGTAGCAGACCATTCACTTACAAAGCAAGTATGAAGTTCAAAAGACAAAAGTTGTAAAATCAATTATACATAAAAATTAGTCGAGGGATACACAAATTAAAATATGTAAATTAATTATGACATCATGTATATAAAACATGTTAGGGGGAATTATAAGAAAGTAGTACTTCATGAATGTGTTTGAAATTAAGTGACCATCAAGCTAATATACAGACTGTTATTTATAGAGGCTGATATACATAAACTTTACAGTAACCACAAACCTAAAGCCTATAATAGAAACACAAAAAATAAAGAAAAAGGAACCCAAGCACAACACTAAAGAAAGTTATCAATCACAAGGGAAGAGTATAAGAGAGGAAGAAGAGAAAGGAACTACAAAAACAACCAGAAAACAATTAATAAAATGGTAATAAGTACATACCCATCAATAATTACTTTAAATGTAAATGGCCTAAATGCTCCAATCTGAAGATATGGTAGCTGAATGGATAAACAAATAAGACCCATGTACATGCTGCCTACCAGAGATTCACCTCAGACCTAAAGACACATAAATTGAAAGTGAAGGGATGGAAAAAGATATTCCAAGCAAACAGTGGTGGAAAAGAAGCCAGATCAGACAAAAATAAATTTCAAAATAAAGGAAGTAACAAAAGACAAAGAAAGACATTAAGTAATGATAAAGGGATCAGTCCAATGAGAGCATATAACAACTACAAGTATCTATGTACCTAACATAGGAGCACCTAAATATATAAAGCAAATATTAAAAGCATAAAGGAAGAAAGTGACAGTAAAGTAACAGTAATAGAGTTTAACACCCCAATTGCATCAATGGATAGATCATCCAGACAGAAAATCAGTAAGGAAACAGAGGTGCTGAATGACACAGTAGACCAGATGAACTTAACAGATATATACACAACATATGACCCAAAATCAGGAGAATACACATTTTTCTCAAGTGTACATGGAACGTTTTCCAGTTCATATTTTAGGTCACCAAACAAGTCTAATAAATCTAATAAGACTGAAATCATATCAAACACCTTTCCTGATGAAAACAGTATAAAATTGAAAATCAATGACAAGAAAAAACTGCAAAAAACAAAAATACGTGAAGGCTAAGAAACATGCTTCGAAATAATACATGGATCAATGAAAAAATCAAAGAGGAAATAAAAAATACATGGAGACCAATGAAAACAAACACAAAGAGTTCAAAATCTGAGGGATGCAGCAAAAGCAGGTCTAAGAGGGAAATGCAGACTGATACAGGCCTAAATCGAAAAAGAACAATCTCAAATAAAAAATCTAATCTTACAACGAAAGGAACTAGAAAAATAAGAAACAAAGCCAAAGTTAGTAAGAGGGACATAATAAAGATCAGAGCAGAAGTGAAATAGCAACTAAGAAAACAATACGAAAAAAAAAATAGACAAAACCCCGTGCTGGTTCTTTGAAAGATAAACAAAATTGACAAACCTTTAGCCAGGCATATCAAGAAAAAAAGAGAGAGGACAAATAAAATCAGAAATGAAAGAAAAGGAATTACAACCAACACCAAAGAATCTGAAAGGATAAGAGAATTCTTTGAAAATTTATATGCCAATAAATCAGGCAACAAAGAAGAAATGGGTAAATTTCTAGAAACATACAATTTTCCAAGACTGACCAAGGAAGAATTAGAAAATGTGAACAAACCGATTTCTAGTAAAGAAAGTGAATTGGTAATCAAAAAAATTCCCAAAACCAAAATCTAGAACCTGATGGTTTCACAGGTGAATTCTACCAAACATTTTAAAGAAAAGCTAGTACTTGTCATTCTTAAAGTATTCCAAAAAATAGATAACAAGATCCAAGATGGCAGCGTAAGAGATGAGACAGAGAGCACCTCCCAAAACCACAAAAACTAGGATAATATAGTTAATTAATACAACTAACCCTAAAACAGCAACAGGAAAGAGGGCTGATGCAGACTACACACAGACATCAAAAACAGAAAAGATCTCACAAAACAGGGCACCAGCTCTGCTCCCCAAGGACACCCAACCTCACTCTAGCGGCTGAGCAGCTACACAGTCTGGAGCTTCTGGGCACTAGAAGGCACCACATAGAAATATGAAATGACAAAAGAACCTGGTTCAGACCAAAATCTCACAAACCTCAGAAAAAGGGCCAAATGAAACAGAACTCACCAATCTTCCTGAAAGAGAGTTCAAAATAAAAATCATAAACATGCTTATGGAGGTACACAAAAATATTCAAGAACTCAGGAACGAATTTAAGTTGGAGATTCAATCATTAAAAAATTCCATATCTGAAATGAAACATACAATGGAGGGATTTAAAAGCATATTAGATTTGTAGAAGATATGGTAAATGGAATAGAAGTTAGAGAAGATGAATACAAAGAAGCTGAAGCACAGAGAGAAGAAATAATCTGTAAGAATGAAAGAATATTGAGAGAACTGTGTGACCAATCCAAACGGAACAATTTTTGCATTATAGGGATACAAGAAGAAAAAGAGAGAGAAAAAGGGATAGAAAGTGTCATTGAGGAGGTAATTGCTGAAAACTTCCCCAATCTAGGGAAGGAGATAGTCTTTCAGGCCATGGAGAGGCACAGATCCCCAACACAGGAGACCCAATGAAGACAACACCAAGACATATAGTAATTAAAATGGCAAAGAACAAGGATAAAGACAGACTTTTAAAAGCAGCTAGAGAGAGAAAAAAGATCACATATAAATGAAACCCATCAGACTACCATCAGATTTCCAAGAGAAACCTTACAGGCCAGAAGGGACTGGAATGATATATTTAATGCAATGAAGCAGAAGGGCCTAGAACCAAGAATACTCTACCCGGCAAGGTTATCATTGAAACTTGAAGGAGGGATTAAACAATTTTCAGATAAGCAAAACCTGAGAGAATTTAATTCCCACAAACCACCTCTACAGAGTACTTTGGAGGGACTCCTACAGATGGAAGTATTCCTAAGGCAAGATGTCACCCACGGGACAGACAAAGAGTACAAAATATGATTCATAACATACAAAGAATGCAGGAGGAAGAAGAAAGAAAAGGAGGGGGAAAAAAAGAACCTTTAGGTTGTGTTTCTAATACCATAGGAAGTGAGTTAAATGTGACTGTTAGGTAGTAGGGGAATTACCCTGGAACCTTTGGTAACAATGACTCTAAAGCCCACAATGGCAGTAAGTACATACCTATCAATAATCACCTTAAATGTAAATGGTCTGAATGGACCAATCAAAAGACATAGTCACTAAACGAATAAAAAAACAAGATCCATCTATATGCTGCCTACAACAGACTCACTTCAAAACCAAAGACATACACAGACAGAAAGTAAACGGATGGAAAAAGATATTTCATGCAACTAACAGGGAGAAAAAAGCAGGAGTTGCAGTACTTGTATTAGGCAAAATAGACTTCAAAACAAAGAAAGTAACAAGAGACAAAGAAGGACAATACATAATGAGAAAAGGTTCAGTGCAACAAGAGGATATGACTATTCTAAATATCTATGCACCCAATACAGGATCACCTACATATGTAAAACAAACATTAACAGAATTAAAGGGGGAAATAGAATGCAATGCATTTATTTTAGGAGACTTCAACACCCCACTCACTCCAAAGGACAGATCAACCAGACAGAAAATAAGTAAAGAGACAGAGGCACTGAACAATGTATGAGAACAAATGGACCTAACGGACAACTACAGAACACTCCATCCAATAGAAAGAGGATACACATTCTTCTCAAGTGCACATAGAAAAATTTCAAGAATAGATCATATACTAGGCCACAAAAAGAACCTCAGTAAATTCAAAAAGACTGAAATTCTACCAACCACCTTCTCAGATCACAAAGGTATGAAACTAGAAATAAATTACTCAGAGAAAACAAAAAAGCCCACAAACACATGAAGGCTTAATAACATGCCCCTAAATAATCAGTGGATCAATGACCAAATAAAAACAGAGATGAAGCAATATATGGAGACAAATGACAACAATATTTCAACACCACAAAACCTGTGGGACGCAGTGAAGGCCGTGCTAAGAGGGAAATATACTACAATACAGGCTTACCTCAGGAAAGAACAATCCCAAATGAACAGTCTAAACTCACAATTAATGACACTAGAAAAGGAAGAACAAATGAGGCCCAAAGTCAGTAGAAGGAGGGACATAATAAAGATTAAAGCAGAAATAAATAATATCGAGAAGAATAAAACAATAGAAAGAATCAGTGAAAGCAAGAAATGGTTCTTTGAGAAAATAAACAAAATAGATACACCCTACCCGGACGTATCAAGAAAAAAAGAGAGTCTTCACACATGAACAGAATCAGAAATTAGAAAAGAAAAATCACTACGAACACCACATAAATACAAACAATTATGAGACAATACTGTGAAAAATTATATGCTAACAAACTGCATAACCTAGAAGAGATGGACAACTTTCTAGAAAAATACAACCTTCCAAGGCTGACCCAGGAAGAAACAGAAAATCTGAACAGACCAATTACCAGCAAAGAAATTGAATTGGTAATCCAAAAACTATCTAAGAACAAAACCTCTGGACCAGATGGTTTCACTGCTGAATTTTATCAAACACTTAGTGAAGACTTAATACCCATTCCCATTAAAGTTCTGCAAAAAGTAGAAGAGGAGGGAATACTCCCAAACTCATTCTATGAGGCCAATATCACTCTAATACCAAAACCAGGCAAAGACACCACAAAAAAAGGAAATTACAGACCAATATCCCTGACGAACACAGATGCAAAAATATTCAAAATATTAGAAAACCAAATTCAAAAATACATCAAAAAGATAAGTGGGATTCATCCCAGGGATGCAAGGATGGTACAACATTCAAAAATCCATCAACATCATCCACCACATCAACAAAAAGAACAACAAAAACCACATGATCACCTCCATAGATGCTGAAAAAGCAGTTGACAAAAATCAACATCCACTCATGATATAACTGTCAACAAAATGGGTATAGAGGGCAAGTACCTCAACATAATAAAGGCCATATATGACAAACCCACAGCCAACATTATGCTTAACAGCAAGAAGCTGAAAGCTTTTCATCTAATATCTGGAACAAGACAAGGATGCCCACTCTCACCACTTTTACTCAACATAGTTCTGGAGGTCCTAGCCACAGCAATCAGACAATACAAAGAAATAAAAGTCATCCCAATTGGCAAGGGAGAAGTCAAACTGTCCCTGTTTGCAGATGACATGATATTGTACAGAAAAATCACAAAAGAATCCACTCCAAACTACTAGATCTAATATCTGAATTCAGTAAAGTTGCGGGGTACAGAATTAATACACACAATTCGGTTGCACTGCTATACACTAACGATAAACTAGCAGAAAGGGAAACCAGAAAAACAATCCCATTCACAAGTACATCAAAAAGAATAAAATACCTAGGAATAAACCTAACCAAGGAAGTGAAAGACCTATACTCTGAAAACTACAAGACACTCATGAGAGAAATTAAAGAAGAAACCAATAATGGAAACACATCCTATGCTCATGGATAGGAAGAATTAATATTGTCAAAATGGCCATCCTGCCTAAAGCAATCTACAGATTCAATGCATTTCCTATCAACATACCAATAGCATTCTTCAATGAACTACAGTAAATCATTCTAAAATTCATATGGAACCACAAAAGACCCCAAATAGCCAAAGCAATCCTGTGAAGGAAAAATGAAGCTGGGGGTATTATGCTCCCTGACTTCAAGCTCTACTACAAAGCCACAGTAATCAAGACAATTTGGTACTGGCACAAAAACAGACCCATAGACCAATGGAAGAGATTAGAGAGCCCAGATATAAACCCAAGCATATATGGTCAATTTATATACGATAAAGGAGCCATGGATATACAATGGGGAAATGACAGCCTCTTTAACAGCTGATGTTGGAAAAACTGGACAGCTTCATGTAAGAGAATGAAACAGGATTATTGTCTAACCCCATACACAAAAGTAAACTCAAAATGGATCAAAGTCCTGAATGTAAGTCATGAAACCATAAAACTCTTAGAAAAAAACATAGGCAAAAATCTCTTGGACATAAACATGAGCAACTTCTTCATGAACATATCTCCCCGGGCAAAGGAAACAAAAGCAAAAATGAACAAGTGGGACAATATCAAACTAAAAAGCTTCTGTACAGCAAAGGACACCATCAATAGAACAAAAAGACATCCTACAGTATGGGAGAATATATTCATAAATGACACATCTGATAAGGAGCTGACATCCAAATTATATTAAGAGCTCACGTACCTCAACAAACATAAAGCAAATAAGCCAATTGAAAAATGGGCAGAGGAGATGAACAGACACTTCTCCAAAAAAGAAATTCAGGTGGCCAACAGGCATATGAAAAGATGCTCTGTATCCCTAAGCATCAGAGAAATGCAAATTAAAACCACAATGTGATATCATCTCACACCAGTTAGGATGGCCAACATCCAAAAGACAAACATCAACAAGTGTTGGCTAGGATGTGGAGAAAGGGGAACTGTCCTACACTGCTGGTGGGAAAGTAAATTAGTTCAACCATTGTGGAAAGCAGTATGGAGGTTCCTCAAAAAACTCTAAATAGAAATACCATTTGACCCAGGAATTCCACTCGTAGGAATTTACCCTAAGAATGCAGCAGCCCAGTTTGAAAAAGACATATGCACCCCTATTTTATCGTAGCACTATTTATAATAGCCAAGAAATGGAAGCAACCTAAGTGTCCATCAGTAGATGAATGGATAAAGAAGATGTGGTACATATACACAATGGAATACTATTCAACCACAAGAAGAGAACAAATCCTAGCACTTGCAACAACATGGATGGAGCTAGAGGGTATTATCCTCAGTGAAATAAGCCAGGCAGAGAAAGACAAGTATCAAATGATTTCACTGATCTGTGGAGTATAAAAAAAAGAAAAATCTGAATGAGCAAAATAGCAGCAGACTCACAGAACCCAAGAATGGACTAACAGTTACCAAAGAGAAAGGGATTGGGGATGATGGGTGGGAAGGAAGGGATGAGGGGGAAAAGCAGTCATTGCGATTGGCACGTATAATGTAAGGGTGGGGGACACAGGGAGGGCAGTATAAAACAGAGAACACAAGTAATGATTCTATAGCATCTTGCTGTGCTGATGGACAGTGACTGTAATGGGGTATGTGGTGGGGAGTTGATAATAGGGGTAGTCTAGTAACCGTAATGTTGTTCATGTAATTGTACATTAATGATAGCAGAAAAAAAAAAGTATTCCAAAAAAGAAAGCTCAGAATACATCCAAACTCATTAGATGTGCATCATTATTCAATATCAAAACCAGACAAAAACATTAGAAAAGAAAATTACAAACCAATATCCCTGTTGAATAGATACAAAAATCAACAAAATATTAGCAGAACCAATTCAAAAACACATCATTTGTCACACCTAAGTGAGATTCATTCCAGACATGCAAGAATGGTTCAATATCCACAAATCAATCAATGTGATATATCACATTAACAAAACAAAGGATAAAAATCCTAAAATAATCTCAATAAATACAGGAAAAGAAATTGATAAAATTCAATATCCATTCATGTTTGAAACTCTCAACAAAGTAGGTAGAGAAAACATATCTCAACATAATAAAAGCCATATATGACAAACACACAGCTAACATCATTACTCAACAGCAAAAAGCTGAAAGCTTTTCCTCTCACATCAGGAACAAAACAAGGACGCCCATTCTCACCACTTTTATTCAACATATGGAAGTACTAGCCATAGCAATCAGGCAAGAAAAAGACATAAAAGGCACCCAAACTTCTAAGGAAGACATAAAATCATCACTATTTGCAGATGACATGACAGTATATATAGAAAACCCTGAAGACTATCACAAAACTATTAAAATAAAGGAATTCAGTGAAGTTGAAGGATACAAAATCGATACACAGAAATCTGTTACATTTCTATATAATAATAACAAGCTACCAGAAAGAGAAATTAAGAAAGCAACCCCATTTCCAACAATATGAGTAAGAATAAATACCCAGGAATAAATTTTACCAAGGAGATGAAAGACCTGTACTCAGAAAATTTCAAGACACTGATGAAAGAAGTTCTGGCCATTCTGTTCCACTGATCCATGTATTTGCTGTTTTAAAACCCAGAAAAAAACCCCATGCTTACAAAGGAGACAAGAATATACAATGGGGAAAAGCCATTCTCTTCAATAACTGAAGGGAAAACTAGATAGGTACATGCAAGAGGATGAAACTGGATCACTGTCTTACACCATACACAAAAATAAACTGAAAGTGGATTAAAGACCTAAATGTAAGTAAGACCTGAAATCATAAAACTCGTAGAAGAAAACATAGGCAGTAAACTCTTGAACATCAGTATTAATAATTTTTTCCTAGATCTGTTCCCCAGGGAAGGGGAACAAAAGCAAAAATAAACAAACAGGTCTAAAAAATTTAAAAGATTCTGTACAGCAAAGGAAACGATCAAAAAAATGAAAAGGCAAACAGCTATGTGGGAAAACATATTTGCAAATGATATCCAATAAGTGACTAATATCCAAAATATATAAAGCATTCATACAACTCAACACCAAGAAAAATAACAACCCTAATAAAACTGGGCAGAAGAACTTTATTTTACCAAAGATGACATACAGATAGTCAACAAGCACATGGAAAGATGCTCAACATCACTAATCATCAAGGAAATGGAAATCAAAACCACAATGAGATTATTACCTCACACCAGTTAGAACGGCTGTTACCCAAAAGACAAGAAATAACAGATGGCAAGGACGTGGAGAAAGGGGAAACCTCATATACTGTTGGTGGGAATGTAAACTGGTACAGCTGCTGTGGAAAGCAGTAGGAAGGTTCTCAAAAAACTAAAAATAGAAAATACCATAGGACCCAGTAATTCTACTTCTGGGAATCTACTTGAAGAAAATAACAACACTATTTTGAAAAGACATATGCACTCCTACGTTTATCACAGCATTATTTACAACAGCCAGGATTTGGAAGCAACCTAAACGTTCACGTATGTGGTACATATATATACAATGGAATATTACTCAGCCATAAAAAAGAGAAATCTTACCAATTGTGACAACATGAATGGACCTAGAGGCTATTATGCTAAGTGAAATAAGGCAGGCAGAGAAAGACAAATACAATATTATTTCATTTAAATGTGGAATCTAAAAAACAAAACAAACAAACAAACAAAATGTATAGATTGCTGGGGTTGCACAGAGAAGGGAGGGGCCAGTAAAGTAGGTGAAGTAGAAAAAGAGGCACAAAACTTTAATTGTAATATAAATTAGTCATGGGGATGAAAGTACAGCATAGGGAATATACAGCCAGTCGTACTGTAATATCTTTGCATGCTGACAGATGATAACTACACTTCTTGAGATGAGCATTTCATACCAAAATTAAATGTAGATTAACTGTCAAATCACAATATTGTACACCTAAAACCAATATAATATTGTATACCAACCATACTTCAATTAAAACAAAGGGTATAAAGGAAAGTAGTCATATTGAAAGGTAACCTGAAACTATTTCATATGTGTAATACTGAATACTATAAATAGTTCATCTAGGAGGTAGAAAACATCTACAAAAATCTAAAAAGGTATTATGAGAAAAACTAGACTAATATTTTTCTAATACCCCAGAGAAACTAAAATTGAACAGGGAGACAAGTGGAGTCAATATAAGGAAGTGTTAAAGTTGGGGGAAAAAATGAACAGACTAAACTAGAGCAAATACTTCTAAAATTCATATGGAACCACAAAAGGCACCAAATAGCCAAAGCAATCCTGAGAAGGAAGAATAATGTGGGGGGAATTACACTCCTGACTTCAAGCTCTACTACAAAGCCACAGTAATCAAGACAATTTGGTACTGGCACAAGAACAGACACATAGACTGATGGAACAGACTAGAGAGCCCACATATAAACCTGTGGAGAGCGGTTGGGACAGAAGGAGTAAGAGTACAGGACAGGACTGATTGTGTTTTTGTGCCTAGTCTCCATCTAAGGCCTGAACCAGGCCTGACTCTGAAAGAAACCTTGAAAAGTTCCTAAATTCCAGGAACAAGTATCTCAGGAATGTAGGGAAGTCTTATCTCAAGGCCACCCACCTGGGCCAGCCCATTGTATTGTTCTGTAGGCAATTCAGGTGTATATAAGCCATCCCTGAATAAAGCTTCTTGGCATTCTGCATTCTGCAACAGACGGTTTGCCCTCCTGTCATCTTGCATATACAGCCCGACGCCCCCACTCAGGAACTGTTCAACTCCTGCCGGCAGGCCCCGGCAGAAAGTGGCGCCCAAACAGGGACCTGAGTACGGGGGAGCAACGCCAGGGAGCCACCAAGAGAGAAGACGCAGCGCTGCGGATCTGAAGCACTTCTGCCATAGCACGCAGGCAAGAAAGTGCGGGGACGGTGGTAAAGACAGGAGTTGAAGGAAAGGACCAACAGTCCGTGAGTATAATAAAAGGCATAATTACCCCGGGGAACAGACACTGTCTTTCTCTTTTACTTTTCTTATAAAAAAAAAAAGCCGTCTGTGGCTCACAACATCGGGCGCTCGTCAGCCACTTAAAAGGGACTAGCCCAGCTGCCGTTCTCAAGTCTCGAGCGACAGGTTCCCCTGTGTTTCCCTCAGTGGATCCCCCGTCTCCCTTGGGAGCCGGGAACGTCAGCTGAGCGGAGGCCAGGATTCCCTTTCAACGGCACCTCCTTGGGTGCGAGGGACTGAGGAAAGCCGTGGGCAACTGCGAGAGTCCAGCCTGAGGCTACACTTCAGCGGCTCCTCAAAGGCCCACGTGTCTGGATCCAGACCCCGACAGCCCGACTGGGTATCCGTGAGGAGTGTCTCTTTCTCAGTCTCTGACTTCCAGCCTGCTTTTTCAGGCCGCCTTGGCCTTGGAGTCAGGTGAAGGGCGCTCCTAGCTCTTTCCTACTTCGCTAGCTAAAAGTGGAAGTATAAAACCTCATTATCTATACATAATAGTGTTACAGTAGAGATAAGTATGGGAAACGGGAATAGCCGTTTGCTCTTTACTTGCGCTTTTGGGCTCTGGACTCTAATCAGATAGTTTAGGTCCTAGACATGAGAGGCAGATATTAAATTCGGCCACAGGCCAAAGTGGAAGTATAAACGCTGAAGCCGGTCGAGTCATTCCTTCCGCACCACCGGAGACTGCATCGGAAATGGCGGATGAGGAAGAATGGGAGAGCGATCGCAGCTCTTTAGCAGACCTTAAAGGACAAAGGCCCGAAAAATTAGATCTGCCAGAGGTTTGCTTGTGTAAAACCTTTAGCAAGCTCATGGCTGAAGGTGCATTGAAATATACTCCTCCAGTTCCCCCCCAGTCAGTTGTTGCGGGGCTTGATCCCCCTGTGCCGCCTCTTACAGCCTTGGCCGTCCCGCCTTCAAAACCTAGACCAGATAAAAGACAGCTGTTGCCACCAAAACAGCTTTCTCCCCTGCAAAAAGCTCTGAAACAAGCTTCAGAGAGAGGGGAAGATACTATGGGTTTTGTAGCCTGTCCGGTCTTTGAGGAAGTGGATGAGCAAGGGGTGAGACACAGAATTCATCAGCCTTTATCATTCAAACAACTTAAAGAGCTGAAAATGGCCTGCTCATCCTATGGAGCCACTGCTCCATTTACACAAACTATGCTTGAGGCTTTTACGGCTAGTGCTCTCCCACCCTCTGATTGGAAAGCTATTGCACGAGCCTGTTTAAGTGGAGGAGATTATCTATTGTGGAGAGATCAGAATATGCAGAGCAATGTCAAAAGACAGCTGATATTAATAGAGCTCAAAACCATCCAGTAACTTTTGAAATGCTTATGGGGGAAGGGCCCTACAGTGATCCTAACAGGCAGTTAGATTTCGATCCTGCTGCCTATGCACAAATAAATGCTGCCGCTAAACAAGCTTGGATGAAACTGCCCTCAGGGGGGGCACAATCTGAAGATTTATCTAAAATTAGGCAAGTGCCAGATGAGCCTTTTCAAGATTTTGTCTCTCGTTTGATGCAAACATCTAGCAAATTGATAGGAGATACAGATGCGGGCCTTCTCCTTGTAAAACAATTAGCCTATGAGAATGCAAATTCTGCATGCCAGGCAGCCCTTCGCCCTTTCAGAAAAAAGGGCACAATTTCAGATTATATTAGTCTCTGTTCAGATATCGGCCCAGTTTACACACAAGGGTTAGCCATGGCTGCCACACTTCAAGGGAAAACAGTCAAAGAAGTGCTTTTCCAGCAGCAGGCTTCCAAAACATGGAATACTTCAGGGCCCCCTGGCAGCTGTTTTGGCTGTGGACAAATGGGTCACCAGATAAGGCAGTGCCAAAACAGAAATAGGAATGAGAGGCTAGGAGACACGGGAAGACAACCGGGTCTCTGTCCTCGCTGCAAACGAGGCAATCATTGGGCAACAAAATGTAAGTCAAGAAGAGATGTAAATGGAAATAAACTAGATCAGGAACAGGGAAACGGGAGGAGGGGCCAGCCCCAGGCCCCGAAACAGTGTTATGGGGCTCTCCAAGCCTTCGTCCCGAGGCAAGGAAATCCGTTTGTGACCTCTACCGAGCCACCTCAGGCAGCGCAGGACTGGACCTCAGTCCCTCCTCCTACACAGTACTAACCCCAGAGATGGGCATGCAGGCCCTTCTCCCAGGAGTGTATGGACTACTCCCTGCTGGATGTGTAGGATTATTATTAGGCAGAAGCAGTGCCACCATGAAAGGCCTTTTAGTAGCACCAGGTGTGACAGACCCAGATTATGAGGGAGAAATAAAAATTATGGCTCATTCACCAGCAGCCATAACAGTCATTCAACCCCCTCAGAGAATTGCACAATTAATCCTCCTTCCAAAAGTAGAATCTCCAAACAAATATATAAAGGATAAAAGAGGTCAGGCGGGTTTTGGCTCGTCTGATGCATATTGGGTTCAACCCATTGGCAATAAACGCCCAGAATTAACATTAACCATAAGAGGAAAAAGAATAAAAGGGCTCCTAGATACTGGAGCTGATGTATCTGTTTTTGCCAGTAATCAATGGCCCTATGAGTGGCCTAAACAACCTACAGTGACACACCTTCAAGGCATAGGCCAAAGTCAAAATTCAGAGCAGAGTAGCGATATTTTGTTATGGAGGGATGATGAAAATCATAGTGGCAGCTTTCAACCATATATAGTTGCCGGCCTTCCAGTCAATCTATGGGGAAGAGATGTTATGAAAGAAATGGGAGTATACCTGTATAGCCCCAATGATAAAGTCACTACCCAATTATTAGACCAAGGACTTCTTCCCACACAGGGACTCGGGGCTAAGGGACAGGGCATCAATCAACCTCTCATAACTCCCTCTAGAAAAAACAAACAAGGACTAGGATATTTTTAATAGAGGCCTCTGAGCCCCCTGCTCCCCATGCAGATCCAATAACATGGCTCAGCGATACCCCTGTATGAGTGGATCAGTGGCCTCTTTCAGCTGAAAAAATACAAGCGGCAGAGCTGCTAGTGCAGGAGCAACTTGACTGCGGTCATATAGAAACTTCCAATTTGCCATGGAACTCACCTATATTTGTATGTCCATATTTCTATAGACACCTATTCTGGCTTTATTATGGCAACAGCACAAACTGGAGAAGCCACTAAACACGTTATAGCCCATTGCTTAAAATGCTTTGGCATTACAGGAGTGCCAAGAGAGATTAAAACAGACAATGGAACCGGCTATACCAGCCGCGCATTTCAGCATTTCTGCAAGCAATTTCAAATCCTTCACAAAACAGGTATTCCTTACAATCCCCAAGGACAAAGTATTGTGGAAAGGACACACAGTACCCTGAAGCATCAGCTTCAAAAAATAAAAAAGGGGAAGTTGTACCCAGAAACTCCGGCAAACTATCTAAACCATGCACTTTTTATTTTAAATTTTCTCACTGTAGATGCACAGAGCAGGTCTGCAGCGGATAGATTTTGGCATCCAAAAACAAAAGATTCATATGCTAGGGTGAGGTGGAAGGATCCTCTCGCGGGTCAATGGAATGGTCCAGATCCAGTACTAATCTGGGGACGAGGGCATGTTTGTGTTTTTCCACAGGATGCAGAAGGAGCCAGGTGGCTCCCAGAAAGATTGGTCCGCCATGCTGAAGCTCATACTCCTCTGCATTCTGCTGACCGCCGTGGGAGCCAACCACACACACTGGGCACTTGTGCCAGGCCCTCTGATCCTCCACCCAGCGGTTTGGGACGGCCCGGAGATCATTGTCCAGGTCAATGATACCAGGATTCTCGGCCATCCTTCTACCTCCAGGAATTCGCCTGCCCTGAGCCTCTATCAGAATTATTCAGCCGAAGGAAAAGGAATGCCAGTGTGCTTCCGTGCTGGGCCTTCTGACAACTGTATCAGTGTTATGGACAACAAAGGGAACAGTGCTCATGCCCGCGGTGAGTATGTCCTGTCCTGGGATGGCTAACGATTCCAAGAGTAAATCCAAATGTGACTATGACCATGGACATCCTTTCCCCCTCAGCAAGTGCCTTATTGTGGCACAGAGAATACGAGGTTTAATCTTATGGACCTGTTGTGTAGAAAGAACCCAAAAACGGTGTAATGTGTCAACAGGGCACTATTGGGACTGGTCTACCTGTGATAACTGTTCAAATCATCAGCTGACAGCTGGAATGTGGTGGTCTAGTAATGGGCATCCTCAAACTTATATTTGAAAGCTGGCAGCTGCATCAGGATGAAGGGTGAACATGAATGATCAAAATAAGGAGTGAAGTTTTAATGATAATGCAAAAGGTTTTACAGTGCTTGCTTGTGTCAATCCCTCTTATGTTCAATTAATCGGTGATGTCTATGTAAATGTGGGGAATAATTCATAATTCAATGTTAGCTGTAATAATTGTAACTTTACTTCCTGTGTAACGTCTCTATCAGAAATTCAGACTGCAGATTTTGTAGATAATTTGGCTCATAATGTGTCTCTTGCCTGGGCCACCCAAGAATCAAGTGATTTCAAGGTGGAACATAAGCTCCAGGCTTTAGAACATACGTGCTTTACTTGGGTGATCAAGTTAATATGTTGAATACTAGAAAGTTACATCAGGAGATAATAGCTAACCAAGAGGCAAAATTAGATTTGTCACCAGAAAAATTAGCAGAAGAGTTTTTGGAAGGTTTCCATGGTCCCCAACTGGGCCTCTACCAAAATAGCTCTTGAGCTCCTTCATTGTCTGCACTCTAATGCTCTTTCTTCTACTTATATTGGTCCCTACAGCACTACATTTGGTAGAAAAAGTGCTGAAGCAAATCTATGGAAGCCTCCACAAGCAAAACTTATCACTTAAACCCCCCAGCCAATTTTGGCTTAGGAGGCTGGATAGCCAGTGACGGGTAAGGCAAGAAGGGGAGTGAACCAACCTAAAACAGGGAATGGGTCATGCAACCCTCAGCCTGATGACGGGTAAGGCCATCCCCGTTCTTGACCAACCTAAGACAGGCACAGTCATCCCATGCATTCAAGCCTTTTAAAAAATAAAAAAGGGGGAGATGTGGAGAGCGGTTGGGACAGAAGGAGTAAGAGTACAGGACAGGACTGATTGTGTTTTTGTGCCTAGTCTCCATCTAAGGCCTGAACCAGGCCTGACTCTGAAAGAAACCTTGAAAAGTTCCTAAATTCCAGGAACAAGTATCTCAGGAATGTAGGGAGGTCTTATCTCAAGGCCACCCACCTGGGCCAGCCCATTGTATTGTTGTGTCTGTAGGCAATTCAGGTGTATATAAGCCATCCCTGAATAAAGCTTCTTGGCAGTCTGCATTCTGCAACAGACGGTTTGCCCTCCTGTCATCTTGTATATACAGCCAGACGCCCCCATTCAGGAACTGTTCAACTCCTGCCGGCAGGCCCTGGCATAAACCCAAGCATATATGGTCAATTAATATATGATAAAGGAGCCATGGATATACAATGGGGAAATGACAGCCTCTTCAACAGCTGGTATTGGCAAAACTGGACAGCTACATGTAAGAGAATGAAACTGGATTATTATCTAACCCCATACACAAAAGTAAACTCAAAATGGATCAAAGTCCTGAATGTAAGTCATGAAACCATAAAACTCTTAGGAAAAAACATAGGCAAAAATCTCTTGGACATAAACATGGGCAACTTTTTCATGAACATATGTCCCCGGCAAGGGAAACAAAAGCAAAAATGAACAAGTGGGACAATATCAAACTAAAAAGCTTCTGTACAGCAAAGAACACCATCAATAGAACAAAGACATCCTACAGTATGGGAGAATATATTCATAAATGACATATTCGATAAGCAGTTGACGTCCAAATTATATAAAGAGCTTATGCACCTCAACAAACAAAAAGCAAATAAGCCAATTAAAAATGGGCAGAGGAGATGAACAGACACTTCTCCAAAGAAGAAATTCAGATGGCCAACAGGCACATGAAAAGATGCTCCACATCGCTAATCATCAGAGAAATGCAAACTAAAACCACAATGAGATCTCGCCTCACACCAGTTAGGATGCCCGCCATCCAAAAGACAAACAACAACAAATGTTGGCGAGGATGTGGCGAAAGGGGAACCGTCCTACACTGCTGGTGGGAAAGTAAATTAGTTCAACCATTGTGGAAAGCAGTATGGAGGTTCCTCAAAAAACTCAAAATACAAATACCATTTGACCCAGGAATTCCAGTTCTAGGAATTTACCCTAAGAATGCAGCAGCCCAGTTTGAAAAAGACATATACACCCCTATGTTTATCGCAGCACTATTTACAATACCCAAGAAATGGAAGCAACCTAAGTGTCCATCAGTAGATGAATGGATAAAGAAGATGTGTATATTCCATATACACATGGAATATTATTCAGCCATAAGAAGAAAACAAATCCTACCATTTGCAACAACATGGATGGAGCTAGAGGGTATTATGCTCAGTGAAATAAGCCAGGCAGAGAAAGACAAGTATCAAATGATTTCACTCTCTGTGGAGTATAAGAACAAAGAAAAATCTGAAGGAACAAGATAGCAGCAGACTCCCAGAACCCAAGAATGGACTAACAGTTACCAAAGGGAAATGAACTGGGGAAGATGGGTGGGAAGTGGGGGCTAAGAGGGAAAAGAGGGTATTATGATTAACACACATAATGTAGTGGGGGTGGATGTATACGGGGAAGGCAGTATAACACAGAGAAGACAAGTAGTGATTCTATAGCATCTTACTACGCTGATGGACAGTGACTGTAATGGGGTATGTGGTGGGGACTTGATAATAGGGGAAGTCTAGTAAGCATAATATTGCTCCTGTAATTTTACATTGATAATAGCAAAAAAAAAAGTGTTAAGTAGTCATACATATAACTGTGGGCCATGATTATCATAAGGCCTCCCTTTACCCTCACCCCTATTCCATATAATCTCACTCTTCCCCAGGAAATGTTATCAGAGGTGATCCAGTTTAAAAAGAATGCATGCTCTTCATAGAGATTTTGAAAATCTAAAATTGGAAAATAAAAAATGAGTAGTCACATGAAAAAAAAAATGAACAGTGCTTTAAGACTACTGTATTTCCAATGATAGGGGAACTTAACTATTATTAGAGGCTTAAGTTATTAAAACTAGGGTAGAGAAGATACAAGCATCACAAGTTATATTAGAAAACATTTGAGGTACATGTAATCTGGAACTTACGTGGGGCTTTTTTTTAATTGGTAAAGCAAATGAATGGCAAAAAAATTATTCCTCTTTTTTCTTTTTTTCTGTTCTGATCTCCAGGGAATTGTAAAATCCCAAGGAGAAAATATATGAATATCTTTGTATACACAAAAATCTACAGTAAGGTTCATCTGTATTTCAAAATGCCAACATTTCAGCACTATGTGCAATGTTCCAAGATAAAGAGCATGTAGCAGGGAAGAAGCAGCAGCTAAGCAGCAGTATTTACAGGACTGATCCTACCAGAGTTATGTTACAGAACATCTGGCCCAGGATAAGTGAGTGACAGGAGAGGATCCGGTTTTCTAAATTGAATGAGTGAGTAAATAAACAGACACACAGAGAGCTAATATCACCTACTTGTGACAGTTTTATCATGTTTCCCTTTTGGAAAGTTGGGGAAGCACACCACCCAACCACCATTTGCATATAACCATCAATACCCCTTAGAATTTCAATCCTATTTTGGAATTGAAATACTATCCACTTC
Organism: Smutsia gigantea; assembly: GCA_032199065.1. NCBI lineage: Eukaryota > Metazoa > Chordata > Mammalia > Pholidota > Manidae > Smutsia > Smutsia gigantea. The sequence continues at coordinate 126,905 of JAVSCE010000727.1, read as the reverse complement.
TATAGAATTGAATAGAAGCTCATTGTCAATAGCAACTATGTCTTTCCTATGCATTCTGAATGCAGTCAAGATATTATAGTAACATAAATTAATACATATTAATTACTTTCTTAGACTAACATGTGTAACTTAAGAGTATACAAATATTTTGTGTATTTTAGATTTAGATGCACTGTTTCTCTTGGGGAAACTAATAACCAATACAAATACTTTAACTACTCTAAATATGCAAGTAATAATATTTGGGGATTAAAGTTGGTTAATATTGTTTCTTACCTTTTCAACATCTGCCTTGGTTGCATTAGTATCATTATCCAATCTTTCATAACTCTGTTGTGCCTTTTCTGCCTCTCTACATTCTCTTTCAAATTTCTTTTTACTCTGTTAAGAAAAAAAATTAAAATATCACACTGAGAAATAAAATTACATGGTTAAAAAAAACTTTAAAATGGCACCACAGTATTTTTTGTAGAATTGAACATTAAAAAAAAGGAAAAATTTTCTAAATAAGAAAAAAATTTTTACTATTACATTACAATCAATGCATATGCCTTAAATATCAGACATTATAGAAAGTGAAGAAAAAAAATCATAGAACACAGGCATGACTGAGTTAATATTTATTATATATCTCATCTCTTCTCAATAAGAAAAAAAATCATACATATTTAATAATTTTTTATTATAAGCTCATTCTCAGTAGGACTTTTTGGTTAGGTGTTTTGTGGGTTTGGTTTTATATATTTATTTGTTTGATTTTGGTGTTTGCTTATTTTTTGGTGGAATCCCAACATAGCTCAAGATGTGGAAATATCCCTCCAAAATAGTTTTATATTGTTTCTTCCAGGTATCCCAGGAATACTGTAGCCCAAAAACAGGCCTTTAAAAATTTTTAAATTTAACTCAAGTTGCTATGACTTTGTAAAAGCTATTTACAACTGAGCCATGTGATATGTATCATATTTCCTTTCCTGAATACTTTTTTATTCCTGGAGTATCTTTTTTTTTTTAATGTGCTTAGTTTTCAATGTACTCTTCTCTAATTCAACCCCACTTTCCCTGGTTCTTTACGTATCTTCTCAGTTTATTCAAAGACACTCAGAATTCCATTTTACTTTTTTTTTTTTTAATAAACTCTCTCCCAAACACTTTTGACCTGCTGAAATTTGGACTGGTTGCCAAAACTAGGCCCTTGGGATTTCCCTTCACCATTATCCTGGGGGTCCATTTCAACCTCCCTTGATTTGAATCTTCTACTTCCTCATTTCATACCTTTCTCTATCTTAGTTCATTTTCCTATTTTGCTGCAACATATTAACCAAAAGGTTTGTGAGAGATAATTTTTTAAGTCTCAAACACTGAAAATGCCTTTACCATCACTGTTTATTGGTAAAATTTGGCTGGATATGAAACTCTGAGTTGGACATTGTCTTCCCTGAGAAATGTCAAGGTACTATGCCAGTGTCTTCAAGCTTCCTAATCCCATTCGAACTCCTGATTCTTTAGATAAAAGATGTTCACTTTCTGTTTTGTTTACTCTCTGGAGGCTGGTAGGATATTCTCTCTCTCCTAACTGTTCTGAAATCTGATGAAGATATGTCTTGTTGTGGTGAATCCACTGTGCTGGGTACCTAGAAAACCCTTCCCATCTAGAAACATGTCCTTTCTGTCCTGGGGAAATCTTTAATTATTTTTGTCTGTCCATTTCTATGTTTTCTCTTTCTTAGGATGCTTATTATGAAAATAAACCTAAAGGATGAGTCCTTTAATTTTTTAATCTTTTCTCTCATATTTTCCATCTCTGACGTTTTGCCCTACTTTCTGAGAGGTTTCTTAGATTTCATTCTCTTTAGTGACTTTTTCATTTCTGCTGCCATAATGTTATGTTTTTTGTATGTTCCTTTTTTTAAATACTATTTTCTTCCCATTTCATGGATGTAATATCTTCTCTATTCCCTTTGAAGATACTAATAATAATTTTGGGTGTTTTTTGGGTGCTTGTTTTTGCTTTTCAATTTCCATTTCCTTTCATAGTCACTGTTTCTTCAAAATTGCTTTTTTCCCTGCATATTACTTTTGTTTTCTGGTGTTTGCATTAGATATTTTCTTTAAATGTCTAGGATCCTTACCTATGTGATCTTATTTTAAAAGCCCACTAAAAGCTTTGTAGGTGGGGCTTGTGGATTACGGTCTTTTTCCTCTAGGGTGGCATGGCCAGGCAGTTCTTAGAGAAACCCTGGTATCATTTTCTATAAGCCTTTCCCCTCAGAGGAGATTCTTCCAATTTCATGCCTGGAGAAATACATACCTTGCTACCTATATTCTGAGAATTCCTTATAAGAAAGTAGAGGATTTCAACATTTTCTGTTTACCTAACCCCCTCATTAGAACCAGTTACAATGTCCATTCCTTGTCTTGGGTATTACAAAACTATACATATCATGCACATTCGCCTCATAACTACAAGGTCAAAGGTTTAAATTTCTCACTGGATACCACCCCCCCTTTGACCTTCAGACAGAGATAAGTCTCTTTGCTGTCTTCTTTGGCCAATGGGCAAAGTTCTTATAGTCTACCTTCCACTAAAGCTTTAGTCCTTTGAAGGTTCGAACTTTATACAGAGGTATCAGTTCCAACTCTCCACAACATCCAAAGCTAAAACATAACTCTGTCCCTGTATGAGTATTAAAACCTAAGCCCTTGGAGTACGGTCTAGTAAGCCACTATATCCAAGTATCTCTGCCCCATTTTTCAAATGCCACTTATCAGTTCATGTACCTATTACTCTGGCTTTTAGTTTACCCTTAGTTTCTAGAAGTCAGGTATGTCCCTTTCCTTCAGGCAGCTCTCATAAGAGCTTAAAAACAATAAAGAATATTTTAGCTGTTTTAACTAGGTATTTGTAGCCAGTTTCTGAGTTAGCTCAGTCTGCCATATAGCTAGAACCAGACATACCTGCAATTCACATCAAATCAATGTGCTCAGAAATTTTTCATAAAATCCTTTCAATGTACTTACTATTCTGATTAGTATGAAACATCAAATGAGACACAATTTACTCAAACACATATATGTATCTAAATACACATAATACACAGAATATCACTTTCCTGTGAAGATTAAATTTTCACATTAAAAAAAACTTCCAAATTTAATTCTCTGAAACTCAGGTCAGAGCTGTGTTTTCAAGTTAGTGGCTACAAATCTGGGGGCAATTTGAGGCTATTTTTATATACAAAAGTATTTTAATATGAGGTATCTTATTATCTATGAAAAAAGCCTGCATTATTTCCTTGCAACAGAAAAAAAATCACTAGTGTAATAATACTAAAAATACTCCTTCCCTGAAATAATATTATAATCATTGTACAATACAGTCATATACTGCAAAAAAATTCCCCTTTATTCATCCTTTATGTAGCAGACTAATCAACAGCCACTTCTCCTCTCCCATCCTTTATTAGAAAAGCTCACTTCCCACTCTAGAGGCTGAAAATAGCTGATACTTGCTTGACCAGCTTCCCCACAGCTCGGGCAGTCAAGTAATCTAATCCTGTCGAAGACACTCATGAGGAAGTCTGCTGGGGGTTTACTGGGAAAGCTTTCCTTTCCTGATAAAAAGGAACAGAAGAGAAATGCCCCCTTTTTCCTACTTCTGCATGAAGCTGAAGGAGGATGTGAGACTTGACAGTGTAAGTCAAACTACTGACCATAAAGGAACAAGCTTGAGGAAAAAAGTCAATATGGTCAAGATGGCAAGGTGGATAGACAGAAAAAGAAGGCTGCCTTGGTGACATCACTGAGCTACTGACCAACCCTGGAACTGCTCCATTTCTGAGCCCCAGTATAAACTTGTATGCTCTGTTACTTAGAGCTGCCTAACTGACATACCTGGCATTTCTGATGCTTCTATCTTCTTATTTTCTGACCATTTCCTTCAAATTTTTTTTTCACAGACTACTCTCTTCCGCCCTCATCTTAAATGCTGGTGCTGCCTATTTTATTTATCCTGAGGTTAATAACTCTTTAATTTTTTTCTCAATTTTCAATACTCTTGTCACTAATTCAACCTGTCTCTCCCAGTTCTTTTAAATCTCTTCTCAATTATTTCAAACATGTCAGGAATTTTACAATTTCTTTTTCTTGATTAAACAGAAATTCATGGAACTAGAAAATGATATCTTGCACATATTTCTACATATCACAGAGAAACTGTATTTGTCTCCCTCACTAGACTGCAGGCTTCACAAAAACAAGAATCATGCCATTACTCACTTTTGTACCAGGACCCAGTACATGTCAAGGATGCCTTCAATAAACATGAGTTGAGCTGAACTCACCTTTGTTTATGGTTAATGCCTGCAATAAATCTCTCCTACATTTTTTGATGCTTCTTTCTTATGATCCCTATAACTTTTGCTTAATAACTTCCAACTGTTCTAAAGGCAAGTCAGCACATATTAACAGGAATTATTTATGCCAAAACCAACACGTTTTTAAGGGGAACAATAGTTCATGAGTGTAGGAGTCTTGTTATTCTGTACAAATGAAAACGTGCTAGCATGCGTACATGCGCACACACACACACTCATTAGGTGTCAGATACTAAGAATGATAATTAAGTCACTTGAAAATTTAATAAATGTAAACACTCCCTAAAAGTCTTACTGAAACCAATTAGAAAGAAAATCAAAACAAAAATGAAAACAAGACTATTAATATACCTAAGAATTTTCAAACAGCACTGGTGATTAAAATCTTACATCTATGACAGTTACATAGTAGAAATTTAATCTAAACTTTGAACACTAGCTTTTAAAAAGAAAAAAAAAGGCTGAATACAGTGCACATATATGCTTGAGGTTTTTACCTCAAACTTGAAAGTTCTTTTTCCAAAAACCACAAACTAAACTGATAAATTTAATATGAAAAACTCCTTTCAGCATAATTTAAGGAATACAGTGTCCTTCATAAAAATATAAAGGAAAAGAATAAGCTGCTTGCTAACCTGAGGATTCAAAAAGAATATTAATCTTATACTACAGAACATCATTTGGTAGAGCATTTTAAGTAAAGGAGACAATATGTTCCATGTACCCATCTTGTTTTTCAAATGATTTGCAAGCTAGAACATTTTAGAACAAGCACAGTATCAAGTACCCTGGGAAAGTTTTTAAATAATTATTACACTTCTGTAATTTTGGCCTATGAAGTATCTGATTTCTTACAATGGGATGGTCTATGACCTGCAGCCTAGTGCTAAAACATTTACATTATTATAGAAATCACTGAACCAGAAGAAACATTTCATATAATCTAGTCTACTGCCTCCATTTTTTATATGCTAAAAATGAAGCCAAGAGAAATCAGGTGTTAAGAAAAAGGTATTACTAGAATCTAGGTCCTCTCAGTCTCAGTCAAATAGTCTTCTAAGATCACTATTTCCCTATCATTATCCCTCTATCAATATTTTCTAACACCTACTGCAAAGTCAAACAGAATCTTCCTTAAAGTTTACTATTATCTGAAGATTATATAAAGTTGATGCAAGTGTAAAACCATACAGAAAAAAGAAAATGACAAAATGACTTCACATTCTCTACTTATACCTATGTCAAATCATGAATACATTGAAAAAATATTAAACTCATAAGAGAATTTAGGGCTAAACTAGCTTACAAAATTTTATGTTAACCATGAAAATATTATAACTCACATTATCCATCTGTTTCCAACACATATCAAGGTATTGTTGAGCTTTTCGTCCCTCTTGAAGATGCTGAAGATCGTAACCACCACCAAAAAAAAAAAATTATATTTAAATACTAAATAAAGTCTAAAGTCCCAAAAAGGCTTTCCATTTTTTTTTTCAAGGTACCAATAATGTAACTTCATCAAGACTTAGGAAAAGATTAGTACTAAAGCAAAACTCTCTAAAATAAATTTTATAGGATGTTATGTGAATACAGATATAATCTCTAGAAAAATACATGACTGTCTTGCACAGGGGCTAACAAACGTTTTCTATAAAGGGTCAGACAAATATTTTAGGCTTTGCAAGGTACATGTTCTCTGTTACAAAAATTCAGCTCTGCCAATATAACACAAAAGCAGCCACACGCAACACAGAAGTGAAGGAGTTTTGAGTCTATTCCTATAAAACTTTATTTTAGTCACTGAAATCTGTAATTCACACAATTTCCACATCATGAAATTTCTTCTTTTGATTTTCTTTTTAACTATCTAAATAGGTAAAAACAATTCTTACTCATGAGAAGTAGAAAACAAAAAACAGGCAGTAAGCTAAATTTGGCATATGGGCTGTAGTTTACCAAATCTTGGTCTTAAATCCAAAAGGACTTGGCATGAGTATCTTGAGACAATTTTAGCTAGGATAAATTTATTGAAATAGAAAACCAATTATATTGTACATATATTATTTTAAAAAGGAAAGTACTTTATTTCTGTGAAAATACTTCATATACCTTTTTAACTAGATAAAACAATAAAAATTACCATTTTTCTTTCGGTTTTCAGATCATGAGCATATCTCATTAATTCGCCATAAACTCTGTGCGCCATTTCTTCTGCTACTACTTCTCGCTGTCCTGCATAGTCATTTAACTCATTAAGGATGTTAAAAAAGGCTATACATGATGTAAACCTGATAAAAACATATTAAAAATTGGTGAAATTTATTTTTATTTTCATTACAAACATTTTTGAGAGTTATGGATAACCCTAACACTTGACAAATTTTAAAATACTTGACCTAAATCTAGCTACTAGGTCTAAATTAACTTCGCACGGGAAGAATCCTGCATTAAACTCAAGTTTACATGTTTGTATTCTTCAAGGGGTCTTAATTTATAAATAAAGGGTATTTGGGGTCAAAAAATAATAAGAATACTACCTGCAGGCTCTTTTGGCATACTGGAATCTCTTAAGTTGCCAATTGATTGGCCTGAGCTTGGGAATGAACTTGGGTGGATGCCTGGGCTTGGCAGCTGAACCTGCTGCAGAGATGGTGTACTTGCTCTCAAGGACAGAACCTGCCATCATACCACTCAAATGCAACTCGATGGATGATTTATAGGACAATTTTGCTATCAGCTCTGGACACAGCTGCCTGTATGTCTTCCTACATCCTGAATGGAAGTGAAGTGCCACTATGATTAGCACCAAAGAGGGGTAAAAAGGGGTAAATTAAGAGTAAAAAAATGTGTGGAGGGAAGGAGAGAAACAGAATCACTGTATTAAAATGGACATCTCTTCTTGAATACACTGTGGAGACACTTTTATAGCTTAAGGCAGACAGCTAAGATAGGTCTCTGTCAACACTAAACTTGAGATTCTTAACAGACAATTATACACAAAGTTAAGTCTAGTCTTAAAACATTTTTTTTTGTTTCCACATTTTATGGCCTTCCACATATCCCTGTATAAGACTGCCAGAAAGCTCATAAACAATTGCAAATTCCAAAACTACCCTGAAAGCCTCACTCCTTTTTGTTAGCCCTTTACACAAATGACCGGAATTGTTTTACTACTTGTAAGAGTTAAAGCCAGAATCTAACAAGCTGACAACTACAAAATAAAGTATGGAAAAAATACCCTTTTCTTGTGGAGACTAAATTACTCATATGGAGTCCCAGTCCACATCTTACCTGGAAATCCACACTTCAACTATTTTAGATAACTATTATCAACCCCACTGAATATTCACCCTTTTAAGAATAAATAGGAGTTCCTTCTTTCATAAACACTGTAATTTTTTTTATAAAAACAAACTTTAAAAAATCTTTATAGAAAAGCTAACAGCATGATTATTTATTTTACTAAGTAACAAAAATGTAAGTATTTTTTAAATTTTAATATGCAATAAATAGGAGATATGATTTACCTTGGCTCTTCATCTTTGGAGGAACGTTTGGGACAGTACTTCTTAACCAGATTTCTATAGGAAGAAGATTTTTTTATATTTTAAGTAATACTGTGGTCGAAATATTCTAAATGTTTTTAATTTTATTAAATCAAGAATTTAATGATATAAAAGAAGACAGCAACAGGATCATCTGTTAGCATTAGCATCATAATGTGTGATCGTTACTTACATTTTGTTCTTAAAATACTGATACCTGTAGAAAGAAATGTTATTTCTGTGCTTCTATGAGTATAATCATAACAATGTAACTAATTATGCTATCAAATAAGAAAGAGGCAAGAGGAAGAATAGAAGAAACAAAACAGTATATGAAACTGAGTCATGGCAGAAACACATGTACTTCAAATATACTTCACTATTTTGTTTTGCAAATCAGAGATTTCAATACTCACTATGGTAAACCAAAACAGAGGCTAAATCACTAACAGGATAAAAGAACAATTGATCAGCACCCTCCATAACTACTTTTTATGAAAATCATTATGTGACCCATAATCTTCTCTTTTTTAGGCAAATTAATTACATTTGCACTTGTTACTCTCTTTGCTTGCATCTGTGTCTTTTCTTGATATCTGCAGACTGGAAAGCTACCTCATTTCAAAAATCAGAGACAGACTAGTACAAGTACTCTGGAGTCAGACTGAACTATCTGGGTTTGAATCCTAGATGCTTTGTGCGGCATCTATGTGACCTTGGGCAATTTACTTACCCTCTCTGTGCCCAGTTTCCTATAAATGGCATTAACAGTACCTACTTCATAGGGTATGGGAACTGAAGTTGATAGTATTTGTAAAGCATTTAACACAAGGCTTTATACCATGCTACCAAAAGTATGGTCCATCGGCCAATAAAAGGTCTATAAGACCATTAAGAACCCACAAGCTAAGCACACAACAGTACATTTATGTCTGTTGAATCTAATAGATTTATAAATTAATAAAATATAATAAAAATTAATAAATTCATAAATTAATTTAAAAGTATAGGCCTATATTTTAAATCTCTTTTTATTTCATTTTTTTCTATTAATTTTTTATTATTATTTATAAAAACTTCAGTATACAATGGATCAGAAACTTAGTAAGAAACTAGATCATCACATATTATGTCAGTGAAATAAGCCAGGCGAAGAAACACAAATGCCAAATGATTTCCCTCATTTGTGGAGTATAACAACATAGCAAAATTGAAGGAACAAAATAGCAGCAGACTCACAGACTCCAAGAAGGGACTAGTGGTTACCAAAGGGGAGGGGTGTGGGAAGGCGGGTGGGGAGGGAGGGAGAAAGGGATTGAGGGGTATTATGTTTAGTACACATGGTGTGGGGGGTCACGGGGAAAACAGTGTAGCACAGAGAAGGCAAACAGTGAATCTGTGGCATCTTACTATACTGATGGACAGTGACTGCATTGGGGTATGGGTGGGGACTTGATAATATGGGTAAAGTAGTCACCACGTTGTTTTTTCATGTGAAACCTTCAAGTGTGTATCAATAATACCTTAATAAAAAGTTTTAAAAAAAGAAAGAAACTAGATCATCACAAATAATGAGGTGCACTACTTTAACCTAAAAGCTTTTAAATAACAAACGGCCCTATAATCTTTCAAGTAAATACTATAAAGGAATCACTATCTTAATATTCTCAGATTACTATCAATTAATTCCACTTACTCAATTCAATTTATTCATTCTACAAGCAATTGTCTACTAAGTGCTACACCTTTACACAACATAATATGGTAAGGACAATAAAAGATTCTGTAGAGGGCTTCCCCAGAGGAGGAAGGCTTAAATTTCTGATTCCCTGACTTATCCTAAAGAGGTGAACAGGGGTGCACGGGTGGTTCAGTGGTAGAATTCTCTAAAGAGGTGAACAGGAACTGGGCAACTGAAAAGCCCTGGGGGTTCTAAACAGAGAAGACCTAATGTGCAAAGGCAAGGAAGTAAGAGAAAAAAATATGGCATTTATGAATAACTATGAATGGGTTCAATGTTGCTGGAACATCTAATGTGAGCCAGAGAATGGCAAAGCAGTAGGTTGGAAAGGTGGATAGATGGGGGACCAGAGAGGCCCTTCTAAGTCATACTAAGGCACTCTAAATACTTTTAACCAGTGGTTCTTAATCATGGTTACCTGAAATATCATTTGGTTACACCACCAAGTATCATTTTTATGGATGAATTTATTAATTCAAACATCAGCAACTCTTCTATGTTCTACATATTAATTATTTCAGGTACTGTATCAGCATAAAGAAAGGGATGAATCATAGCTAGCAAACTCACAGTTGTTACCTACCGTCCTATCTAAGAGAGAACCCAGAAAGGAAGATGGGAAAGAGATAATGAATAACTCAAGGAGTTAATTAGAATAGACAAATCCACAGTGAGACTCTGAAAGTAGATGATTGGCAGGGCCTGAAGGAGGGCAAATGGCAATGACTGCTGATGGGTACAGGGTTTTTTTGGGAGAATGTTGAAAATGTAAAATTAGATAGTGGTAGTGGTTGCAAAACTATGTGAATATAGTGAAAAACACTGGCCTATATACTTTAACAGGGTGAATTTTATGGTTATGTGAACCACACCTCAATAAAGTTGTTACAGGAATGAGAATGGCTATTGGATAAGCAGTCCATAGCCACAGGACATCAAATCCAGCAAGTCTAAAATGGAGTTTATAAACTTCTAAAAATAAGTTATTTTCTTGTATCAATGGCACCACCATTTACCCAGACATTTAAACCAAAAATCTGGCCATCACCTCACACTTACCAAGTTTCTCTCACCTTAAGATGTTCAAGTCCTATAGATTCTATTTTCTAATAAACTCTTTTTTAAGCTTTTTTTAGTGATAATTTTTATAATAAAAAGGAGAAAACTTATGCAAGAAGAAGCCCCTTCTTCATACTTTTATTGCTTTGCAGGATACAGATGTGTAAGGACAGGATGATTGAAGCTACTGCAACATCTTGTAACCATGAGTGAAAAGACCAAGAAATTCACAAAATGCCCAGTCACCACTAAACTCTATAATCCCCCATTTCCAAACTTCCTGTTACTTGAGAAGAGTCTTACCTGAAGCTGAGTGCTTAATTTATTTAGCTGTTCTATAGAGACATGTAAATGTCCTATAGAGAAATGGAGTAAAAACTGGAACTCTGAGAAACTTCTGGGATCCACATACAGATATGAATCAACATATTTGAGGACAGTAACAAAAACAACAGAAGCTACCATTTGTCAACCATATATTATTTGCCAACCTCTATGCTAAGCACTTTATAATCTTATGCTTACAACAAATCTGAAAGCAAGTATTATTTTTATTGGCCCTATTTTACAGGACTCAGACACATTAAATAACTTGTCCATGGTCACATAACCTAGTAAGGACAAAGCCAAAACCCATCTCAAGTCTGATTCCAACACCTGACATAGGTAAAATAATGAATGAGAATGAGGTTACCGAAGAAGTATGGAGATGAGAAGGTGGCTAAAGATAACCTAGGGACACACATTTAACAAAGAAGGAAAAAGAGCTGCTTAAGAAGATCAATTAAGGATGAGCGGCAAGGTAGACTAGAGGTAAACAAACTGCACAGCTGCTTGTTCTTCTAAATAAAGTTTTACTGGAACACACCACACCATTCATCTATGTGTTGTCTGGGATTGCTTCTGCACTACAGCAACAGAGCTAAACAGCAGCACAGTTGAGAAGTTGTAACATATGGCCCAGAAAACCAAAAATATTATTTGCCTTTATAAAAAAAAGTTTGCCAACCCCTAAGGTAGGTTAACTCAGAAAACCCAAGAAAGTATATCACTGAAGACAAGGGTTTTTTTTTTAAGTTCTAAGAAGACAGAAATAGTCCACTCAAATAGACATAATAAAACTGGTACCAAAAATATCCATGGAATTTAGCAATTATGAAGTAACTGATTATTTAATTAGCAGTGTAGTTATGATAACCACAGTCTCCAACCTATAAATGGGGTGTATTCTAGAAATTACTTTTAAAGTCAGTGCTTTTCAAACATGAATACATGAGTTATTTTAAACAAATACAAGTCCAACTTGGGCAAAGAACATTTTAAACGGCAAGAATTTCAAACTTTGAATGTACTTTTGAATATCAACATTATTTTAAGCATTGTTTAGTGCATTTTTAGGCTATAGTGGTTTAGTGGTTTAGGCGATAGCGGACATCTGTTGTTTGGCTACCTGCATCACTCACTACCCTTCCTTCTTCTGTAACAGCTTAAGGCAAACACATTACTGCTCAGCAAAAAGTCATGCTATTTTGTGCATTTCCCAGCTTTCTTAGTTAGGCCTGGACGATGTGGCTAATTCTAATGGGCAATGTGCTCTGTGTAAGTACTAAACTGAAGCGTTAAGAACTTGTGCATAACCCTCTGGGCTCCCTCATTCCTTGCTGAAGCAACTGTGGAGGCTACATGTTGAAATGAAGAAGGAAATAGTCTGGATTCTTGAGTTACCACATGGGCTACCCTCAAGAGTTATCCTCGACTTGGAGATGATTTTGCATGAGCAAGAAATAAGCTTTTGCTGTATAAAGCACCTGGGACTTGGGAGTTATTACACTAATACAGTGTAGCATATCCTAAACTATAGGTCCTCTATTATGTCTATGTAATTGTGATGGGGCTGGCCACATATTATGGTCCAGGAATACTTACTTGATCCAAGCCTATTAATCCAGGCCAATGAAAGTCAATCCTAAAATTTCTGTTTTAATTCTAGAGGAAACAACATCTCTTTCTGCTGAAGTTATTGAAGCACATAATCCTAGAGCCATGCAGAAAAAACCTACTTGAAATCAAACCAACAGAGAGGAAACCAAAACAAAGAGAAATTTCTTAACACTTCTGAGTACCCAGGTCTCTAAACTTTTCAGCCACATATAAGCCAATAAATCCCTTTCTTTGCTTAAGTCATCTGTGTTAGGCTTCTGACACTTGAAAGAATTATGACGACTGCAGAGTTTAACCACAAAAGTCATAACACACTGCTTAAACACAGTATCAACAACACTAATTTGAACTCCAGATTCTGGGACGAAGAGCACATAATGTGCACAAGAGGGAAGGGGAAAAAGAAGAAAGTAATATTAATTTTACCTTTTGAGCATGCAAGGTTAGTCCTTAGCAAATTTTTAAAATCACTCTTGCCTCTCTTTATGAAAAAGTCACCCCTCCATAGACAACTCTTCCCAAACCCCAAATATCCGGATCCCTCAGAAACTGTACACAAAGCCACTGAAGACCATCCAGGCAACCCTGCCACTAGAAAAACTACAGCATGGTCCAAAATATTCTGATTTTCCACCAAAATAAAATTTCTGTGCTAGGAAAACGTATGTTCTGGATGAAGACACAATAAATTATTAATAGTACTCACTTCTAGGGAGAGGGACTGGGCAGGGACTTGAATTTAAATGTTACCATGATCATATACCGCTTTTGTAATTAAAAAAAATTAATGATCACTCAAAAACATAAAAAAAGAATGTATCCCTAAAAGCAGCTGATTTCAGGCCTTCAATCTAAAGTTACAAAAACTCACTCAAAGGTGTGAATGGCTAGTAATTCCCACAAAGACCTGCTTTGAACTTTTAATTTAACGGGCTTATTAGGGCAAATAAATTTCAGATTCCTTATCTTAAATATGTAAATCATAAAACACTCAGGTTCCTCCTAAACTAAAAATATTTTAGGCAATTCACCTCTCAAAAAATCTGCCCTTAGTGTCGGTTCCCCTAGGCTATTCTTTTTCAAGTCTTTTCCTCTCAAGTCCAGAGATCTTCCAAGTAACCAATTATAACAGCAATTTGTATGTTAAGACATATTTTTGAGTAGGGTTATAAATCAGGAAATAACTGAAACAAAGTTTTATACACACACAACCCATAGGATTGTTTTGGTATGTGTGGTTTCAACCATGTTTTCTAACTACCTTTGGATCAAGCACTCTAGACACAAAGGAATTAACATTGTTCCATCTGTGGTCTGAGAAGACTTCTAAATTTAATGGATTCTCCAAAGAGTACAGTATTCCTTATATAGACTAGTTATATATATATTTACTAGTGATAGCAAATATATTATACTACTCCTTAATTTAAATTTAAATTGTCGATTTTAATCTTTTTTATCCATTCTAGTTTTGTCATGTTTATATTTATTTTTAGCTTTTAATGAAAATTATAAAATATTCCAAATAATTTCTCAAATTTTTAATTCACTTTTATTAAAACTATGTTTTAGAGTTAAATGACAGAGTATATGCTAGATCAAAATTTTTTAAAGGCTGAAAATCAACTCTATACATTTTCAACTTTTCAACATTTGAGTTCTAATTCCTGTTTACCTCATAGGATATCAGCATCATATTTATTTGTAAAACGTATATAAATCATACTATTTCTCCTGGCAGAAGAGTAATATTAGATCTCTGAGACGAACTGAGACTAGTATCCCTTTTCTTAACTGCCCTCCCTATATTTAATGGTTAACAAGCTTGAAAGTTGCCAGATTAATATAAATGGCCCCAATTGTGGGCCTCAGTTAAGTGATCCAGAGGTAGAAAACAATCTAGCTGGACCAGAGTTCTCTTCCTTGAATTTTTTAGTGTCTTCAGACCTGATACAACTTTGAGGCCAGTATAATTGCTGAAGCTCTGAAACATAAATCTGTTAGTGCCTATGCTTCCTGCCACAAGAGAAAGCCCGTCTGCACTGCAAGAATAAAGCCAATCCACCAAAAGAAAAAGAAAAAGAGAGACAAAGGGCTTATTTGTGTTTCAGACACTTTTTTTTCTTGTGACCTAGCTGTATCCCAGGTCTTTCAGCAGCTTGACTGTTCAACCTCTTCTTGAACTCAATTTCAAAAAATCAAATCAGTAAAAGATATCAATAAATAAATCAATAAATTTCCCTTGGCAATAAACTTCCACTTAAACTAACTCAAACTGGGTTTTCCATCACTTACAGCCATGAACCTTTTCTCATATAGTGGAAAATTAAATGTAAAAGACATCCACATACAGAAGAATGAACTGATACCCTTGCCTTAAGCCATATACAAAAAAATGACACAAAATGGATCTAGTATCTAAACTTAAGAGTTAAAACCATAAAACTCTTAGAAGAAAACATAGGTGAAAGGCTTCATGTCACTGGATTTGGCAATCGTTTTTAGGATATGACACCAAAAGCACAGGCAACAAATGAAAAAAACTGATAAACTAGGATATCAAAATGTAAAGCTTCTGAGTATCAAAGGCCATAACATAAGCAAGACTGTGAAAAGGTAAGCTATGGAATGGGAAAAAGAATTTGCAAATCATATATTCCGTGAGGGGTTAAAATCCAGAATATACATAGAACATCTAAAACTCAATAACCAAAAAAGAGAAATAATCCAATTAAAAAATGGACAAAGAACTTTAACAACATTTCTCCAAAGATACACAAGTGGCCCTCAAGCATATGAAAAAAATGCTCAACATTACCAGTCATTTGGGAAATACAGAACAGAAACACTGAGATCTCTTATACCCATTAGGAAGGCTACTATTAAAAAAACAGAAAAAAAACAGAAAATAACAAGTGTTGACAAGGTTGTGGAGAAATTGTAACCCTTGTGCTTTACTGGTGGAAATGTAAAATAGTTCAACCACTGCAGAAAACAGGGAGATAGTTCCTCAAAAAATTAAACATAGAATTAATGTAGGATCCATGAATTCCTCTTATAGTTACATATCCAAAAGAATTGAAAGCAGGGGCTCAAAAGGTACTTGTATCTCCATTTTCACAGCATCATTATTTACAACAGCCAAAGGGAAACAACCCAAATGTCCATTAACAAATGAATGGGTAAACAAAACGTGGTACAAACATACAATGGTTTAATGTTCAGCCTTAAAAAGGAAATAAATTCTGACACGTGCCACAACATGGATGAACCCTTAAGATATTATGCTAACTGAAGTAAGCCAGTCACAAAAAAACAAATACTGTACAATATTACTTATGAGGTAGCACAAAACCAAAAGTAAATTGCGAGAGTTAGGGAAAGGGAATATGGGGAGTTTTTTAATAGGCACAGGGTTTTGGTTTTGTCAAGTACGTTCTGTATATTTGTTGCACAACAGTATGAATATACTTAACATGGATAAAACATATACTTAAAAATCACTGATGGTAAATTTTATGTCAGATACATTTTACCACAATTTTTAAAAATTAAATATATAAAAAAGGATTATTACAAGTGATATTAGAACAAATTCTGAATACTATGTTTGATATTTTAAAGGGACGTGCTTCATTCTATTCTGATACCTCAACCAGTGGCAGATGCTGAAAATACATAGGTGACAAGAAGAAATAATCGGACTTTAGTGTTCATGTCTGAAAGACCTAGGACAAAAAAAATCAAACAAGCTTCAATGGATGTGAAGGTAAACAAAGTTAATGTCTATTCTCTTTTCTTAAATGCCAGTTCCTAATTCTGCTTTATCTTTAGCATGTCAAAGGTACAAACTGTACCCCAAATGTGAATGGGGTATGCATGTATAATATCAGCTTCATAGCCCATACCCAAAGAATATATGCAACAAGTCACTGCTATTTAGGATGTGATAGGCATATTAATGGTTTCTAGGCAACTGCAGATCTTTCAGAAGAATATTTTCAGGTATGTTCAAGATAGAAAAGAGAATAATTATTTTATTTGCTCGATTTAGCCTGAGGAACGAGCAGAGTGCCACCACAGACTTAAATATACTTTTCTGAGAATTTTTTTTCTTCTGTTTCCCTTCTAAATATTAAATTCCTAAGAGAACTATATAACACCTTCATAGCCCTAAGATTCAAAAAGACAGCTAAGTCTGATTTGCCTACATTTTACACATATAGGATGATGAAATAAACATTTTACCTCTGTAGTCGCTGCTCCACAATTCGAACAGCTACAAGTAATTTGGAAATATTAAGGCGTTATGAAATGGCTAAGAGATCCAGTGATCTCCATAGTCAGCACCAACAACAACCAAATTACTTTTTTTAGTTGTTTAAACAGTAAGGTCTTTAAATCCTTTCATTGGAAAGTTCACTACTGAAATATTTAACACAACTGGTTTGAACTTATTTTCTTTCTTTAGAGCTTTATGTTTCACTTGTTAAATTCTGCTTCATCATTTAATCTACAAAAACAGTTTAATGTAAGAGTCAGGAACAGGCTTTACAACACTGTTAAGATGATGAGCCTGAGTTTCTTGACCAAGAGTAGAGTTGGTAGAGTTCACTGACTAATCATTCCACAAAATTTACTACTGGATGCTTACTATACAGGGCAAGTATTCTACAGGTCTTAGAAATACAATAGTGACACAAATAAACTCTTATGAAGATTAAATGAAAGAGCAGCATATGTAAACCAAAAACAACAACCCAGTTGAAAATGTTGGCTAGTAGTTTGGTGGATAATTAAGCTGGTGGGGGTTGGGGGGGGTACAGCATACCTCTGTTTTTAGGTATAACAGAAGGAAGTTAAGATAAAAATAGAGCTCTATAGCACACAAAAAGTACACAGATAGGAGGAGAAAATGGCAATGATCAAAAAACAAACAGCTAAAATATAATAGCTATGTGAAGTCCAATCCAACATATCAAGAAAATACATGACACTAAACAAAGGTACTCCATTTGCTAGGCTGTTTTCCCTCTTGATAAATCATCAGTAGAAAACAGCTAGCTAATAGAGTTAAAGAGAATATTAAAGACAACAATAACATAGAACTAAAGTAACATTATGCTATCCCTAACTTCAATTTATAATAGGTTACAAGACTAGTAAAACTAAAAAGTATTTATCTTAAATTCTCATTACTAAAAAAACGAACACTTTCTAAATTTGGTTTAAAAAACACCACAAATGCATCTTAAGAAGGAAATGAAAATAGACACAGCTTCTTGGAAGTTTATTTTTTACCTTCCCTAATGAGAGAAACATTTTCTTAAAAGGAATAAGGACGTCTAAATTGCTAGCTTTTTAAAAAAAAATCTGTTCTTACCTTCATGGAAAACACAGAACTAAATTTATAAATACATATTGATATTTTAATCTAACTCTGTAATACTACATTATAAACAGATGTGTTAGTTGGAAAAAGTATGTTACAGAGTTTTTATATAATTTACTGTTATCTGTAGTAAAATACTTTAGGGACCCAAAGATATCAAAATGGTGCCAGGCACTGGTTACAGAAAAAAAAAAGTACTCCTCAACAGAGAATTATTCATTCTCCCAATGCTGAGAAGCAGCATAATGTAACACCAAGTGCCAAAACTACAGCCAGATTTGAATCTAGTTAGCTTTCTCCACCTTTCTGTAACTCAGTTTCCTAAGCTATAAATACTGACATTTCATTGGGTTTTTATGAAAATGGAATGTATTAATATGTGTAGAATAGCATCGATATATTAAATGCTATAAAAGTGTTAAGTAAATACAAAAAAAAAAAAAAAAGCTTGCTCTATGCCAGGCAATGAATGTTCTAGAAGCTAGGAATAAGCAGCCCACAAAACAAACTAAAATAAAATCTCTTCCCTTTGTGGAGGTTGCATTTTAGTTGGGAGATTATATTCTAGAATTAAAAGACAAAACTTATTTAGCCAATAAATCATCTGATAGATACAGAGATTATGTATCCAAGGCAGACTCATTAACTACTGGGGACAGAAAGGAATGAGAGAGCTTCCACAGGATCTAATTCTATGAAGAAGTTGATATAAACCCCAAAATATGGAAAATAGTTCCTCCTGCCTCTATCCAGATGCCACTATTAGGGTTTACTACATTAAGCAGTTGATCAGAAACTCAGGGGAGGCCAAAGCAGTCTAGAATTAAACAATGGCCAACCAAAGAATGAAAGTAATCTTCACTTTCAGAAAGTTGCAAAAAAGATGAGCTCCCTGGGTTCTTCTAAACAGAGTGACACAGAAACAGAAAATTCTGATAAGAAAGCGTTAAATAAAGACAAAGTAGAAAATAGGAACTGGTTTTATTTGATTATTCTGTATCTGCCCAACTTAAATATTTGGGACAGCTCTTAGAACAACCTCATCACAATGAGATACATGATGCAACTCAGCATGATAGAGAACAGTCCTTGGTCAAAGGCTCAGCACTTGGTCAGAGATCCTAATTCCTAAACTAAAGGGAAATACATATCATTCAATTATTCATTCTTTCAGCTTATATTCACTCGGCTCTAGAGTTATGAACTTATGTTGTCAGGCTTGGCATGGGTATAGAAATGAACATAAGATCAAAAGGAACTGGAGAGATTTCTACTCTGGTTAGGATTAAGAATAGGTTTTAGGCTTCCTGTCATTCAAGCCATTTCTGTTCCAGTGTACCACACTGCCACATTAGAACCAAAAAGGAGTGGCCTGAAGTAGAAGCAGAGGAATATAATTCAACATAGCAAACTCCATGATACAATTTAATAGTGTAACTATTTTTACTGGAAAAAAAATGATACATACCTATCATGTATATAAAGCTTTATTTTTCACTTAAGAAATTTAACCTCTGCTGTACAAAAACAATAGTATAAGATTATTAAAAGAATGACTGATTTCAGTTTTTTAACATCTGCAAACAAAATATACTACCAATTGATTTGAAGTCACCACGTATCAATCAAAATGGCCATGATTCAATTACCTGTACCTATGTCTCCAAACATGATTAGATGCTTTCTTTTCACTCCCATCCTCAAACCACTATCAAATATTAATCAATACCAAAAGTCAAAATAAAGTTAACCAAATACATCAAAACAGACAAATAAAAGAAAAAGAACTGGGGATACTGAAGACAGTAAAGAAATTTTCATCTTGCAATATACTTAAAATGTAAATATATAACATTCTGAATATAGTTATTGATTCGGAGGAAAAAAAGCTGCCTTAACTATGAAACATACTTCCTTTCCTCTGTAGTAGGAAAAGCAGGACAGAGGTAATCAAATAAATCTTTCCCATTAATGAGGAGGAAGTAAGCATGGCAAACCTCTTTCCTTTGGACAAACAGACACAGTAAAGAGTAGGTGATAATTCAACCATTTACTAAGTATTCTCCCAAAGCCAAAAATTTCAATGTACAAGGAGGAGAGGGACTTCATGATTTCCCAAGTTACACATGCCTCCCCCCAAACCTTCCTTACTAGAATTCCTCAACACCTTCCAATAATCCCGCCCCTGTTGAGAACCGCTGCAACTGAGAGCCACAGTTACAATGGAAATGTACATGTCTTTAATATGCTGGGACAGAAGATGCAAATCACTGATCTACAGCATCTTTACATAATAAAACCTACTTCTCACTACAGAATTCTATTTTTCGTATCATGTAATTGTGGATTCTAGCCACCCATGCTTCAATGAAGTGGTATCCAAATAATTATAGAAGTGAAAATTATAATGGTTATTATCAGTTACAAAACCTACAGAACAGCAAACAAGTCTGCCATTTGATTAGAGTCCTGTTACTCTGGTAAAACATTCAGCCGTCCTGAAACCCTTGAGGCAAGAATTATTCTGAACAGTCAAAAATCCCAGATTGCTCAAATTCACATTATAAATTACCAAGTCTTATTTTATAATTTGTGATAGGATTATGTTTTGGTGTACACCATCTTCTTTGTTTAAGAACAAGTGTTTTAAACTAAAAATAATACACAATCATTGAAACGACTTCAATAATTCAAAAGTGCAAGTAAAAAGTTTAAGTTCTTGCCCTTACCATCCGCCCACACCCATTGCCCAGGGCTAACTGTTGTTAAACAATTTGGGGTGTATCTTCCTGATCTCTTCAGAATACACACAAATTTTATATATAACTATATATACAAACTCTAGTAAGCAAGGAGATCTAGCTGTACATTCAGCTCGGCAACTTATGTTTACTCTGATGGACTGAACAGCGCTTTAAGTTTGAATACACTGGTACAGCTGGCTGATTTGAACAATATTCCAAAGTGATTTTCATCATCCCCTAATTGACAGGTACTTTGGGGCTGGAAATACATTTTTTAAAATAATTTAATCTTTTCCTCTATTGTTTGTCACCTCACACTACCATCACTGTATTGCCTACAGCTTTTCTTCTCACTTCTATTGGAAACCATAGAATTAAATGGGCTACGACTGAAATCAAGTTAAAAATTAAATGATGGAAAATTTTCATTGTTCACATATGAATATATTTTTTTATTACCATTTTAACTTCTCAGGGTCTTTAATGCTTCTAGATTCTTGAGGAATAAAGTTCCCAGATCCAAATTTTTTAACAGGTGGAATAGCATCACTATTACTATTTATATACTAGGACATTTCCTGAAAAATATGTTCATATTTTCGTACAGAAAACACCTTGTTTAAAAAAAAATGGAAGTAATGGGGCAGAGAAAAAGATGGTGGAATAGGGAGGCAAGGCAGAATCCTTTTCCCAAAAACACTAAGAAGAAAATATAGTAAATAGAGCTAAACATGAAGACTGCAGAAAAGACCACCTACACCTGGGGAAGGAGAGAAGACCACACAAAAAAGGGTAAAGTGAAAGAGCCACAATGGAGAGGGATGCAACGCCTTCCCCCCACCCAAGTCCACAGGCAGAATAAAGAGTGAGAGTTGGAAGCCAGAAACGCTGCACACCTGGCCCTCAAGATAGGCTCCAGTAACACGAATCCATGTTACACTGGGTTCTGGTGATCAGCAGGCCTGGACACCAGGGACAGCCGGAACACTCTGGGAGGCTCAGAATCCAGCTGCTTGTAGAGGACAGGCATGCTCCACTGGCCCTGAGACCCAAAGCAGAGGCAATAGTTCAAAAGACTTGACAGCAGTGGGAGAGGTGCCAAAGGAGCGAGGGTTGGATGGAGCTCTCTCCTTAGGGAAAAGGGCAGGAGGACAATACCTCCTCAGCCCAACAGACTGGGAATGCTGGGGAGACCCAGATGCTTCAACACATTTGCTGGCAACTCAGCCCAGTCACCTCCCTGCGTGCAATGCCAGAGAGCCAACCCACTCAGTCCAGAAGCAGCGTCAAACTTTGCTGCCTGACAGGCAGAGGAAGACTCTCCCAGCTTTCCTGGACCCATTTCAGCTCAAATAAGAAGGTGCCCGCAAGAGCCAGCCCCAAAAGCTCCTTCTTCCCTACAGGTGTCCAAGCCCATCGCTGCGCAACCTACCCTGCCTCAAAGCCACAAAAGCACCGCACAGCCCATTAACCCTGCAGCATTGTCACTGCTGCAAGGCAGGCAGAGGGCATCCCCAAACACAGCAACCCCAACAGATGCCTCTGCTCAGAATAAAAAGATGGCTGAAGCAAACTGCTGACGCTCCAGACTCAGACCACTCCTAACAGACAGACAAAAAGGATGCACCGCCCACTGCACACCAACAACTGCAGGGGTACCCGCAAAGTAGAACCAGGTACTGGAGATTAAAGAGTCTTGAGCTTCTGGGAACCATAGGACTCCTCCCTCATAAATTATTACTCTATAGGACAGGAAGCATAGCAGAGACATCTAATACAAAGGAAGAACACAGAAATCCCTACAAAATGAGGAAGCAGAGAAGTATTTTCCAAACAAAACTACAGGAAAAGACAAGAGAAAGAGCTAAATGAAATGAAGATCACTAATCTTCTTGACAAAGATTTCAAAGTAAAAGTCATAAACATGATCCTGATTTACATAAAAATATTCACGATCTCAGGGAAGACTTCAACAAAGAAAAAGAAAAGCTGAAAAAGAACCAAACAGAGCTGAAGAATTGAAAAATTTAATGGAGACAAACTTAAGAGTAGATTACTGCAAGTAGAAGAATGGTAAATAAGATGGAAATTAGAGAACAAACAGGAACACAATGAAGTTGAACAACAGTGAGAAAAAAGGATCCCTAGGAATGAAATAAGAGAGCTGTGTGACCAAGCAAACAAAATATTCACATAATAGGGGTACCTGAAGAAGAAAACAGATAATGGGATATAAAGTCTCTGAGTAAATAATTGTTGAAAACGTCCCCAATCTGGGGAAGGAAATAGACACTCAGGTCATGGAAGCACAGAGAACCCCTAACAAAAGGAACTCCAGGAAGACAAGACTAGGACATATAGTAATTAAAACGGCAAAGATCAAGGATGAGAAGAGAGTATTGCAAGCAGCCAGAGAGAGAAAAAAGATTACTTATAAAGGAAACCCCATCAGGCTATCAGCAGACTTCTCAGCAGAAACTCTACACACCAGAAGGGAATTGCATGAAATATTTAATGCACTGAAACAGAAAGACCACCAACCAAGAATCCTTTATTGAGCAACATTATCATTTAAATTTGGGACAGGGATTAAGCAATTTCCAGATAAACCAAAGTTGAAGGAATCCACCACAACTAAGCCTACAAATACATGGAGGTTTAACAACATGCTTCTAAATAATCAATGAATCAATGAACAAATTAAAACAAATGAAGCAATACATGGAGACAAATGAAGACAAAAATTTAACAGCCCAAAATCTGTGGGACACTATGAAGGCAGTTCTAAGAGGAAAGCACATGGCAATATAGGCTTACCTAAAAAACAAGAACAATCCCCAAAAAAGTCTATACTCGCGATGAAAGGAACTAGAAAAAGAAAAATAAATGAAGCCCAAAGTTAGTAGAAGAAGGAAATAATGAAAATCAGAGCAAAAATAAATTAAAAATAAAACAATAGGAAAAAAAATCAGTGAAACCAGGAGTTGGTTCTCTGAGAAAACAAAATAGATAAGTCTCTACCCAGACTTATAAAGATAAGAGAGGGTACACACATAACAAAACTCAGAAATGAAAAAGGAATAATCCCAGATACCACAGAAATAAAAAGAATTATTAGAGAATACCATGAAAAATTTTGTCAAAAAATTGGACAACCTGACTAAATTGACCAAGGAAGAAACAGAAAATCTGTACAGACCAATTACAAGCAAAGACATGGAATTGGTAATCAAAAAACGCCCAAAAAACAAAAAATCCAGGTCCAGATCACTACACACCTAAATTCTTCCAAACATTTAAAGAAGAGTTAATACCCAAGCTTCTTAAAGTATTATAAAAACTTAAGAGGAAGGAATACTTTCAAATTCAATCTATAAGGCCAACATCACTCTAATACCGAAACCACACAAAGACCCCAGGAAAAAAGAAAATTATAGACCAATATCCCT
This sequence comes from Smutsia gigantea, assembly GCA_032199065.1. NCBI lineage: Eukaryota > Metazoa > Chordata > Mammalia > Pholidota > Manidae > Smutsia > Smutsia gigantea. The sequence goes on along the minus strand of JAVSCE010000727.1, from coordinate 102,658 downwards.
CATGAATATAGATACAAAAATCCTCAACAAAATATTAGCAACTGAATTCAAATACATCAAAAAGATCATCATGGGGAGGGGGTCAAAGATGGCAGCGTGAGCAGAGTGGCAGAAATCTCCTCCCAAAACCATATATACTTGTGAAAGCTGAACAAATACAACTATTCCTAAAAGAGAGACCAGAAGATATAATACAACAGCCAGGATACAGCTACATCTGTGAGAACTCAGCATCTCACAAAGCAGGTAAGATACAAACCAGCGACCCGGCGGGACCCGAGCACTCCCTGACCCACCCAGCTCACTGGTGGGAGGAAAAGAATCAGAGTGGGGAAGGAGTGGAAGCACAGGACTGCTAAATAACCAGCCCTGGTGATCTGCATCGAGACCAGAGACACACATCACATAGTGTATTGGAGATTAGAGAAACAGAAGGGCAGGATCCGAGACGGAGACTGTGAGAGGGTAACCACAGCTGGTTCCCCTGGGACAAAAGAAAAGCGGGCACTTTTTTAAAGTCCTAAAGAGACAAGTGACCAACAGCAGAATAAAATCGTCCCACCGCCCTCAGCCAAGCAGGCTGGGAATCTTGAGGATTTTCGTGCTCCCTAAACGGCTACCGGGTAAAGCAGCCCCGACGAAGCCCCTCACAGCAATAACCAGCCTGCCATTTATTCCCCCCAGTCAGCGGTGCAAACAGTCCAGCGGATGCGCCAGAGCTTTGAAACAGCGAGAGAGCAGCCCGGCACACAGCACCCACACAAAATGTCCTCCCAGCAGGAGCGCAGCTAACCGGGGAGGGCTGCGGAAGGCAGAGCAATGTCTGGAAGGCACCAAGGGGTGCAGAACGCACCCAGCATGGCTGCAACCCCCTGCACTGCTCTAGGCTAGCCTGATGGTGCCCCCAGACACGGCACCTCAGGAGATAATCCCAGAGACTGCCTGCCAGTGTGCAGGTAACCAACAGAGGCTGCAGAGAAGAGCAAGGAGAACAATAAGCAGGAAGGGACTTTGTTCTTCCAGCTGACACATGTGGCACCAGCCTGCAGCCACTTCTATCGTCATGAAAAGAAAGAAGAATATGGTCCAAAGATCACCCAGACAACCCCAGAAAGAGGGCCTGGTGGGATAGATTTAAACAATCTTCCTGAAAAAGAATTAAGACTAAAAGTCATAACCATTCTGATGGACCTACAGAGAAATATGCAAGAGCTAAGGGAAGAAGTCAGGAGGGACATTACAGAAATGAAAAAATCGACTACTGGGCTTAAGAGCAGACTGGATGAGGTGCAAGAGACCAATAATGGAATAGAAATCAGAGAAAAGGAGTATAGAGAAGCTGAGGCAGAGAGAGATAAAAGAATCTCTAGGAATGAAAGAATATTAAGAGAACTGTGTGACCAATTCAAACGGAACAATATTCGCATTATAGGAGTACCAGAAGAAGAAGAGAGAGAAAAAGGGATAGAAAGTGTCTTTGAAGACATAATTGCTGAAAACTTCCCCAAGCTGGGATAGGGAACAGTTTCTCAGACCATGGAAGCCCACAGATCTCCCAACACAAGGGATGCAAGGAAAACAACAACAAAACATATAATAATTAAAATGGCAAAGATCAAAGACAAGGACAGAGTATTAAAGGCAGCCAGAGAGAGAAAAAAGACCACCTACAAAGGAAAACCCATCAGACTATCATCAGACTTCTCAACAGAAACTTTACAGGTCAGAAGAGAATGGCATGATATATTTAACGCAATGAAACAGAAGGGCCTTGAACCAAGAACACTGTATCCAGCATGATTATCATTTAAATTTGAGGGAGGGATCAAACAATTCCCAGACAAGCGAAAATTGAGGGAATTTGCCTCCCACAAACCACCTCTACAGGATAACTTAAACGGACTGCTCTAGATGGAAGCACTACTAAGGCTAAAAAAAATGTCACCAGAGAAAATGAAATCATAGCAAAGAAAGCAGACCATCCAAATACTAACTAAAGGCAAAAATAAAAAAACTATCCACAAAAACAGTGAAAGGAAATGTAAAAGAGTACAGAATAAAACACCTAGCATATAAAGAATGGAGGAGGAAGAATAAGAAGGGAGAGAAATAAAGAATCATCAGACTGTGTTTATAATAGCTTAACAAGAGAGTTAAGTTAGATGTTAGATAGCAAAGAAGCTACCCTTGAACCTTTGGTAACCACGAATCTAAAGCTGGCAATGCCAATAAGTACATATCTATCGATAATCACCCTAAATGTAAATGGACTGAATGCACCAATCAAAAGACACAGAGTAACAGAAGGGATAAAAAAGCAAGACCCATCTATATGCTGCTTACAAGAGACTAACCTCAAACCCAAAGATATACACAGACTAAAAGTACAGGGATGGAAAAAGATACTTCATGCAAACAACAGGGAGAAAAAAGCAGGTGTTGCAGTACTTGTATCTGACAAAATAGACTTCAAAATGAAGAAGGTAGCAAGAGATAAAGAAGGACATTACATAATGATAAAGGGGTCAGTCCAACAAGAGGATATAACCATTATAAATATATACGCACCCAACACAGGAGCGCCGGCATATGTGAAACAAATACAAACAGAATTAAAGGAGGAAATAGAAAGCAATGCATTCATTTTAGGAGATTTCAACACACCACTCACTCTGAAGGACAGATCACCACACAGAAAATAAGTAAAGACACAGAGGCACTGAACAACACACTAGAACAGATGAACCTAACAGACATCTACAGAACTCTGCACCCAAAAGCAGCAGGATACACATTCTTCTCAAGTGCACATGGAACATTTTCCAGAATAGACCACATACTAGGCCACAAAAAGAACCTTAGTAAATTCAAAAATATTGAAATTCTACCAACCAACTTCTCAGATCACAAAGGTATAAAACCAAAAATAAATTGTACAAAGAAAACAAAAAGGCGCACAAATACATGGAGACTTAACAACATGCTCCTAAATAATGAATGGATCACTGACAAAATTAAAACAGAGATCAAACAATATATGGAGACAAATGACAACAACAACACAAAGCCCCAACTTATGTGGGATGCAGCAAAGGCAGTTCTAAGAGGAAAGTATATTGCAATCCAGGCCTATTTAAAGAAGGAAGAACAATCCCAAATGAATAGTCTAAAGACACAATTACTGAAATTGGAAAAAGAAGAAAAAATGAAGCCCAAAATCATAAGGAGGGACATAATAAAGATTAGAGAAGAAATAAATAAAATTGAGAAGAACAAAATAGAAAAGAAATCAATGAAACCAAGAGCTGGTTCTTTGAAAAAATAAACAAAATAGATAAACCCCTAGCCAGATTTATTAAGAGAAAAAGAGAATCTACATAAACAGAATCAGAAATGAGAATGGAAAAATAACAACGGACCCCACAGAAATACAAAGAATTATAAGAGAATATTATGAGAATCTATATGCTAACAAGCTGGAAAACCTAGAAGAAAGGGACAACTTCTTGGAAATACACAACCTGCCAAGGCTGACCAAGGAAGAAACAGAAAACCTAAACAGACCAATTACCGGCAACGAAACTAAATCGGTAATCAGAAAACCACCCAAGAGCAAAACTGCCGGGCCAGATGGATTCACCGCTGAATTTTATCAGACATATAGATTAGAAATAATACCCATTCTCCTTAAAGTTTTCCAAAAAACAGAAGAGGAGGGAATACTTCCAAACTCATTCTATGAAGCCAGCATCACTCTAATACAAAAACCAGGCAAAGACACCACCAAAAAAGAAAATTACAGACCAATATCCCTGATGAACATAGATGCAAAAATACTCAACAAAATATTAACAAACCAAATTCAAAAATACATCAAGAGGATCATACACCATGATCAAGTGGGATTCAACCCAGGGATGCAAGGATGGTACAACATTCGAAAATCCATTAACATCATCCACCACATCAACAAAAAGAAGAACAAAAATCACATGATCATCTCCATAGATGCTGAAAAAGCATTTGACAAAATTCAGCATCCATTCATGATTAAAACTCTCAATAAAATGGGTATAGACGGCAAGTACCTCAACATCATAAAGGCCATATATATGACAAACCCACACCTAACATCATACTTAACAGGGAGAAGCTGAAAGCTTTTCACCTAAGATCAGGAACAAGACAGGGATACCTACTCTCTCCACTGTTATTCAACATAGTACAGGAGGTCCTATCCACGGTAATCAGACAAAACAAAGAAACACAAAGCATCCAGATTGGTAAAGAAGTCAAATTGTCACTACTTGCAAATGACATGATATTGTACATAAAAAACCCTAAAGACTCCACTCCAAAACTACTAGAACTAATATCTGAATTCAGCAAAGTTGCAGGATACAAAATTAATACACAGAAATCAGTTGCTTTCCTATACACTAACGAACTAACAGAAAGAGAAATCAGGAAAACAACTCCATTCACAATTGCATCAAAAAGAATAAAATACCTAGGAATAAACCTAGTGAAGGAAGTGAAAGACCTATACCCTGAAAACTAAAAGACACTTGTAAGAGAAATTAAAGAGGACACTAACAAATGGAAATTCATCCCATGCTCTTGGCTAGGAAGAATATTGTCAAAATGGCTATACTACCTAAAGCAATCTACAGATTCAATGCAATCCCTATCAAAATACCAACAGCATTCTTCAATGAACTGGAACAAATAGTTCTAAAATTCATATGGAACCACAAAAGACCCCGAATAGCCAAAGCAATCCTGAGAAGGAAGACTATAACGGGGAATTACGCTCCCAGACTTCAAGCTGTACTACAAACCTACAGTAATCAAGACAATTTGGTATTGGCACAAGAACAGACCCACAGACCAGTGGAACAGAATAGAAAATCCAGACATTAACCCAAACATATAACATCAATTAATATATGATAAAGGAGCCATGGATATACAATGGGGAAATGACAGCCTCTTCAGCAGCTGGTGTTGGAAAAACTGGACAGCAACATGTAAGAGAATGAAACTGGATTACTGTCTGACCCCATACACAAAAGTAAACTGAAAATGGATCAAAGACCTGAATGTAAGTCATGAAACCATAAAACTCTTAGAAAAAAACATAGGCAAAAATCTCTTGGACATAAACATGAGCAACTTTTTCATGAACATATGTCCCCGGCAAGGGAAACAAAAGCCAAAATGAACAAGTGGGACTATATCAAGCTGAAAAGCTTCTGTACAGCAAAGAACACGATCAGTAGAACAAAAACACTTCCTACAGTATGGGAGAATATATTCATAAATGATGTATCCGATAAGGGGTTGACATCCAAAATATATAAGAACTCACGCACCTTAACAAACAAAAAGCAAATAATCCAATTAAGAAATGGGCAGAGGACATGAATAGACACTTCTCCAAAGAAGAAATTCAGATGGCCAACAGGCACATGAAAAGATGCTCCACATCGCTAATCATCAGAGAAATGCAAATTAAAACCACAATGAGATATCACCTCACACCAGTAAGGAGGGCCAACATCCAAAAGACAAACACAAAAAATGTTGGCGAGGATGTGGAGAAAGGGGAACCCTCTTACACTGCTGGTGGGAATGGAAATTAGTACAACCATTGTGGAAAGCAGTATGGAGGTTCCTCAAAAAACTCAAAATAGAAATACCATCTGACCCAGGAATTCCACTGTAGGAATTTACCCTAAGAATGCAGCAGCCCAGTTTGAAAAAGACATATGCACCCCTATGTTTATCACAGCACTATTTACAATAGCCAAGAAATGGAAGCAACCTAAGTGTCCATCAGTAGATGAACAGATAAAGAAGATGTGGTACATATACACAATAGAATATTATTCAGCCATAAGAAGAAAACAAATCCAGACATTTGCAGCAACATGGATGGAACTGGAGTGTATTATGCTCTGTGAAATAAGCCAGGCAGAAAAAGACAAGTATCAAATGATTTCACTCATATGTGGAGTATTAGAACAAAGAAAAAAACTAAAGGAACAAAACAGCAGCAGACTCACAGAACCCAAGAATGGGCTAACAATTACCAATGGGAAAGGGACCGGGGAAGATGAGTTGGAAGGGAGGGAAATGGGGGAAAAGGGGGCATTACGATTAGCAGACATAATGTAGGTGAGGCGTATGGGGAGGGGTGTATAACTCAGAGAAGACAAGTAGTGTTTCTATAGCATCTCACTACGCTGATGCACACTGACTGTAATGGGGTGTGTGGGGGGGACTTGATGAAGTGGGGAGTTTAGTAACCGTAATGTTGCACAAGTAATTGTAGATTAACGATACCAAAATAAAAAAAAAAAGAAAGATCATCATGACCAAGCAGGATTTATTCTAGGTATGCAAGGATGATATAATATTTGTATTTCAATCAATATCATACATCACATTAACAAAAAGAAGGATAAAAGCCACATGATTGTCTCAACAGATGCTGAAAAATTTTTAACAAAATTCAACATCCATTCATGATAAAAACTCTTAACAAAATGGTATAGAAAGTACATACCTCAACAAAGTAAAGGCCATATACAATAAGCCTACAGCCAACATCCTACTAAACAGCAAAAAGCTGAAAGCTTTTCCTCTAAGCTCAGGAACAAGACAAGCATGTCCACTCTCTCCGCTTTTATTCAGCATAGTACTGGAAGTCCTAGCCATGGCAATCAGACAAGAAAAAGATAAAAGGCATCCAAATTGATAAGGAAGAAGTTAAACTGTCACTATTTGCAGATGACACTGTATAATACATAGAAAATCTTAAAGACTCCACCATTAGAGCTAATAACTGAAATCAACAAAGTTGCTTTGTTACAAATTAATATACAGAAATCCAACATATTCCTATATACTAACAATGAACTAGCAGAAAGAGAAATTAGGAAAACAATTCCAGTTATAACTGCATCAAAAAGAATAAAATACCTAAGAATGAACCTAACTAAGGAGGTGAAAGAACTATAGTTTGAAAACTATAAGACACTCATGACATAAATTACAGAAGACACCAATAAATGGAAATCTATCCCATCCTCATGGATAGGAAGAATTCATATTGTCAAAATGGCCATCCTGCCCAAAGCAATTTACAGATTCAACACAATCCTTTTCAAAATAGCAACAGCATTCTTCAATGAACTAGAATAGTTATAAAATTCATATGGAACCACAGAAGACCCCAAATAACCAAAGAAATCCTGAGAAAGAAAAAAGCCAGGGGGATTACACTCCCTTAATTCAAGCTCTATTACAAAGCTACAATAATCAAAGCAATTTGGTACTGACACAAGAACAAACTCATAGATCAATGGAACAGGAAAGAAAGCCCAGAAATAAACCCATTCAGCTATGGTCAATTAATATATATAAAGGAACCATGAACATAGAATGGGGAAAAGACAGCCTCTTCAACAACTGGTGTTGGCAAAACTGGACAGCTATATGTAAGAAAATGAACCTGGATTATTGTCTAACTCCATACACAAAAGTAAACTCGAAATGGATCAAAGACCTGAATGTAAGTCAAAGCCATAAAACTCTCAGAAGAGAACAGACAAAAATCTCTTGAACATAAGCATTAGCAATTTTTTCCTGGACACATCTCTTCGGGCAAGGGAAAGAAAAGCAAAAATGAACAAGTGGGACTACATGAAACTGAAAAGCTCTGCACAGCAAAGGACACCATCAGCAGAGCAAAAAGGCATCCTACAGTATTGGAGAATATATTCATCAATGACTCATCTGATGAGGGGTTAACATACAAAATACATAAATAACTCATATACCTTAACACCCAAAAAACAAATAACCCAATTAAAAAATGGACAAAGGACCAGAACAGAGATTTCTCCAAAGAAAAAATACAAACGGCTAGCAGGGACCTTTATGCTCCACATCACTAATCATCAGGGAAATTGAAACCCAAACCACAATGAGATACCACCTCACGCCAGTTAGAATGTCACTATCCAAAAGAAACAACAAATGTTGGCAAGGATGCAGAGAAATGGGAACCCTCCTACACTGTTTGTGGGAATGTAAATTGGTGCAACCGCTGTGGAAAGCAAGTATGAGGTTCCTCAAAAAATTAAAAATAGAAATATCATTCAATCTAGTAATTCCACTTGTAGGAATTTACCCACTGAAAACAAAAATCCATGATTCAAAAAAGATATATGTACCCCTATGTTTATTATCGCACTATTTGCAATAGCCAAGATATGGAAGGAACCTAAGCGTCCATCAATAGATGAATGGATAAAGAAGATGTGGTGCATATACACAATGGAATATTATGCAGCCATAAAAAGAAAAGAAATCTTGCCTTTGCAACAACACAGATGGATATAGAGGGTATTATGCCCAGTGAAGTAAGACAGGCAGAGAAAGGCAAATATCATATGATTTCACTTATTTGGGGAATATAAAAACAAAGCAAAACAGGAGTAGACTCACAGACACTACAAAGTAACTAGTTACCAAGGCAGGGGGCTGATTGGGGGGAGGATGTTGAGGAGACAAAGGGGAGCAATAATTCACAGTCACAATATAAATCAAGTCACTGGGATGGTAGTACAGCATGGAGAACAGTCAATGATCCTGTAACATCTTTGTTAGTTGACAGATAGTAACTGCACTAGAGGGGGTGAGGATTTAACAATATGGATAACTGCTGACCACTGTGTTGTACATCTGAAACCAATATAAGATTGTGTATCAATGACACGACAATTACTAAAAAAGAAGTAAGTGAGTCAGGAAATTAGCAAGATGCCACTGATTCAGAAAATGTCTAATAACATTATGTGTATCATTATGAAAATATTTTAAGTAACCTTCCTTCTGTGACCCACGACCTTAAATTTCTTTAGGGCAACTGTCCCTCCCCATCATTAGATGTTAAGTCCCTGTAATATCCTCATCTCAGTTAATTGTTCAGGATAAGCGTATACCCTAGCCAAGGTCACCATAATGAAAGGAGACCTTTGCTGGTATTTCTGGGGAAGAGAATCCCATACAGCTTGCACTTCACTCTCCCTCTGGCCCCCTCCTCTCCCTTCTTTCACTTTCTTCTTTCCCCCCTTTTCGTTCTTCTCTCCTCCCCAAAATGTACAAGAAAGAAGACCATCATTCTTCCCTAAGATGTGAGGGCATGAAGATATGAAATCTAAAGCTAAGGAGATAGAAAGGATTGTACTGAATGGAACCTGAGGATAAAGGCAACAAGGGGAAGCAAAGCCAGGAAATGAAGCCTGGTTACATCTGAACCTTAAATCAAAATATTGGACTTTTTAATCATGTGTTTCTATTTAGGCAGGCTATTTTTCTGTCACTTGCAACATAAAGAATCCTAACCCCTAGGTAGGTTAGAACCTTATATTGTCTTTGAGTCTTCAGACTTCCAGTACCATTTTTATTGAATAAATTCTAGCAAAACTACTTGTCTAATTGGGTCTAACAATGCTTTCCTGCTTGAACAAAATCTTAAATTCCATTTGCTTTAAGACTAAAATTTTCCCTTTAAAAGTTTTATCTCCTAAACCATATCTCAAAGTCATTTTCATCAGTAATAGATATCTGATTTTTGACAGAAAGTCAGCTCAGCACAATTTCCAAGTCTAAGAAACACTGAAAAAATGGAATAAATCTTCAATGCTTTAGAAAGATTACTCATGTAAAAAGTTACAGGGAAATAAAACTGTAAAGCACAGAATTAATACTCAGGCATTAATCTCTCCTGGCAATTTTGCTTCCTTTTAGAATTTTAATTATCTTTCTGTAATGAAAGGTACTCACGATCTAGCTAGCCAATATTCCTTGTGATACTAGGCAACATACATAGTTAAACCAATCATTAAAACAAACCAGTTACCTAATTCAGTCTAATTCTGATGAAAAACAGAATTTACCTCTAATGTATCGCATTTATCTAATGTCCAATTATTTAAACATTTAATTTTATTTCTGAGAACTGGGGGGAAAAAATCAACTTACCTCAATTGTTTCGCATAATTCTGCTCAATTTCTATCCTCTCTTTAACGAATTTGGCATATCTTTCCAAGAAGTCAATTCCCCATTGTGTGTGCTTGTCTAGGCTGTCAAACTGATCCTAGAAAAAGGAAGATAAAAACACATTGAAAAGTCTAAAATTTTATCCACAAATATTTTAACTAGCTTCTGTTATTTGTCCAGAAAAGCAATGAAGTATAAAAGGAAAAATCTAGGCTCTTCTGCTAGTCACATACACCTCATCCTTTTAAGACCCAAACAGAAATATGTTCCTCAGTATAAATCATGCTAGTTTATGCTGCCATGCCCTTACACATGTGGTTCTCTCTGGATGCAACATCTGTCCCTGGTCACCTTCTCACAAATAACTCTTGATTCCTCCTCTGAGATTTAGTTCTCTAGAAAATGGCCATGAACTCTCAGACTGAGAGAAGTGGTCTTTCTCAGAGTCTCCAAGGTTCCCTAAAAATTATACCTTATTTATTTGCCATACTATATTGAGGGCAGGAACCATGTATTATTCAACTCTCAGAACTGAACAGGCTTAAATAAGTACCATGCCTGGCACTGTAACAGATACTCAAAGAAGAACCGTTTAGCTCAACAGAATCAAATCTACCTGGGTTCAAATTCTGAGCTTGGAATTCACCAGATACCTTACATTGGGCAAATAACCAAGGCTTTTTGAACATTTTCCATCTTAAAATGGGAGTCCCAACTCAGTGGGATTATGGTGATGTCACTAAGTTCTGCATTGCAGTTCAACTAGGGGGGGTCAAGGTCCCCACTTTGGGGGAGGTGGTGGGGACCGGAGGCCACGTGTAGAATTAACAATTCATTGGTCCCCTGTGAATGTACAATGTGTTCTAGCACTAGTGGAAGAGCTGAATGTTCTCTGATTTATGGCAACCCTGAGCGCTTTCCTTGGACCCCTGCTGTGACAGATGGCTATGGGGGTAAGGCAATCAGAGTGAAAAAAGCCCAAATCCCACTGGGGATTGGGCACCCCCAAACGAGTATGTGTACATTTCTCCCATCTCTGAATATATTTTGGGGGTAGATATCCTGCAAGGCCCGTGGTTACAGACCACTGCAGGTGAGTTTAGACTGAGGATACATGTGGTAAAGGCAGTTCTGAGAAGACATGCTAAGCACCCACCTATAGCTCTGCCTGTACCTCAGCAATTGACAAATACTAAGCAATATAAATTGCCTGGGGGGCACAGGAAATTAGAGAAACACCACAGGAGTCAGAGAAGGTGGGCATCATAAAGCCCACTCATAGTCCTTTTAATTCCCCAGTGTGGCCAGTGAAAAAGCTGGACAGCTCTTGGTGTATGACCGTGGACTACAGGGAATTGAATAAAGTCACAACCCCTTTGCATGCTGCTGTCCCCTCTATAGCAGCCCTTACGAACACACTCAGTCATGAACTAGGGTCGTATCATTATGTTGTGGACCTTGCTAATGCTTTCTTCTCTATTGACATAGCACAGGTAAGTCAGGAACGGTTTGCCTTCACAAGGGAAAGCCAGCAGTGGACATTCACTGTCCTTTCACAGGGATACCTCCACATTCCCACCATTTGTCACAGACTTGTAGCCCAGGACTTGGCCACATGGAAGAAACCACATATGGTGCAGCTGTATCACTACATTGATGATATTATGTTCATGTATGATTCTCTTGCAGATTTAGAAGGGGCAGTTCCTAGACTTCTGCAATATCTACAGGAGGAAGGATGGGCTGTGAACAGCACGAAGGTTCAGTGACCTGGTTTGTCTGTAAAATTCTTGGGGTTTGTCTGGTCAGGTAAAACTAAACTTATTCCCGAAGCAGTCAGACAAAGTCCAGGCTTTCACTACCCTTACCACTATGTCAGTATTACAAGAGTTTTTGGGTCTTTTGGGCTACTGGAGAGTGTTTATCCCACATTTGGCATAAATTCTGAAGCCCTTAAACCGGTTGGTACAAAAGGACATCAGCTGGGACTGGAATGAAAAATGTGCAGCTGCTTTTACTGCTGCTAAGTGAGCAGTCAAGGCCATACAGGCCTTGAGTGTAATGGATTCATCAAGGCCCTGTGAGCTAGATATTCACGTAACCAAAGACACTGGTTATGGATGGGGCCTTTGGCAGTGGCTTGAACAGACACACCAACCTATTGGATTCTGGTCACAACTATGGAAAGGAGCAGAAGTCCAGTACACTCTGATAGAAAAGTAGTGGGCTGCTGTGTACCAAGCCTTGCTGGCTACGGAGCCCATCATCTGAACAGCTCCAACCAAGGCGAGACTGGACCCAAAGGCCATGGAGTTGCGTGGCACAGACATCTACACTGGCCAAATGGGGTGCATATTTACAGCAGCGTAGCACCCTCTCTACCAGCCCCTTAAACAGAGAACTCCCAACAATTATTGGGGCCAGTGATGTATACCAGTGACAAGCAGAAAGAACTTGCTTTTGAGTCACTGGTAGCTGAGAGTCCTTATCAGGGGGAAAAGCCCCTACACCTGAAGATGCTTGGTATACAGACAGCTCCAGTCGTGGGCAGCCCCCAAGGTGGAGGGCTGTGGCTTTCCATCCTAAGACTGAGACAATATGGATGGAGGATAGGGAGGGGAAGAGCAGCCAATGGTCTGAGTTGCAGGCAGTATGGCTCATGATCTCCCAGGAGCCCTGCCCTATAGCTGTCTGCTCTGACAGCTGGGCTATCTACCACGGCCTGACCCTGTGGCTACCGACATGGTACCATGCCAACTGGATGGTTGGTCAATGGCACCTTTGGGAACAAGAGCTGTGGCAAGACCTACAGACCTCTAGTCAGACTAAGACAGTTACCGTATATTATGTGACTGGCTAATTACCTTTGGCATCCCCAAATAATGAAGCAGGTATATTGGCCCAGGTGCGCCTAGCTAGAAGAAAAGCCTGCCTCTGATGTAGTCCAATGGTTGCATCAGCATTTGTTGCACACAGGGCAAAAGACAATATAGGCTGGAGCCCATCAGTGGGGCTTGCCACCGACCTTTGAAGAAGTCATCAGAGCCTGGAAGGAGTGGCTTGTGTGCTGTAACTTACACGAAGCCCCACAGCAATAGGGGACAATAGTAAAGGGGCCGATACCCCCTGCCAGGTGGCAGACAGACTACATCGGGCCTCTGCCCATTATCAGAAGGGTATTAGTATGCCATGACTTGTGTGGACACAGCTACTAGACTGTTGGTTGCTTTTCCTGCACATTGTGCAGATCAGCAAACCACCAAGAGTGACCCTAGGGCGTCTCTGCAGCCTATGGCTGGCCGCAGGTGATTGAAAGCGATCAAGGCACCAACTTTACTGGACATGTGTTACAAAACTGGGTGCAGTAATTAGGAATCAAGTGGAAGTTTCATGTGCCATATAACCCTACTGCGGCAGGCATGATAAGAGATGTACAATGCCTTGTTGAAATCTGGTCTGAAGTCAGACACCAACAGTCTACTGGGCTAGTCAGTTCACTTATGGACAGTGCTGCAGCGTTTGAATGAGAAGCCCGGAAAAGGAGCCTTCAGCCCTGTGGATATGCTCACACACCTTGATGCCTCTCCTATACAAATGTATTGAAGCCAGGATATGGCCAGCAGAGCAACATCCTGCTGCCAGCCCCAACTGCATTAAACCCTGAAGACGCTGTTGAATGGACGTGGCCCCGGACATTTTGACACATGGACCAGTGATGGCTGGCCCTTTTGGCACCTTGGGGAAAAGCCCTGGAAGCTGGCCTTGTGTGTATTCCTGAAGTAACAGCAGAGTGGCCCCCAAAGATCACAGTAGTGTACCCAAAACGTCTAAGAGGTAAGAGCATCTTACAGGGAAGTTTTGTTTTATCTTTATGGCCAGTGCACGTACCTCCCGTAGCCCTATTTATTGACCCATCTGTAAATCCCACAGGGAGAGGGATGAAAGTCTGGTATACTAGACCAGGACGAGATCCCATTCCTGCCACTGTCCTGTCACAGCACCACTCTCTTGCATGCATCCTACCCAATGGACAAGATTTGCCTATGCTGGTGTCATTAAAACATGTATCTTATCGCCCTTAAGGTTATTTTCTTCTACAGTCCTTGTGGCCTGGATGTGCCCCTGGCTGCAGCTGCTGCTTGATGATTGCTCTGAACTCCCTACCTGTTCTGCTGCTGACCGCCGGTGGGATTGGCAAGCTATGGACTTACTCTGCATAGGACTTTGAACCTAGCTGAATCCTCTCCTCTGTCTTGAGGATTATCATGATTTTATTGCTGTTACTATTATATGTTATTACTCTGGTTACAATGCTCCAGTTTTCTCGCACAGGGGCCATTGAGGAAGATGAGGAACAAGTAGACTGTAAGGTGAGATTTCTGGAGGAGTGGGCTGTGGATAAAACTGCAGTATTTTCAGAATGTCTCACCTGGCCTTAGTGATTCTCCATATCAATAGGTGTTTCCAAGCGGTGGTGAGTAGTCCACCTCCATATCAGTACGTAATTACAAGGGCAAGCAAGGGTTTATCTGGACTGGAGAGGTTGGGTGGGGCCTCGTCTTCTGCAGCTGGGTTGTGAGAGACACGGAGGGGAGCTGAAGTGGATGACTGCTTGTAAGAAATAAACAGGTCTCTCCCACTTTATTTCTCCCTTTGACTGATTTTGGTTTCAAAGGTATTTTGCCCTGGGATTTTCCCCCAAGAGTTACACACAGAAACAGAAATTTTAAAAAGAAATGAAAGTGAACATTATTTTTAAGGTTTTTCCTTTTTTACTTAACAGACAAAATCTGTTGGACCACGACTTTTTAAAATATTAAAAACAATTTTAGTAGGAGCAATTATCTAAATATGCTTCATTATTTCTAAAATCTAGGTTTAATACTTAATGGAAAGGAATCTGAAGGCACTGGTTCCCAATTGTGACATTTAGGTTTTAGTGGTTGTCCTGGCTAGATAAACAAATAACTCCTCAAAACGAAATAAACATATAAATTGAAGAAGTTCACTGTTTACTGTACTTTCCAATTCCTTTTTCAACTTCATCTACCAATATGCAAAGACGTAGGTTAAAATGTGTATAATAAATGCCCTTGAAATCAATCTGTTATATTTACAAACTAACCAGAAAACACTGCATCTTTGTATTTCTCTAACACACACACACACCCATCCCTGTTGGTAATATTTCTCTGGAGAACCCTAATATACTGACTTTAAAACAAGTAAGAAGTTTGTTTCCAAACGTTTTAAGCATACAGATATAATAGTTCTTGGTGATACACATACACCATTTTCAGAAACAAAATTATATAATGATGGATACAGTTCCAAACACTCATCAAAATGCTATCTCCATAGCTCAAGTTTCTTTGGAGAAATAGCTATACACTCACTTAAATTTTCCCTTTTATCTTGAAGAAACAGATTAAACTCTCTCAAAATTTTCTGCTAGTAAAGCATATTACTAACAGCCACTTATTAAAGAAGGGTCAGAAAACTTGAAACAGTAAAGAGATGAACAGCAAACCTGAGTGAACCTGATTTTCAATGGTCCCTCCCCATTTCTGAACCCCCGTGAAATACTATAAAAATTGTATATATATTTTAAAGCATTATCTTTATAAAATTAACCATAATAAATATATGCAATACTATTTCTGTGGACTTCTAGCTTAAATTTTCTTTGCTTACTTACAAATGATGAAATAAATAAATTGCAACTCTATCTCCATTTCCTTTTTATAATTCCAGTCAGTGCACTGCTTTATCAGTGGTTATCACATAGTAAGTCACTTACTGTTAACAATGTCTTCAACACACTTTCCCTCTAGTGGTTCACAAAAAATTAGTTCTAAATATACTTCATTATAGAAACAGAATCTTGCAAACATTATAACCTGAGATATTAGAAACATCTGTCTTTTAATCAAATTGCATAGCAAACTTTCAGTGTCTAATTTTTCCTAAAATTCAGGGCTGTTTCCTATGAGTCTTCTAACAGTATTTGTTGAGACCATGAGTTTATCACCATGTTTTTTCACATATATCACTATTTTTACCATAAAGGAAGAACAAGTACATTTCTAATAGTATGATGTCTTTCGCCATAAAGTCTGAAATTTCAAGAGGATTCCAGTACTCACATTCCTAACACTGTTATGCACAATAACCAAAGGTGGAAGCAGCCCCGCATGTCCATCAATACTTGAATGGGTAAACTAACTGTAGTGTGTACATATGACAGAATATTACTTAGCCTTAAAAAGGACATTATGCCACATGCTACACATGAATAAATCTTGAAGCCATTATGCTAAGTGAAATAATCTAGTCACAAAAGGAAAAATACTGTATGATTCCATTTATATAAAGTACCTAGAGTAATCAAACACATAAAGACAGAAAGAAGAAAGACTGGGGGGAGGAATGGGGAGTTGTTTAGTGGACAGAGTTTCCATTTGGGAAGATGAAAAAGTTCTGCAGATGTACGGTGGTGATGACTGCACAACACAATATACTTAATACAACTGAATTATACACTTAAAATCGTTAAAATGTTATCCATATTTTACCAGAATAAAGTCAGCGAGCCTTCTCAGTATTGATCAATTAATTCAGTGAAATTTAGTACAGCCTTGATTGGTTTTAAACATCACTAAAAAACTGCAGAGGTCACAATCTGGATTCTCATTTTTCAAAGTTGCCTATTATGATGGCTTTGTATTATTATTATTATCTGATATCATCAGACACAAAATACATTCAGGGCAAACATCACTACTAACAGTAACAGATCAGTGGCCATATTTCAAATAATCTCACTAAATTATTGGGGGGAGGACCCCTCTAGTCATGAATATATACCTATTACATTTCCTTTCTGTTAGTAAATGTTGTTAATATTTTCTCAAACATTATCAGGATGATAGGCATCAGCCTTGCCATTTCTTGTTTGCCTAAGTTCACATTATGGTATCATATATAATCCATGACTTTTTTTTTATTTTGGTATCACTGATATACAATCACATGAGCAACATTGTGGTTACTAGATTCCTCCCATTATCAAGTCCCCACCACATACCCCATTACACTCACTGTCCATTAGCACAGTAAGATGCTATAGAGTCACTACTTGTCTTCTCTGTGCTATACTGTCTTCCCCATGCCACCCGCCAGCTATGTTATGTGTGCTAATCGTAGTGCCCCTTATTCCCCTTCTCCCTCCCTTACCACCCACCCTCTGCAGTCCCTTTCCCTTTGGCAACTGTTGGTCCATTCTAGGGTTCTGTGAGTCTGCTGCTGTTCCGTTCCTTCAGTTTTTTCTTTGTTCTTATGCTCCACAGATGAGTGAAATCATTTGATACTTGTCTTTCTCCGCCTGGCTTATTTCACTGAGCATAATATCCTCTAGCTCCATTCATGTTGTTGCAAATGGTAGGATTAGTTTTCCTCTTATGGCTGAATAATATTCCATTGTGTATATGTACCACATCTTTATCTATTCATCTACTGATAGACACATAGGTTGCTTCCATTTCTTGGGTATTGTAAATAGTGCTGCAGTAAACATAGGGGTGCATCTGTCTTTTTGAAATTGGGATCCTGCATTCTTAGGGTCAATTCATAGGAGTGGAATTCCTGGGTCAAATGGTATTTCTATTTTTATCTTTTTGAGGAACCTCCATACTGCTTTCCACAATGGTTAAACTAGTTTACATTCCCACCAGCAGTGCAGGAGGATTCCCCTTTCTCCACATCCTCACCAGCATTTGTTGTTCCTGGTCTTTTCGATGCTGGCCATCTCAACCGGTGTGAGGTGATATGTCGTTGTGATTTTAATTTGCATCTTCCTGATAATTAACCATGTGGAGCATCTTCTCATGTGCCTGTTGGCCATCTGAATTTCTTCTTTGGATCAGTGTCTGTTCATATCCTCCACCCATTTTTTAATCGGGTTATTTGCTTTTTGGGTATTGAGGCATGTGAATTCTTTAAATATTTTGGATGTTAACCTCTTGTTGGATATGTCATTTACAAATATATTCTCCCATATTGTAGGAGGCCTTTTTCTGCTGATGGTGACCTTTGCTGTACAGAAGCTTTTTAGTTTGATGTTCCCATTTGTTCATTTTTTATTTTGTTTCCCTTGCTCGAGGAGATGCGTTCAGGAAAAAGTTGCTCATGTTTATATTCAAGAGATTTTTGCCTATGTTTTCTTCTAAGAGTTTTATGGTTTCATGACTTACATTCAGGTCTTTGATCCATTTTGAGTTTACTTTTGTGTATGGGGTTAGACAGTAATCCAGTTTCATTCTCTTGCATGTAGCTGTCCAGTTTTGCCAACATCAGTTGTTGAAGAGGCTGTCATTTTCGCATTGTATGTCCATGGCTCCTTTATTGTATATTAACTGACCATATATGCTTGGGTTTCTATCTGGACTCTCTAGTCTGTTCCATTGGTCTACGGGTCTGTTCTTGTGCCAGTACTTACTTTTTCTTTAAGCAGAACTCAACAAAAACAGATCTAGTTTGAAATTACAGAAGAACTTCACCATACAGTTGGTCTCTTTACTCAGAATCCAAGAAACATAACAAAATGCAAGTTTAGTTTTCATTTTTATATGCCAGTTTCCAAGCAATCATTCAAATAGTTTCATTTGCTCACATGATTTTAGTATTTTTATCAGATGCATATTCATATTATTGATATTAAATTAATGAATATTAAAACTGAAAGAAAACAAAATGAACTTCATCATGCAGCCTAACATCCAAGACACTTACTTGCTGTTTGAATGCGCTGAGTTTACAGTGTTTCCACATATATTACTAGATGTCACTTATGCAACCCTATTGATAAGGTATTTTACAAATAAGGAAACCAAGTTTTTGAAATTAAGGAATTCAACCATTCTGATGCCAAATCTCACTTTCTTCTACAACACACCATTATTTGTTTAGTAATTAATGTTGGTTAGTAAATAATAGTCTCAGACCTTTCATTTTATAAAAATGGAAGGTAATGCCCAGAATGTTTAAATGATTAGCCCCCAACTGGCTAGCAACCGAAATGGGATGGGGCTAGAAAGATCATCTCTTAAAATCACAGCCAGTTTTAAATTCTTAGTATCCAAACAAATAACTGTCTGTTATTAAAAATGATGCATTTCTCTCACCAGGAGAACTGTGAGACTTGAAAAAAACTTTTAGTCACTGGGGAGCTTTGATGAACAGAACAAATTCAACATTTCAAAGTTAGGAATTGCCTAATACAAACACACACTGAATGAATGTCTAAACTCTTTATAAGACTCCTGATAAATTGTTCAGGTTTCTTTAGGGGTCATAACATTAGTAACCAAAACAATACCAGAAGCTTGAGAGATGATGGCTGGACATCAAAGAGTGATATTTTACTACCACAAAATAAAGCAGGAGGTTCTTAAATAAAAAAATAAGAATCAATCATAAAGCCTTAGGTTTGTTTTCAAAGGTAATATCCTCCAATCCCTTCAGTTTCAAAGCATGAGATTACACTTTTCCCTATTCTATGCCAGCAAATATCTTGGACTATGGAAAATGTAAGGATCAACAAAAACCAAAGAAGTAAAATTACGCAGTATTCTGAAACCCTTTATGGATTAGAAATAAATAGCAACCCCTCCTCCCTTCTCTATTTTCTCTTCTACCTTTAGCACTGCTTTATTTCTATGGATTTACTCTAGATTACAAGCCATGTCCAAGTTCTTCCATTTCCTTGCCTTAAATAGCCCCTCATCTCCTTTTCCAACATTCATTAGCACCACAAGTTCTGTGGAATGTATTTCTCCACCAGTGGTCCTGCTCTATATCAAGTCTTCCCCACCCTTCCGATGTGTGTTTTTTGTTATCTTTACCTAGTCTGCATCCACACAGAATTAGTTCATCTCATATTTAAACTCAAGAAAGTTCTTATTTTTTGTTTCTTTCTGGTATTGCTTTGTAGTTCTGTAAAACATTTCGTTATTTTACCTTATTCTTTTGGGAACACAAGGAAAACATTCGAAATCAAAGCTGGTACCAACACCAGCTTACATGCCCAAACTATTCAGCATAAATCAAATGAATTATATGTTGCTCCAAGATTCTACTGTATAGTAATAGGCTACTGTATAGTAATAAGTGTGGTAATAAATACATTTATTCAATGTCATTTTTATCTATATAGTATCTTTAATAAATTAGAAGGAACTATTTTATGTATCACAAAATGTTACATATTTTTATAAGTCACTATTTAATATTCAATCCTTGTTTTTCTAATTACTTTGACACGGTCCTGAATCCAAATGAAGTCCCAATAAAGTACTTTTGGTTTTAAAGCACCAAAGGTCATGACTGTTAAAAAGAAAAACAGTTTTTTAGTTTTCTTCACTAAAAAGCAGAATAATGACTTTGCTGTCCTAGTTTGGGCTTACTCTAGGGCTCCGATTTTCTGCCAAAGTTGCTCCAACACTTCTGAATACCAAAGTACTACAAAAAACACTTTTAAGGTCTGGCACAACTGACTTCTCATTCTTTGATTCATATGGGACTGTGGAAACTTTTTCTTTTTGCTAGTCTCATAAAGCTAAGGAATCAATTTACAATTCAGAGTCAATAACATCTACCTCCAAAGTAAACTGAAGAATATTTTAAGTTTAACAAAAAAAACCCAACTTATTTGGATTTGTTTTCTTCTGGCTTTTTTAAAGACAGATGCAAACATATGTTTGGGGAACTCACATGATTATCTTTTCATTTTTGATTAAAAACTTTAAAATTTGAATAATCCTTCCAATATTCTATCGCATATTTTTTTTTTACTTCTCTTCCCATTACTTTTTCTACTCTACCTCAGCAACTCACTCAAATGATCATCTCTATTATTGTCATTAACTGTAACAGCTCATCCTCCCAATAAATTTCATTCTCAGATGGCTAATCCTGTCAACTCATTAACTCCAGTATCCCAAGTCCAGCAATTTTTTGACCCCAGAGACTTCAATCTGTTGATCCTGATACATGATAACTATCCCTCACTCCACTCCTCTTCATTTCCATCTTCACACAGCTGGGCTTCTATAAGTCATCATTATAATCACTCATTGCAAACAGTCCCACTGCCCGTGCCCTCTTTCTTTGCCAAATTTCAGCCCTTCTTTTATATTCAACTCTTCACCAACCCTTTGTAATGCTGCTGAACAAAGGGGAAAAGAAAGAAGGGAAGAGAGAGGGAGAGAGAAAAAGAAAAAGAGAGAAACAGAAGAAAGAGAAGGGAGGAAGAAGGAGAAAGAGAGTGAGTGAGAAAGATAAAAGGAGAGAGGAAGGGAAGGACTAACCACACTGACTAGTCACACTTTGAAATTTGTGCCTATTAACCTAAAAGGCTTTAATGCTGCTTACTCCAAACCCATTCGCTGTCTCATTATCCTAACCAAGTGTCTTATACCTTCTTCTACTTTAAACTTACACCACCTCCTATCCACCTCTCTCTCAGCTAATAATGTTGCTTCCTACTTCACAAAGAGATACAAAATCAGAATAAATTTCTCATTCTCCAACAATATTTTTACCACATGTGCTTTTCTTCTGCCTTTCTGCCTATTACTTTGCATAAACTATACACACCCCTAGTGTATCTGCTTACCTGAAGAACCAGTGCAGTTTCAAGCTCAGTTGTTAAAATGTTTAAGACCCCGCGTTTGCATATGCGTGATGTATTCCAAGAGCAAGAAACTGAATAAGCAAGCTACAGCTGAATGAGTAGAGGCTGAATCGAAGTGTGTGGGGTCAGAATGCAGATTGTACATGCCTTATCTTCCACCATAAGGACCTCGGCTTTAACCGTGACTGATATAAAAATACACTGGAGTATCCTGAGTATAAGCCTAACATAACCGGACTCACATTATTAAACAGATCACTCTGGCTTTTGTGTTGATAAAAAAAACTGAATCAGAGCAAGATTTTTTGGGAAGCTATTACTGTAATCCAGACCAGAGATTAGGTTGGCTTGGTTCCAGGTGGAAACAGCAGAGTGGTGAAAAGTGTTAAGATTTTTGGATATATTCTGAAGGCAGAGTCAACAAAATTTTCTGATGTTTATAGAGTGTGGGTTGTGAAAGAAAGGTATCAATTCTGAGCACCATGATGTAGAAAGATAACTAGTTGAACTAAACTGGGGCAATTAAGTGAACAAGTTTGGTTGAAGGGAAGACAACAGTTCTGATGTTAGGCAGTTAAGTTTGAGATAGCCTTAGATAGCCACATGAATGTGCTGAGTTGGCATTTAAATAACCTATGTCTGGACTTCACCAGAGATGGTCCCCCTGAAGATACATGGTAAGACATGATCCTTGATGCAATCTCAATTAAGCTTTGTTGTAAACCAACTTTTAGAGGTCAAGAAATTGAAGAGGAACCAGTAAAGGTCACTGAGAAGTGACCAGTGAGGTGTTAAGTAAAACCAGAAAAATATGGTATCTTGGAAGCCAACTGAATTATGTATTATTTCGAGGTAGAGGAAGTGATCCACTTTGTCAAGTGCAACTGAAAATAAGATGAGGACTGAAAACTGATCATTGGATTTAGCAATATGCAGATCACTGACAACATAAACAAGAGCAGTTTTGTTGATGTAGTGAGGGCAAAAGCCTGACACAAGTGGGTTCAAAAAAGATTAGGCAGCGATTGCTTTGGAAGTACAAATACTAAAAAAGATTAGGAGGGCAGTAATTAGAGATAGTGCACACAGACACCACTTCCAAGGAATTTTGCTTTAAAGGAAAGGAGACACACAGTGATAGCTAAAGAAAGAAGTGGGGTCTAGTGTGGGTAGATGTTAGACTGAATAAACAATGAAACACTGACAATGCAGAAGCAGGAAGGATGATCTAGAGCAGTGAGAACTGAGTAGGTGAGATGCATACTAAGTGGAGGGGGGCTGACCTTTGCTAGGACCATTGGCAGTTCAGTTAAAGTAACAGGACAGAAGGCAGAATAAATAGGCACAGGTTTAGACAAGTTGGTAGGTATGTGGCTGCAGCTTGTGAAAAATCCTCTTGTGATCCCTTTTCAATAAAATAGGAGATAGGGTTATTAGATGAGATTAAGGATATCAGAGGTTGTCAGAGGTTTGAGGGGGTAAAAAAAAAAAGTTCTTCTACCTCTTCTGCATTCATAATGTGAACCAGTAAACATTAAATATATGTGTCTTGCCTGAGGGGGACTGCCCTCTGGCAAGTTCACTCTGCACTCAGTGAGACCAAATACAACAACAGAACATTAGAGGTAAAAGGGTTTGTACCAAGCTTTATTCTCATGGTGGCAGGTCAAGTGCTGGAATCACGTCTGCCTCTGGGGTGTTCATAACCGGTCTCCATCTCTGTCTCAGGAAAGAGTACTAGACAGAGCTCTTTATAGAGTAACACTGACAAAAATGGCTCATTGCCAAAAGGTGTGTAAGTGCAGGATAAACACTCTCCAGTAGCCTAAAAGACCCAAAAACTCTTGTAATAATGCCATAGTTGTACACATAGGGGAGACCTGGACTTATCTATGATTGCTTCTGGGATAACTTTAGTCTTACCTAACCAGAAAACCCCCAAGAATTTTACAGACAAACCAGGTCCCTGAACCCTGGTGCTGTTCACAGCCTATCCTTTTTCCTGTAGGTGTTGCAGGAGTCTAGGTATTGCACCCTACAGTTCTGTAAGAGAATCAGAAGTATGCATGGTATCATCAATATAATGATACAGCCACACCACTGGCAGTTTCTTCCATGCTGCCAAGTCCTGAGCTACAAGTCCATGACAGATGATGGGACTGTGGAGGTACTCCTGTGGAAGGACAGTGAAAGTCCATTGCTGTCCTTCCCATGTGAAGGCAAATTGTTCCTTTCCTGTTCTATGTCAAGGAAAAGAAGGCATTAACAAGATCTACAACATAATGGCATGTCCCTAGGTCATGACTGAGGGTGTCCACAAGGCCTGCAATGGAAGGGCTGGCAGCACACAGAGGGGGTATGACTTTATTCAGTTCTCTGTAATCCATGGTCAAATGCCAGGAGCCATTTGGCATTTTTACTGGCCATACGTGGGAATTAAAAGGGTTATGGGTGGGCTTTATAATACCCACCACCTTCTCCAGTTCCCGTAGGGTTTCTCCCATTTCTTTATGCTCTCCAGGCAATTTTCATTGTTTGATATTAGTCACCCACTGAGGCACAGGCAAAGCTACTGGCAGATACTTAGTATGTCCCCTCAGAACTGCCTTCACCACACGTATTCTCAGTCTGAACTCACCTGCAGTGGTCTGCAACCATAAAGTCCTGCAGGATATCTATCTGCAAAACATATGCAGGGATGGGAGAGACATATATAGTATACCCCTTTGGGAGTAGATACCCTATTCCCAATAGAATTTGGGCTTGTTTCACTCTGATAATCTTACCCCTGTATCCATCTATAACTGTGGGACTCCCAGGGTTGCCAAAAATCAGTGAGCATTCAGCTCCTCTGTCTACCAGACCCAGGATACATTGTACATTCACTGGGGACCAATGAATTGATATTTCAACATGTGGCCTCCAGTCCATACCCAGTCCCCCAAGGTAGGGGCCTTGACCCTCCCCTTAGTTAAACCATATTGCTCAATCATCTTCCTGTGTGGGTTCAGGTGAGGTCAGCTCATTCTCCAGTAAGAAGTCTTGCAAACATACAAGCTGGACTTGTGGTTTTGTCTCGGGTCTCTGCTTCTTGGTCCCAGTGGATGAAAAACCACTGCTCTGACTTCAATTGTTGCTTCAGCTCCAGTAAGTTTCTATTTGACTTCCCATCCAATTTCTGTCTGTCTGCTCCTGCCCTTATTAAATCAACCCACATCTGGGTCCTCATGACCTCCACAGGGCCCTTTAGACCCTCCCTTCAGTGACCACATCACTTCCACCTCCCTCAAATCTGTTAACCACATTTATGGGCTGCCCTAAGTGAGGAACAAGAATGGCCACTAAGGGATGAGAAAGCCATTTGCAGCACCATATCCCTCATCCCTACTGGAAACAGCTCCTCTTCCGGGCAATAATTTACTGGGTTATAAATGGCATTTTTCATGCCCAACTCCCCTAACACCTGTTGGAGCTCAGTATACATCTGCCATATAGTAGGGGAGGATGGTAGTCACCCTCATTGGGCCACACAGTGCGAAGTGCAGTCATTACCCATTAAAGAAGTGAATGGTTCCCTGGAATCTGGTATGCATTCTGCAGCCGAAAGATGAGTTGTCAGAGAATGCAGCTTTCCCATCTCTAATCCAAACAGAATGATCCCATCCACCCCTACATCCAATCCCAAAGGCAAAGGAACGAGGCTGATATGGACTCTGAAGGTTTCTGCTTAAACCGGGAGCCCAAATCCACCAGCTCTGCCTGTGTGTAGGGGTGGGGCACAGAGTGCTCCACAACCTGGGGAGGGGCTGCTCCTCCCCAGAGGACCCCACAGTTGCTGTGTCTTTATTTTATTGACTACAACCAGGTGAGAATTCAATGGAGGAGCGGTTGGTGCCTCCAGCACTGCATCTACCTTCTTGTTCTCCCCCAGCTCCTCCCCCATTTCCATGGACGATGGCAGCTCTCTTGTTCCACAGAGCACCTCCTCTAGTGCATCCTTTACCTTTTCTACAGTGCCCCTCAGTGATGCTATCTCAGTTTTCAACAGCTCTCTTTCCTTTACCTCTACACCCAACAGCTGGCATTCTCTTGCTGTCTCTTCTTGTCCTCGCAGGAGTATGTCCTTCTTCATGGCCTTTACCTCTTCCACAGTGCCTTGCAGTGACGCCATCACATTCTTCAGTAAATCTTTTACTTTCTCCACAGCACCTTGTAGCATGCACTCTTGTGCTCTCTTCTTGTTTACCATTACATCCTTTACCATCTCTGTAGCACCCTGCCACAATGCCATCTCAATCATCAATTTTTTTCTTCTTTCATGAACTTTACTTCTTCTTGTGTTTCTCACAAAAGCATGTTCTTCTCCTTTATGGCCCTACTTAACACCATGAAGAGCTAACCCACAGTTCACACTGCTTTGTGGGCACCCTGTTTAAAGAATTCCCTATTTTACAGAGGGTCTCCTCTACTGCCTCAGGTGTCACTTCCACCTCCCCCCAGTGCTGGGGAGGGCCCCAATCCTTTAGGGGACAAGCCACCTTCAGCTACTTCATTGGAGGATACCCAAGGTTCTCCCCATCCATAGGGGCAGCCTGCTTAAGTACCCCTCCCATGAGGGCAGCTTATTATTATTATTATTATTATTATTACTATTTTGGTCTGCATTGAATCCTGCCAACTGTGCCAATTGTCTTGCCTAAAGGGGACTGCCCCCAGCAAATTCACTCTGGACTCAGTGAGAGCAAAATAACAGTAACAGAATGTTAGGGTAAAAGGGTTTATAACAAGCATTATTCTCACGGTGGCAGGTCGAGTGCCAGAATGATGTCTGCCCCTGGAGCGTTTGCGATCCATCTCCATCTCTGCCTCTGGGAGGAGTTCTTTATATAGTAACACCAACAATAACGGTTCATAACCAACGGGTGTGTAAGCATTAGCCTATGCAGTAGGCCAATTATGTCATAAAGTAGTTTAGGGTCATGTGAGGATCCTGGCCATAGGAACTTTCATTTTTCCTACATTACAACAACACAAAAGTACCATAATTAACTCTTCCATGTATGGTTTATAAATTAATACACATAAGTCCTTAACTAATGAAGCTATGTCTTTTAAAGGCAATGATTAACCAGGTCACATTAAATTCCACACAAAAAATAAAAAAAATAACTCGTAGGATGATGATGGTGAGGCTGTGAGAATGTACCTCTGATTTCTAACCACATGGAACACAGCTGACCCGGGGGCCAACTGCTGGGCTTCCCCCTCCCCCCCCAGCTGCTCCCAACAAAGACTGAGGGAGGCAGGGATAAAAAGACAGGTCTGGTTCAGGGAGACCAAGGGCAATTTTGACAGGTGAACTTGGCTCAAGGACTCCCTGACACCCTTGCCAAACTCTCCTGAGAACTTCACTGCAGCCTAAGATACTTTGACTCAGTCTCCTTCCCCTTTCCTCGCTTCCTCCATCAGGGTCAGACTTGCACAGTAACCTTATGGCTCTTTCAGGGTCCTCTGGTTCCTTCTTAGCTTTCTCCCACAGGTATTACCTCTAATGCATTTCTTGCATGTTTAACACCATTTTTGGTGGCAAATTCTCAGAGAACACAAATTAATACAACTGAAATTTCTTTAAATGCCATAAATTTAACTTAAATCTTTGGTAAAACTCTTATCTCTGAAAATCAAGAGTAGTTTTATATCATGTTTCTAATGAGGCTAACAAACATATAATCACTGAATGAAGCTAAGTCTTGAAAGAGGTTATACAAATTTGAATATAATGTAATTGTGTTTCCGGTGCTCTGCCCTGTTCCTGGTTCTCAAAAAGCAGAAAGCTAAAGTCCTTCAGATAATATCAGAAATGACTGAACACAAGTCTTTTGGGACATTCTCACTTCAGTGAAATGTTAGGCAGTACAATTTTTCACCATCTCTACTTTGGTGCCTTTTCTGACAGTACAAAATTACATTTTCATAAACCTTATACTGTATTTTATGCAATTAAAATTTTAGACATCACTTGTCATATTATAACAGGGTTTTACAGGGTATGCTAAAAAAGAATTTGAAGTCCTGGTTAGAGTTCTATTTATATATAAAGTTATACTTTAATTCATTAAAAATAATCTAAATCAAAAAAATTAAACTTGCTGTTCAAAGTTATCTGCTCTTTTATAAAAAAGAAATAGTTACTAAATGGACCTATAATTCCAAATATGAAGCTACAAAGAAATAGATGTTTCTAAACACATTATATAGTTACTGTGGTTGACTAGCAAAGTCAACAAGTGTCCAAGACACTTTTCCTTTAAAAAAACTTTTAAACCTTAGAGATTTTAATGATTCTTACAGCACCATTTTTTTAATTGTACTAAAATACACATAACATGAAATTTACCATCTTAACCATTTTCAAGTGTACAATTCAATGGTATTGACACTGTCGTGCAACCATCACCTCTATCTCCAGAACCCCTTTCATCTTGCAAAACTGACACTCTGTACCTATTAAGACAGTAACTCCCACTCTCTCATCCCTTCAGCTTCCAGCAATCACCACTGTAGATTCTTTCTGTATGAATTTGACTACTCTGGGTACCTCACGTAAGTGGAAGCATACAGTATTTTATTTTTATTTTTCTAACTGGGTTATTTCACTTACCATAATATCCTTAAGGGTCTTCCATATTGTAGCATGTGTCAGAATTTCCTTCCATTTTAAAGCTGAATCATATTCTACTGTATGTATATATCATCTTGCTTATCCATTCATCTGTCAATGACACTTGTGTTGCATCTACCTTCTGGCTACTGTGAATAATGCCGTTATGAACAGAGATGTACAGATATCTCTACAAACCCTGCATAAATGCCCAGAAGTAGAATTACTGGATCATATAGTAATTCTATGGTTAATTTTTAAAAAGCCACCACACTGTTTTCTGCAGCAGCTGTACATTATATTCCCATCAGCAGTACACAAGATTTCCAATTTCTCCACATCATTGTCAACACTTGTTATTTTCTGGTTCTTTTTTTTACACAGCCATCCCAATCAGTGTGATGTGGTGTCTTGTGTAGTTGTAATTTGCATTTCCCTAATGATTAGTGATCTTGAACATCTTCTCATGTGCTTATTGATCATCTGTGTATCTTCTTTGAAGAAATGTCTATTTAAGTCTTTTGCCCATTCCTTACAGGGTTATTTGGTTTTCTTGTTCAGCTGTAGGATTTTTTTAATTTTCTATATTATTAATCCTATACAGACACATGATTTGTAAATATTTTCTCCCATTCTGTGGTTCCCTTTTCACTATGTTGATGCATAAAAGTCCAATTTTTCTATTTTTTTTGTTGTCTATGTTTGTGGTGTCATATCCAAGATATCATTGCCAAATCTAATGTCATCAAACTTTTCCCGTTTTCTTCTAAAAGTTACACAATTTTACCTTTTATACTCAGATTTTTTATTCATTGTTCATTTTGAGTTAGTTTTTATACATGTTGTAAGGTAAAGGTTCATCTTCATTGTTTTGCATGTGGACATCTAGTTTTCCCAGCACCTTTGTTGAAAATTATTTGATCATATATGTGAGGGTTTATTCTGGGCTTTCTATCCTATTCCACTGGTCTTTATGTCTGTTTTTATTCCAGCACTATACTGTAGCTTTGTATTAATTTTTGAAATCAGTAAGTGGGAGATCTCCAATTATGTTCTTCATCTGAACCTGTAAGAATTTTGGAACTGATTTTTCTATTCTGCAAAAAACTGCATTAGGAATTTTGACAGAGGTTGGATTGAACAGACATCACTCTGGGTAGTACTGACATCTTGACAATATTGTCTTCCAATACAAGGTACATGGATGTCTTTCCACTTACTTGTGTCTTTAATTTCTCTCAGCAGTGTTTAATAGTTTTCAGAAGATAAGTCTTTTACCTCTTTATTTATTCCCAAATTACTCTCTTTGTTGCTATTATAAATGGAATTGTTTTCTTAATTTCCTTTCAGATTGTAGAAACACAACTGATTTTTGTATGTTAATTTTATACCCTGCAATTTTGCTGAACTTTATTAGTTCCAAAGGTTTGGGGTTTTTTTTGTGTGTGGAATCTTTAGCGTTTCCTACCTATAGATCATACCATCTGCAAACAGAAATAATTTTACTTCTTCCTTTCAGATTTGGGTATCTTTTATTTCTTTTCTCCTATTACTGCTCTGACTAGAAGTCCAAATATTATGCTGAATAGAACTGATAAAAGGAGGCATTGTTGTGTAGTTCCAGATCTCAGAAAGCTCTCTTTCACAACTGAGTATGATGTTAGCTATGGGTAAGCAGGTAATTTTTAAACTGGGTCCCAAAAGCTAGGTAAAATACAGACATCCAGAAAGAAGAGAGAAAGGAATTCTAGGAGGAAGGAACTACATAACCAAAAGCAGGAAGAAAGAAAAGATAATTTTCAAAATTTATGTTAAAATCAGACAAAAATGAAAAAGGAAAGTATCACCTAAGTCCATATTGTTCATTATCCAAGAAAATAACAGACGTCGCTACCAAAAATAAGTATGGTATTATTGTCCAAACTCTATCCTTGTCAACCAAATCATATGATAACACAAGATACAGAAACCCTTTGTGTTACCAATCTACAAATTCTACTGAACAAGATGGACTACCAACTAGTGATAAAACCCTGTGGGAAAGAACAGCTTGAACTCTCTTGCTGTTAACAAATGCCCTTCTAAGTTCAGCACAGAGACTATCTTTTTTAAAAGAGGACACCGTATTAGAAAGAAAAACATCTGGTTAGTTTCTGAAATAAATTCACCATCTACATATAGAAAGTAAGTGACGTGATTCTTTGGTAAGTAACACAGAAAGGTTTTTTTTTTTTTTAGCAACAAATTTCTAAAGAACAGATCATGTATAAAGCTTAATATGAAATATTTTCAGAAAAGTGACACAATTGTACAACATTCTACATGCTTCTAAAATAACTGAAGTTCTCTCTGAATATGCAAATAGAAAGCATACTTTACGCAGCATATTTTTTCAATTATGTTGTCCTTTTATTGCAAAATATACCAAACATGTAAAAGTGTATGCAATGAATATGTAGTTCCTACTACAAAAGTATTTATTTTCAGTAGTCATTTAATACCAAAATGCTAATTTTAATACTAGTATTTTATTTATTTTAGCATTACTTCATTTCATAATAAAACACCAGCTTTAATACAAGCATTCTAAAGTGTTCAGAATTCAGTAGCTCCTTTAAAAAAACCAGTGTAACTAAAGCTTATGTTTAAAATACAGACTGTAAATACAGTTTTATAAATATACATATTACAAAATGGAAAACACATACAAATGTATAAAATATGAATATGAAACAAACATGGTTATTCTAACATAAACTAGCATCTGTAATAAAAATATTCTAAAATGAACAGTACATGCATTGATGACCATATAATGAAATCTGAAAATGAAATTTTATTTGACCTTTTTAAAAAGTAATCTTTCATTGAAAGAGCCAGCTGCATCATTTTTATCATGTATATTTTTATGCAAAGTTTTCCATCTACTGATACATTTTCTGTTTAAAGAGAGCAGTGGAGACAGCCATAAGCTAACACCACATATCTTCCTCTGATGCTTTATTTTTCAAGTAATCTCACCTCTTGATATTGAGAAAATCTCTGGAACAGTCATTTGTTTTCTTAACAGGGACTAAAACATTTTTAACCAATAGAGAGCTATAGCTTTTATTTCACATACTTTTGGTTTGGCCTTTATTTCCTTTAGTTTCATCATGTAGAGATGAAGGTACCAACACTGTTACCTACATTGTTTTCAGTACTGTCATTTTCATATTCTACCTATTTAGAAGGTCTTTGAATTACACAATTTTTCTTGCTAGAGAGCTATGCTTTACCAATTATTTTCTTCCTCTTGAAAATTCTGGAGTTACAGAACAGTGACCTTTGTTTAATCTGATACTGTAATGTAGAGTAACTAGCTGAGCACATTTCAAGATACAAATGGTTCAGATTTTTTAATTCCAAAATAACTGCATTACACCAATATGCACATCAGACCATTCAGGTAACACATGGTGCATCAGACCAAACACCAGTACCACACTACACAAACCCTGCACAAATAGTACGTTAACGCTTGCTATAATCATTTAAAGCATTTGTTTAGCTTTTAGTAAACTGTAAGCTCTGAGTGCAGATTTTATTTACAATTGTTTGTATCTCACACCTCAACCGGTATCATTTCCTGGATCTTGATAACATCTTCCTTGCTCAATTCCGTTAATTTCTGACAATACCACAGCATCCACATTGATGACCCACCTTCCCATCTGTCCCTTGCATCTCACAGTTCTTTGAAATTTGGGGATCCTACTGATTTTTATTTCCGTTTCACATTAGCCTCTCTATTATTCAGCACTTGCTCTGCTTCCCAAGTCTCAAACTTGAGTCCAGGGTCATTCACTGATTACTTAGGGTAAAGCCAGGACTACAGTTAAGAATTAACTATACTTTAAATTTGTTTTTTTCTTTGTTATGCTCTTGCCCTGGATCAGATTCTCTGGTCATTTGCTTTCACTATTGTCCTTGCTACCTACTATCCTGGACTACTTTCTGCCACTCTTCCTCTGTAACACAGTATTATTCCCTTGGAGCTGACATTTTATCCTTTGTCCTGAGACCAGAAGATATCATTAGTAAAAAGGAAAGTAACAACACAGCCAGTCTTTATGTATATGCACTTAAATTCTTACTATGAAAATTCTCTAGAACAGCACTAAGCATTCCTTTGCATAGTTTCTCTTTAATTTCTTGGCCTTCTTCCTTGCTGGGCTCGTTTTCCTTTTTACTCTAGTCTCTTTTCCCTTTTCCCTGTATAAGACTCTTAATCCATGCAATGTTAAGTATGAAATCTAATCATAGGCCCTTATGGCTAGAACTTCAAACACCAGCCTTTGTATTTACAGATGAGAACACTGAAGCCTAGAGATTAAACTATTTGCTCAAGGTAACACAGCTGAGTAACAGAACTGAATCAAGAATCCAGATGTCTTAGTTTTTCCTGTTTTGCTCCTTCAAAACAGTACATGTAGTTAAGTAAATGCTCTCAGACTGTATTTATTTAGTGAGTAAATGGGCTTCCTGGCTCTAATCTAATCTGAAGAGATACCTAGTTATTGGTATATTCAAGGGAATAACTCCAAAGACTGACCTCATACACTCATAGCATATAATTATGGTTTAAATATTGAGATAATTTAGCTATCTCAGTATTTAATATATATGCTCTATTATATTTGTAAGCAGAATTGGCCCAAACAGAAATTTTATGGCTTATTTTCATAAGTAGTATTGGAAAATCTTAATATTTAAAATTAAGAAATTATAATGTTATTAGTAAATTTTTATATGCTAGATAACAGAAGCATTGTACATTAATCTAATCAGAAGTCACTAAGATTCAAAGGCGGGAATATTCAGAAAATATGTATATGACTTAGCTGTTTCTTATTCTTTCTTACACGTAATATATAATTATAATATTGGTGGGAGGCACTGAGTAGAATGGTCAAGCAAAGAATTCTCTTGCACATTAACGTAAAACTAGGCACTATTAATAATACCACTTTAAATTTACATGGCCACTTTGTCCTTTTTACATAAATTCTGTGACTCTTATTTCAACCTCAAAAACTAACTTGTGAGGAAGTAGGGTAGTTGCCTCTAGCTTTCATTTCCATATACCATTACTGTGTATTGTACTTTGAATACATAATTTCAGACTTTTCAAAAGAACTTCATGTTGAGACTGATTCTTTTATGCTCCTAAAACAGCACTGGAGTAAATCTTATACTGCACCCAAAGATGTACTTACTAATACTATATATCTATGAAGTAAGTTCAAAGGGAGACTACTAAAATTCTTATCTACAACTTTAATGTCTATAGCGAAATGACTGTCAACAGAAAAGTAATGACTCCTATTTGCTAATGTGACATATATGTTTATGGACAACAAGATATACAGTAGAAAAGTACACATATGGAAGAAGTTAAGCAGCTAAGAAAGGATGGAAACAAGGCAAGTTTTCAGGTTAGCACTGTTTTTCTGGTAGATTTATATTCAAATGGAATAGACTGAAATTTTACATAAAGACTAACACTTTCCTTTTTTCCTCCTTTCAATTTATTTCACTATTTACTTCCAAAAAAGATTGAGAAGAATGACCAACAATTACACAGAATTAAACTGTTTATTCACAGATGACAAGGAAAAACAATGAATGCTAAAAGGGTTTGTTGTATTTTTTGTTGTATTCCTAGCTCAGAAGTAAAATCTGTTTTGAATCTCAACTAAAAAGTCTGTTCTAAAACATGGAGGGACACCTACAACAAAAGAGGGGGGAGTTTCAGTGGCTTCTTGGTTATGCACATCTTCCACTGCAGTATTTAGCTGGAGTGTTTCTATGGTAACACAACATTAATAACATCATGCCCTGGAGGAAGTGATCGGAATTATAAAGTTTTTTCACAATTCTACTTTAACTATTATTTTCTCTTGGCTAATTGGGATAGTTGAAATCCAGTCTGGAAACTTTAATTATTATGCGGAAACTTGAAGGAATTCAGTAAGTTGCTCCCTTAAATTAGGTGGTTTGAGATTTAAAAGCCCCTAGGAGAACCAATTTGTAGGGCCCCCTGGGTCATCAGTAAGACAGTATAAAAACACTTGAAGGGAAGTATAAGCCAATGCCCAAAGTGTGAGCAAACTTTACATGCATTACTTTATTCAATCTTCACCTAGAACCCTATTAGGTCATGGTATTATCCTTATTTTATACAGAGAGAAATGGGTTCTCAGAGGTTAAATGACTTGTGAAGGGTACAGAGTTGGGAGTCTTTCCACTTGACACTGCAGGAAAAAGGCAACAGCACTGTCCAGGGTATTCAGACTCTAGCTAGTATACGCACGGAGAAAGTGGCTACTAGAGGTTTATTCAATTCTCCTTGCTGAACTGTCCTGAATTTAGTAAAATCATGGACTGTGAAGAAATGCAGTACTTTGGTGGGTGAGGGTGGGGTGGGGTGGGGGAGTAGTCAAGAGAATTAGAAGAGTTACAAATTTTGATGTATGATTTAACAACTGCCTTTCAGAAAGCAAACCTCAGGACGAGTTTGAATCATCAAGTATCTTTCCTATCAGTTTGGCTGTATGAATTAAAGAAAACCTGAGTCAAAATTAAACTTCCCATAAGAAGAAATACTATTTCTGGGATTTGGGGAAACGGCTATATAAACCTCAACACTCCCCAGATATTTCTGAATGGCTTAATTCAGTGTAATGTTTGTGTCCCCAGGGCTTGTCAAGTACATTCTATATTATTCCTAAAATACAAGCTGAAAGATGTAATATAATATCTAAATCTTAGCATGAATTTGCGCCCTAAATGTAATGCTTTAATTCTTGGTAATAGTTAAACTTACACAAAGTATTAAGTCTCTCATTTTTCTATGAATATAGCTCACTGCATTTTTATTGCTTTTAAATTTAAGTTTTTACATTTTAAAATTACTAAGATGTATTTATTTGACTTACAGTCTAAAGATAATCACTGTTATCAATAAAAAAATGACCTGTACACATTTTTTTTAACAGGAGGTTCCCACAGTTGGGAGGACTCAAATGCCCCTGCAGTAGAGACACTTTTAACAAGAGTCCAAATTACGTACAGTGCATGGTTCTGAGACTACCTGGGGTAGAAAGCAGGAATAGTGAACAGCCAAGTGAGATTGGTAAACTTGCCCTAGGAAAACTGCTAGGTTTGTTACCTGACCTGGCATCAGAGTAGGCAAGAGGTTCCTAGATTTATGAATTTCTTGAACCAGTGGGGATTGACAGGAAATTGTCAACCTTGTGTTTGGTTTGACATCTTTACTTTAAAAATAACATATATAGACTACTGCTTCTACCCACTATCATTTTATATATATATATATATAAAAATACAGCTGCCCCAAGAGCACATATATTTTAGAGTAAGATGGTCTTTTGAATTAGTATGATTAGTATTTTTTTTATTAAAAAATTACCATGTAGTACTTATTTTTCTCATTTTATGCAATATTAGTGAAGCATTTGTTGTGGGACCAGCATTTGAGAATTAACAGTCCAAAGCAAAGACTCCCAAACATTGATCCGCAGATAAGAAGGACCTAGGGAACTTTAAAAATGAACCCTGGGCCTCATCCCAGACCTACTGAATCAACCTCTGTGGTTAGGAACCCAGGAATTTTGAATGTACAGCTGGGTTTGGGGACATTGGTCCACAGTATATATAAGCTTAAGTATGATTTAGGAAGTTCTTGGTAACAGTGATGTCCAATCTGGTCCATCTGGGCAACAAAAGTTCCAGATAGAAATCCTTTTGGGAAATCAAGTGGAGTCGGGCTTGGGGTTGAGATATCTGTTTATTTGGCAGATGTACTAAGGACAGTACATCTACCACAATGGGTGAGGTGTACTAAGAACAGCAGGATGCCTGGAGCTGTAGTACTGACAGAAACTAGGGAAGGGTAATAGGGCCACTGCCCTCCAAGGAGATTAAAATACAAACACAGATAAGATAACCAGGAAGAAACAAAGGAGAAAACCTAGGTTTTTAACAAGGACCACAATAGCATACAGTGTTGTTAAGCATTACTACTATCTTAGCAAATCCCCAAAATGGAGAATGTCATTTATTTTAAGCCCTGTGATTTTAAAGCTCTGTTAAGGATTAGCTAAGAAGGTGCTTGGCAGAGTGTTTGCACATAGTAAATGCTCAATAAATAGATGTTGAATAAAGTCAATTTCTACTTTAAAGCATTTTTTTAAACTGTATTTTTCTTCTACACTTGGAAAAGATTCTGAGATTCTGGGAAATGTACACAATTAAAAATAGGATAGGGTAACAGATTTATATATGATTAAATCTACTTTGACTCATGTTTTCAGCACAAGAACCTTTGCCTTGCTGAAAGAATCACTCAGAACAAAAGTAAGTAATACACACCTCTCCCTCTGTTACCAAGAGTTACAGCATGGCTTTTTTAAGTACCAAATTATATGACTGTGGAAGACAGTTAACACCGAGTTCTTAGAGCAGATTTACTTTCCAAATATTTTTCTTCAAAACTGGTATCTACATTCACGTGCATTTTTCAGTTTATACCTATTCAATTGGGGACATCCAGTTGGCATATGAAGGTTAACCCAGGATTGAACATTGGCTACCAAGAGTGTCTGGAGGAAACAGAACAGCAGAAAAGTCTAGAATTCAGATCCTAGGGCCAAGCCATCTGGGTTTGAATCCTAATCCTACCTCTTACTGGTTCTTGGACCTTATTCAAACTACTTAGTCTCTCTCTTTTTTTTCATCTGCAAAGCAAGGGATAATAATAATGCCTATCTCATAGGGCTTTTACTAAAAGTAAATGAGTATGTGTAAAACACACATGGTTGAGTGTTCAATATGTTAGTTACTTTTACTCATTTGGAATAATCAAGTACTGGCTATAGTTTTATAAAAACTTTTGCCTTTTTTTAACTGAGTATTTTTAAAATCTCATTAAGATATCACATATACAATGATATAACAACCAAGCATTCAATATAACAAAAACGCTGATCTTATTTTAAATAAACTTGAGAGACTTTGTTTTTAAAGGTGGCATGTGTCAAATTCTTAGGGGTTGTCTGGTAGAGTAAGACTAAAGTTATCCCAGAAGTAGTCATAGAAAAAGTCCAGGCCTCCCCTATCCCTACAACTGTGGCAGTATTACAAGAGTTTTGGGGTCTTTTAGGCTACTGAAGAATGTTTATCCTTCATTTGGCACAAATTCTGAAACCCTTATACTGTTTGTTATGAAAGGGCATCAGGCAGGACTGGGAAGAGACATGTGCATCTGCTTTACCAGTGCAAAACAGGCAGTCAAGGCCATGCAGGCCTTGAGTGTGATAGACCCATCACAGCCCTGTGAGCTGGATATTCATGTAACCAAAGACAGTTATTGCTGGGGTCTCTGGCAGCAGCTTGAACCTACTGGACTCTGGTTGCAACTCTGGAAAGGAGCAGAGGTACAGTACACCTTAACAGAGAAACAACTGGCTGCCACGCACCACGCCTTACCGGCTATGAAGCATCACTGAAAGGTCTCTGGTAAAGGTAATAACCACCTATCCCATCGTAGGGTGGGTACGAGACTGGACACAAAAGTCACGGCGTGGCATGGCACAGATGCCTACACTGGCCAAGTGGGGCGCACACCTACAGCAGCATAGCGCCCTACCAGCCCCTTGAGTGAAGAACTCCAATGCTTACTGGGGCCCAGTGACATATATACCAGTGAAAAGCAGGAAGAATTTCTTTTAGAGCCATTAGTAGCTGAGCGCCCTTATCAGGAGGGAAGAACCTCTATACCCAAGATACACGGTGCACAGATGGCTCTAGCTGAGGGCAGCCCCTAAAATGGAGGGCTGTAGCTTTCCATCCTAAGACTGAGACAATATGGATGGAAGATGGTGAGGGGAAGAGCAGCCAATGGGCTGAGTTGCGGGCAGTATGGCTCGTTATCACCCAGGAGCCTTTCCCCCTAGTTGTCTGCACTGACAGCTGGGCCGTCTATTGGGGCTTGACCCAGTGGCTACTGACATAGTACTATGTCAACTGGATGGTTGGTCACTGGCCCCTCTGGGGGCAAGAGTTGTGGCAAGACTTATAGGCCTGTGGTCAGACTAAAACAGTTACAGTATATCATGTGACAGGCCATTTGTCACTGGCATCCCCAGGAAACAGTGAAGCAGATGAATTGGCCCAGGTATGTTGGCTAGACAGAAAGCCTGCCTCTGACGTGGCCCAATGGTTACATCAACATTTGTTGCACATGGGACAAAAGACAATGTGGGCTGTAGCCTGTCAATGGAGCCTGCCTTTTACCTTTGAAGAAGTCACCAGAGCATGCTGGGAGTGTACTGTATGCTCTAAAAG
Source organism: Smutsia gigantea (assembly GCA_032199065.1). Taxonomy (NCBI): domain Eukaryota; kingdom Metazoa; phylum Chordata; class Mammalia; order Pholidota; family Manidae; genus Smutsia; species Smutsia gigantea. Next base: position 63,820 of record JAVSCE010000727.1, on the reverse strand, counting down.
GGACTTACACCAAGTCCTGCAGCAACATGGGACAACAGCTAAGGAGCTGATACCCCTTTGTCAGGTGGAAGACTATACTGGGCCTCTCCCCATGTCAGAAGGGTACCAATATGCCATGACTTGTGTGGATACAGCTATTGGACTTCTGGTTGCTTTCCTGCACATTGTGCAGTTAAGCAGACAACCAAAAGAGGCCTAGAGCATCTCTTTGCAGCCTATGACTGACCACAGGTAACTGAGAGTGATCAAGGCACCCATTTTACTGGACATGCACTACAAGAATGGGCACAACAATTAGGGATAAAGTGGAAGTTTCATGTACCATATAATCATACCAGGGCAGCCATGATAGAGTGGTACAATGGTTTGTTGAAATCTGGCCTGAAGTCAGACACCAACAGTCTACAGGGATGGTCACTCCACTTATGGACAATGCTACAGCGTTTGAATGAAAAGCCCTAGCAAGGCGCATTGAGCCCAGGAGACATATCATACACACTGCTGCCTCCCTTATACAACTGCAAGTACAGACCAAGGAGGAATCACTGAAGCCAGAGTTTGGCCACCAGAATACTATCCTGGTACCAGCACCAACTGCACTAAACCCTGGAGATCCCATTCAGTGGACGTGGCCTTGGATGTTCCAACACATGGACCAGTGATGGCTGGCCCTGGGGACAAGGCCTGGAGACTGGCCTCCTATGTATTCCTGGAATAACAGCAGAGTGGAGCCCAAAGATCACAGTAATATACCCTAATGGCTAGAAGGTAAGAGCATCTAATTGTTGTATCTTTATGGCCAGTGCATGTACCTCCAGTAACACTATATATACATAGACCCCTCAGTAACCCCCACAGGAAAGAGGGGTGAAGGTCTGGTGTACCAGACCCTGATGGGACCCCCTTCCTGCCACAGGCCTATCACAGGACCACTCTCTTGCATGCATCCTACCTGATGGACAAGATTTGCCTATGTTGGTGTCATTAAAACATGTCTTATCACCCTTAAGGATAATCTCCTCTAAGATCTTTGTGGATTGGGCACACACCCTAGCAACAACTGCTACTCACTAGGTATGCATGGAGCACCTATCAGTACTGCTACTGGCCTCCCATGAAAAAATGCAAATTGTGAACTGGGAGTGGTTTGAATACAGCTGAATGACCTCTTGGTGGCAAATGATCTCCTCAGGCTTAAGGACAACTATTATTATTATAATTTTTGTTGTTACAAGGTTCCAGCTTTCTTGAACAAGGACCATGGCAGAAGATTGGTTTCTCCTGTGGAAAGGGTAAGCCATGAACTCATCTGAGTAGAACTGGTTTGAATACAGCTGGAATGACCACTTGGTGGCAATCAATCTCCTCAGGCTCAAGGATTATTATTTTTGTTATCTGTATCATAATTTTTGTTGCTTATCTGTATGTTGTTATTATCCTCTGTTGCTGCCATGGAATCTGTTTATAATGCTCCAGCTTTCTCACACAGGGACCATTACGGAAGACTGAGGGTATGTAGATTGTGAGGCAAGAATCCTAGAGGGGTGGAGTGTAGGGAAAAATGAAAGTTCCTATGGCCAGGATCCTCACCTGACCCTAAACTACCTGATGATGTAATTGGCCTACTGCTAGGCTGATGCTTCCATACCCGTTGGCAATGAGCCACTATTATAGGTGCTACTATGTAAAGAGCCCCACCCAGTTCTCTGTGAGGAGGCAGAGACAAGATGAACTGCAAACGCCCATGAGGCAGACATGATTCCAACACTGATCTGCCACCATGAGAATAAAGCTTGGTATAAAAACTTTTACCCCTAATGTTCTGCTGTTGTTATTTGATCTTACCAAATCCAGAGCAGAGTGAACCTGCCTGGGGGCAATCCCCCCTCAGGCAAGAAAAGGGCCTTCAGGATTGCTCTTCCATCCTATTAAATTTTTCTGATCTGTTCACTTTCCTACTCATCACAATGACTATTTACCACTTCTTTCTAAAGAAACCCCCAGCACCACTTTCCTTTTCTCATTCTCAGTTGTTAATTTACATTTTATTTTCACTGGGAAAACTGAAAAACTCTACAGAGAATTACCTGATCTTCGCCATTAAATTGTCAGTCTGTACTCTGCCTTCTTCTCTGTTCCATTGGTCCCTACTCCTAAGATCAACTCTTTCATTTGTGCACTAATCCCATGCCACTTCTTAAGTACATTGTTTCTGAAAAACTATACCTTCTCCTGAGCTATCATTTTCCCTTACGTCCAGATCTTTCTCATTTACAAACATATATCCTGTAACATCATCCACATTAAAAAAAAAAGACAAAAACCAAGAAAGTCCTTCCTCCCAGCACACCCGCCCACCCCCCCCGCCGACACACACACACAATTTCTCTGTTTCATTCTTAGAAAATTCCTCTGAAGAGTTGTGTTTGGGTACTTGCTATTTCTACTTCTCACACCTCCCACCGACAATTTTTTCCTCACCCCCAAAAGCTGTAGTATTTTCTACAAACAAGGACATTCTCCTACATAACAAAAATATAACCACAGAAATCAGGAAATTAGTACTGATACAACACTACCATCTAATTCTCAGACCCCATTCAAGCTTTGTCAATTGGTCCAACAATGTCTGTCTTTCACAACAACAGGACCAGGTCTAGAATGGTACATTAGTTATCATGTTTCTTTATTCTCCTTCGATCTGTAATTGTTCCTTAGTCGTCCCTTACCTTCCATGACTCTTGACTCTTCAAAGATTTCAAAGCCAGTTATTCTGTAAAATGACCATCGATCTGAGTTTGTCTGATCTTTCCCCATGACTCACACATTACACATCTTTGGCAGGAAATCATGCAGTGTCCTCATTGCATACAATCAAGTGGCACATGACTTCAATTAGTCCCATTACTCGTGAAGCTAACTAATGCTTGATTAAGATGAGTAACTGCCAATCCTCTCCAGTGTAAAGTTACTTTTTCCTTTTGTGACTAATATAAAACTTTTCCTCGTCAAACTTTCAATTTATTCATTTTTTACATCACTATGGACTCACAGGTTCCTGTATGCTTCTGTGGGTTATCATTCATAATCATCATCATTTATTTTGATGCTAAAATTGTCCCACATTTGGCCAATGGGAGTCCCTTTAAACTGGTGTCTAATTGTTCTTTGAGCACCTCCTTACTTTCTGGCACAAGATTTCAGGCTCATCGTATACTTTTCCTGCCTCAGCCATGCAATCAGCTATTTCTCCAAGGCATTCCCTTTAGTGGAGAAAGATATTCAGAGGCCAAGATTAGGATACTAATTACATGCATTGCTATTGGTATATCACTACTCAAAGGCCCTCTCAATGAGCAGATCTAGTGTACACATACACAAAAACAGACAGACAAGTGGACAGACACATTTACCTCTTTATCTTTATACATCAAAAACCATGAGTTCACACCAATATCTCCAATTCTATTTAACAGCAACCACCTTTCAATATTCGTAATTCTTTCTGTGAAGTGAAAAACCTGGCTCCTTTTATCCTTAACATATTTATTTATTCATTTGAACAATCCCCACATGTAACCAATCTCCCATTGCTATGCTGCCACTCCCCTAGGGACCCTCCTAGCTATACTCAGCCTTCACACCACATGTTAAACCACCACTGCTGCCCCCTAGACAGACCCTGCATTTAACTGATGCCTGTACTCACCCATCCACATGGATTCTCCACCTCACTCCACCTGGGCTCCACTACCCTGAGACGGGCTGCTCTCCTGAATAGATGCCCTCTTCATTCCACCTGGGCTCCAATATACTGCAGTGGGTTATAACTGCTACTCTTCTGACCCTCCCACACGGTTATCTGCTCATGCTGTGACATCCTACACTGACAACACCATCCTCATGTACAGGTTGTCCCCCACCCAGCTCAGGCTCTGACAACATTGCAAGTCACTCTCCTGCACAGAAGCCCTCCTCAAGACTCAGGTTCTGATATTCTGCTCCAGACCACCGCAACTTCCAGTCCTGTGAGGAAGCCAACCTTGTCAGCCTCACCTGAATTGCTCAGAAGGCACAAGGTAAAAATGTTGACATTCACCTTGTATTCTGTTTTATAATCCCCAATTATCATTTCCCCACTTTCCCTAACTGGATTCTTAATTCATATAGTTTGCTTATTCTAGAACCAAAGTGAATTTGTGATGTTCAAGACATTTTTAAAAATGAAGTTTCTCACAAAAAACTAGGAAGTCTATGTGTGGATAAAATGAGAGTTCCTGTGGCCAGGATTCTCACCTGGCCCTGGTTGACTAGCTCACTGTACACCTGTGGGCAGTATATGGCTGTTGACTCTATATAAAGAGCTCTGCCCAGTGCTCTGGGCGCGACACGGTGGCACGGCTGCAAGGCTGGAGGAAAGCAGAGCAGAGGCTGGAGTGGTGGCAGCACCGAGGACAGAGGCCCAGAAGACAGTTGTGCGGGCAGAGAGGCCCCAGAGGACGGCTGTGCAGGTAGAGAGGCCTAGAGGCAGAGACCGGCTTGCTGCAATGCAAACTCACTCTGAGTGAAAGTGATTTTAGTGATTGACCTGCCACCGTGGATATAAAGTTGGGTATAAACCCTTTCATCCCAAGAGCGTTGTACTGTTATTTCTTTGGTCACATTGAATCCATAGTGAACTTGCCCGGGGCTGAAATCCATTGGCAAGACACTATGTCTATCAGTGATACTTAGAATTACAGAAAGGATTAGAATTGATTAAAGAAAAGGTAGTGTATTAAAAATAGATGTTAATGTCTTACTACATCTTTTAGCTTCCTAGGATAAAAATGCCTTAACCACAAAATGCATCAATGTAGTAGGATATGGTTAGAATAGGATGCCTCAAAGAGGAATACTGATTTCTCAAATTATGCCAAAGTATTTCTTCTTTGCCCATCTGCCATTACTGTCACTGGTCAAGTAGGCTGTGATTCTCAATTTTACAGTGAGTGATCTCTTCTTTTAAATTGACTTATACTTGGAGCATTTTTCTTGTGCTCTAATACCAGGCTGAGAAGCAATAACTTCACACTATAATTTATTTTTGTGTTAAATAGTATTTAAAGGTCTATAAAGGGGAAAAAAATAATGAGAATATTTTAGTATCTTAATGTGGGCAATGGTTACCTGAGTGATATATACATGTCAAAATTCATCAAGCTGTACATCAAGTCTGGTGTATTTAACTGTGTGTACCTCAATATAAAAAAAGCTCTAATAAGAACTAGAAGAGCTTTATAGCATCAAATGCACTGAGAAGTTTGTAGCATGAACACACAGTTTAACATCTTTTTCTATCATGTATTTAAAATAAAAATCTTGGTTGGTAGTTAACAAATAAATCTGAATGGGTTTATATTTGCCTCACAGTTGTTACTCCACAGATAATTTAGCAGTTGTTACTTATGAATACTGTTTGTGAGACAGTGTATTTGCCATATTTATACATGTGCTTCAGAATCACTTACTCATTTCTTTTTAATTTATCCTCCCAGGATATACTTGCCTCATGTAATTGTAAACCATCTACTACTCTGAATCTTCCACTCTAATCTACTTCCTTGGAATACTGCAGTAGCCTCTTAACTGGTCTATGTCCTTTCTAGCTTTGTTCTGATCAGTTTTTCACAATGTGGCTAGAGTGATCTTATCAAAATGCAAAAGTTAAAATGCTAGGCAATACAATACAATCGTTAAGAGCAATGATCATGGAGCCAGGCTGCCTGAGTTCAAATCTAGACTCTGTCATTTATTAGCTATGTCACTTGGACAAACCATTTAACCTCTGTCTCAGTCTCCTCTGTGAAACAGAGATGTCAATATGTGTATCTAAAATGGCTGCAAGGATTAAATGAACTAACAAAGTTAAGTGCTCTGTGAACAGCAGTCTACCTCACCAACATCAACCAACACATCTTTATATTTGTATTGTTCCATGTGTAACTGGCAGGTGTTTTGTTTTTCTCAACTGGGAAAGGGCTGTTCACAGTGTATTTTTGAGGGTATTTGCATATGCTATACGTTCTATCTAAACTCACCCTTCTGCATTCTCACACACACCTGTTACCTATTGGCTCCTAAACATTTTTTCAGATCTCTGTCAACATCTTTCCCACAGAGAAACCAGCCCTGAACCTCGTGTGGGTTAAGTTTTTATGTCAATATCATCTTACATAATTTTTTTCTTTTCCTTCATAGTATTTACTCCTTTGTGTAACTATTAATAGCTCTCCTTTCCACCATGCCTATTGTTGCTCACATTGTATCCTTAGTGCTTAGCTCAACACTTAAATCATTTGAATTCAACGAATGAGTGACTGTCACTTATGCTAGGCATTGTGTAGGGTTTTTTATGATCTCACTTAATCTCACCTGATGGTAGGTATAATTACTCCTATTTTTCAAATGTGAAAAGTAAGGCTCAGGGTTTAAGAGCTAGTAGATGACACAGGACTAGGCGAGAGATAAAAAGAATTGAAAGTAAATCCTGCACTTAGAACTTACAATCTACCAAGAGCTGAATAAATGCTTTAAATAAACACAAAATAAGTGACGTGTTATTTGTGCACTAGTGTTACATGCTGGTGACCTGATATGTCTTGTGATGTCTTAATATTCTAACAAAATTAAACAAGAGAAATTAAAGGTATAAACATTGCAAAAGGAAAGGGAGAGTATTACTACTTGAAGATCTGTTATCTATAATACCTGGAAAACTCAAGAAAATGACTGAGAAACTATTACAAAAAATTTAAGAGAATTCAGTAAGGTAGCAAGATACAAAATTAATATGGAGAAATCATTTTAATATATATGACTACCAGTTAGAATATCTAATTTAACAATTATATTTCACAACTCTGTAAATGAAAGTAAGGAATAAGCAGCATAACTTTCTTTTTTTAATAAGTGGAATAAATCAAATAGTTATTAATGTTATTTCACAAGTATTCTTAAACACAGTTTCTTATGTATAGCAGCGTTTATCCTTTAAAAAATGACACTGAATTTATTTTAATGCCCACCACTTATTTAACGTTTATACTTATGCAAAATATTTCTTCAAATGTGCCACTGGCTCAGAGTATCTCTTTAATACACAAAATATTGTATTTTAGATTATGGATATTTTTTTCAGACTAGGAGAATCTTGAATCTTTAGGGTTTCAAAGAGTTACATTTTACTTCTATCATTCCAAACTGCAGCTCCATATATTTTGTACATATTACAGTGTTTTTTGTTTCATGTATCACAATTTTAGACATTGAGAAAAATTTTAAAGATACAAAATGGCCTTGATTCTAGTCCTCCACTGGATATAGCTGAGCTTTAGAATGCAGTCATTATTCTACACCTCAGAAGGGACACAATGCTACTGTTATCACTACTCTTAACTTTGTTTCTCCAGTCTCCCTGATACCTATTTCCTATGAGAAAGGCATTCAAGAAGTGAAGCCAGGAGTGGGAATAAAAAATGCTGTGGACAGAAGCATAAGAAGCTAGATATAGAGTTAGTTGGAAAAAAATCCCCAATGTCTTCCTACTACCTTAGAATAAGGTCCAAAATCTTTAAGAATATCCTACAAGGCCCTCCCTGCCCATTGTCCTAGCTTCATCTCATACCTCTCACCCCATGCCCAGGCATACTGACTTTAGCCTCTCAGTAACTCTAAGAAAATGTCTAACAGAATCAGCTGGGTAAGATTTTTTTAAAAACATATTCCCTAACCACACCCCAGACCTAGTAAATCAGAATCTCTGGAAAAAAGAACTAGGAATCTTTTTTGTTATAAAAGAGCCAGGATATGTGAAGAACCTTCCACAGAGAAGCCTTCTCTGACTCCTTAGACTAGGTACATCTATTATACACTTGCACAGCACCCTATATACTTAGCACTCATCACTTATAATTTGCTCAATAGCTATCTGCCCAGCTAGACGGTATGCTCCTTACTGTTTCCCCCTCCAGAACACTCTCCACCTTTCATTAATACTTCTCTAGACCCAGAAGATTGCCTCGATGGTTTCCATTGCCCTCTAACTTCTCCTTGGGTTGTCAATGGGAGGCACATGCAAGACGAAAGTGACATCATGATTTTTATTCCTCCAACTCTGCCTGACAGGTTCTCTGTCTCTGTCTCTGTCTCTCTCCTGAAGGCCACAGAACCTATCAGGCAGCCCTATCTAAAGCTCCTGCTTATGGGTCTGGTAACTTTTCCTTCTCCTTGCCCATTAAGAGCTAAGTATTAATAGCAACCGACTGCTACTAGCTCCAGGATAATGTACTCTGCACCTTGGTTCCACTGACTAGGCCCATACCTTTATAAATAGTATCTTTATTAAATTCTTCTCATTTAGCCCTTTTGGGTATAGTATTTCTACCAGGACTCTAATACAATGTCCAGTCAATGTCACAATTTCTACAAGGCAGTGCTAGACACAGTAGTTCCTACAAAGTGAGTTATCCACAAATGTTTATTAAATATATGAATGACACCAATGAAGGATTCAGACATTGTTGGTTAAATAAGCTCCATTAGGAGCACTAAAAAAAAAGTTTTGAAGTCACAGAAACCTGGATTCAAGTTTAGCTCTGCATGACAAAGGTCAACCTTCCTTTCTATAAAACAGAAATCCCAGCACTTATATAGAGTTGGAATGAAAATAAAAGAACATCTGAAAGAGTGTCTGGCACACAGACGTGTCCCAAATTCTAAGTTCCTCCCTTCTCCAAATTCAGCTCTTTCAAAAAGACATTTGGCCAGAATTTATAAAGTGGCTCAAAATCATTTGTTAATTTACTTCTTAACACTTTCCTTTAGAATGATTTATAAAGATAACACAGCAAGATAAAATAAATTTAAAGAAAAGGATATTAAGATACCAAGAATAAATTTGTAAACAAAAATGCAGACAAAAAATCCTACACACTCTAACAATGAACCAGAAACCTGACTGTAAGTTTTCCGGCAGCAAGTTCAAAATGGGAAATGAGAATAGTCATAGGAAACAGTTTCAATACAATAAAAATGCCTGAGAGAAATTTCTCTCATGAGTCTCTTAGAGAACACACTATAATGAAGTGGGCAATATTCTAAACAAAGTCTTATGGTAAACTGAAAAATTGTTAGCACTTTCAAAAAATAATCTCTCAGCATATACACTGATGGCTGGCTTCTCAACAAAAGCAATTCAGTAAAAGGTAGTGTAACATTCATGGTAAAGAATGAAGACTCTAAAGACAGAAATACCTGAATTTATTATCCTAGTTGCACTTAACTAAGAAACAGTTTTGGACAAGGCACTTAACCTCTCTGAGCCCCAAAAAGTAAGTTACACTGCCTCAAATACAAAAGTGCTCAATAATCATTCTACTATTCCTAGTAGTATTACTACAGTTCAATGGTTGTGGAAAGAGAATATAATATAGTTCAAGTACAAGGAGTTTTCTAATGTCCTGGCTTAACAAATATACAGATTTTACAGTACCTAAAACAATGGTTCTCAAACCTTCGTATTACCAAAATCATCTGGGGTGTTTTTCAAAATACAAATTCCTGGGCGTCATTCCCAGAAATTCTTATTCAGGAGGTTAGAGTAGGGCTTGGGAGTTTGTTTTGTTGTTACTGCCTTTAAATTCCCAAGATGATTTAATGCTCATCCAGATTTGAGAACTGCTAATTAATAGCAATGTTTCTCAGCAAGGGATAAGAACCACAATCACCAATGAAGTCTTACTGAACTCCAGATGGCTGACTACCCAACACCCCCACAACTTAATGAATCAGAATCTCCAAGCCTAACTAGCCAAAGCAAAAGCTGACTCAAGTAAGAGAGTTGCTATTCAATTAAAGGGTATAAAATCCACAAAATATATCTATAACCTCTGGACCATAAGTTGAATGTAGGAATCAATCAACATTTTACCTAACCAAGAAGCAATCAGGTAGATTAAAAAACAACTAGGTTTCAACCTAGATAATACAGTCAAAATACTAAATAACAGAAAACAAAACTGTGACTTCAGTTAACATAACTAATATTCTATCTACAACATAAATGAGTAAATAAGTATCACTGCAGCATTTGTTATCTTCATCACTAAAAACAAATATTGTTACTGTTCTTCTTAGAATGGACCTGAAGAACAACCAAAATAGTTACAGGCATTAACTAAACACTGCAATAAAATTCAGAATTCAAAAGATCATGTATAAATTATGCAGAAGGTTTTCAGTATTTAAATATTACCTAGACCGCACCTCTCCTCGACTTTTCATAGCTGAAATTACTGAGATCTAACATAAAAAGGCTTTGCACCTGAATAACAAGGGTTGCCATCAGAGCTAAGGGGAGCAAGCCAAGTGGAGTGCCAGTGAGCTGAAATTTCTTAATGAAACTAAAAGATAGTATAGCTAACATTTATGCTTAGATTTTAAGTTTCTCAAATTAAATACCAAAAATAAACATATCTTAGTTTGAAAGAGCAGCTGACAAGTTCAAGGAGAACTGTCAGCTATAAATACAGTATCTTCTTAGCATCACAATTTCTCCTTTTCTCAATAGAGTACCACTGCCATCAGTGCTGATTTTTATTTACATTTTACTCATACATACTACCACAGCAAATTAAGGTGAACAATATTTAAAAGTTAACTGAAGATAACAGACATTTCTCCAAAGACACACAAATGTACATGTTTAATATCACCTGTCATAAGGTAAATGCAAACCAAAACCACAATGAGATACCACTTTACACCCACAATTATGGCTATAATCAAAAAGTCAGGCAATACCAAGTTTTGGCAAGGATGTGAAGGAATCTGAACCCTCATATATTGCTCATGGGAATGTAAAAGTTCAGGAGTTCCTTCTACTCAATTTGGCTATGAAAACCTAAAACTGCTCTTTTAAAAAATCTATTTTTTTTAAATCAATGAAAATAATGCCTCACACCAAGATAGAATGGCAAATACCAACAAGAAATAACAAGATGGTGAGAATGTACAGAGGAGGGACCCCTCCTACACTGCTGGTAGGATTGCAAATTGGTACAGCCACTAGGGAGGGTTCTCAAAAAACTAAAAATAGAAACACCACAGGACCCGGTAATTCTACTTCTGGGAATTTACCCAAAGAAAATAAATACACTAATTTGAAAAGATATATGCACTACTATGTTTATCACAGCATTATTTACAACAGCCAAGATAAGGAAGCAACCCAAATGTCCATCAACAGATGAATGGATTACATATATATGTGGTATGTATAAACCATGGAATATTACTCAGCCATAAAAAAGAATGGAATCTTGCCATTTGCAACAACATGGATGGACCTAGGAAGGTATTATGGTAAGTGAAATAAGCCAGAGAAAAACAAATACCATATGATTTCACTTACATGTGCAATCTAAAGAACCAAACAAACATTAAAAGACTCAGGCATAGAGAATAGACTAGTGCTTAACATAGGGAAGATAAATGAAAAATTAGTGAAAATATTTGATACCTTGATACAGATTATGGTTATGAGCTGCATTCATATGTCAAAAAATTCATCAAGCTATACACTCAGATTTGTGCATCTTATTGTATGTATCTCAACATAAAAATTTTTTTAGTAAAAAGAAATCAAAAAAATTTTTGATTGGTGGTTGGATTAGTGAGAGATGAATAGATATAGCACACGGAATTTTTTTTTTGGAGCAGAGGGGAGTTTCTTATTACTGTAGTGAAATACATATAACACAAAATTTACCATCTTATTCATTTTTCAATGTACAATTCATTGTTATTAAGTACATTCATATTCTTAGACAAACATCATCCACCCAGAATTCTTTTCATCTTCAAAGCTGAAACTCAACACCCATTAAACAACTCATTCTCCCACCCCCTGCCTCCACCAACCACCATTCTACATTCTTACATCTGTCTATCTGAATTTGACTACTCTAGGTACCTCACATTAAGTGGAATCATACAGTATTTGTCTTTTTGTGACTGGCTTATTTCACTTAGCATAATGTCCTCAAGGTTTATCCATGTTTTGCAGCATACATCAGTACATACTTCCTTTTTAAGGCTTAATAATACTCCACTGCATCTATACATAGTTTTGCTTACCAGCTTATCTGCTGGTGAATAATCTGGTTGCTTCTACCTTCATATGTTGCTTCTACTGTGAATAACAATATAAAAACAGGTGAACAAATCTCTCTCAAGACCCTACTTTTAATTCTTTGGGTATATAACCAGAGGCAGAACTGCTGGATTACATGTTAATTCTATGGTTAATTTTTAAGGAGCTGCAATACTGTTTTTCACAGTGGCTGAATCATTTTACATTCCCACCAACAGTGAACAAGAGTTCTAATTTCGTCACATCCTCACCAACACTCAACATTTTCTGTAGTCTTATAGCAACCATCCTAATGAGGATGAGATAGGCCACAGGGGATTTTTAAGAGTTGAAACTATTCTATTATGTTCTTGGAATGGTGGATACAGGACAATTACAGCTTTGTCAAAGCCTATAAAACTTCAAAGGCCAAAGAATGAACTTAAATGTTTTCAATTTTTAAAAAATCACTGAGCAAGGATAAGGGAATTCAAGATGGCGGCATGTGAGGTGAGACGGAAAGCTCCTCCCAAAACCACAAACAATACAAAAATATAGTTAAATAATACAACTAACCTTAAGACAGCAACAAGAAAGAAGGCTGCACCAGACTGCACACAGACCTCAGGACAGAGCAGACCTCAACAAACAGGGTAATGTACGAAAGCTTTAATCCAGTGGGACCCAGGCCCTTCCCCCACCCCAGCTCACTGGGGGGAGGAAGAGAAACGGAGTGGGGGAGGGGGTGGAATACTGGGACTGCTGGACACGTAGCCCTGGAGATCTGCTTTGTGAGCAGAATCCCGTAGTGTGTGGTGCTCTGGACATTGGGGAGCTCGGACAGACGGAGTGCTTGAGAAATTGACACTCTGGCCGTTTGTGGAGCAGAGGATCCACACCCAGCTGCTCTGTGTCAGAGGAAAGGCAGGGAGTCTAAGAGGCTTCCTAGCAGCGAGAGGGCTGAAGAAGGGGTGGGGATGAGGCGGAGCTCACTGCATGGGAGAAAGGACAGCTGGACAAGGTTAAGGTTGTCTCAGTGCACTCTGCCCAGCTGATTTGGGAACTATGAGGAACTTCTGATTCTCCAACCCCCTGGGAGCCTACTCAGCTCCGAGGACCTCCACTGTGACAGGCAGCCTTCTGCACCTTCCTTCTAGCCTGCCGACACCGGTTTGAAAACTGACAGTCACTGCGCTGGCCTCAGGCGAGCCAGAGGGAGGCCCCGCCTACAACAGCTAGAGACACAAAGCATAGAGGGTTACCTGGGTGTGCTTGGCCCACTGGCTCTTAACACTGGAGACAGGCACCACAGACAGGAGTCAGGAAACAGATCTTTCCTCACCCAAGGCACGAGCTCCGTTCCCCTACGACCCCAACCACACTCTAGTGGCTGAGCAGCTCCACAGACTGGAGCTTCTGTGCACTAGTGGGCACCACACAGAAATATGAAACGTCAAAAGAACATGGTTCAGACCAAAATCTCAAAAAATCCCAGTAAGAGGACCAAATGAAACCGAACTCACCAATCTTCCTGAGAGTTCAAAATAAAAATTATAAACATGCTTATGGAGGTACAGAAAAATATTCAAGAACTCAGGAACAAATTTAAATTGGAGACTCAATCATTAAGAAATTCCATATCTGAAATAAAACATAATGGAGGGATTCAAAAACAGATTAGATGTAGACGAGATGAAAAATGGAATAGAAATTAGAGAAGAGGAATACAAAGAACCTGAGGCACAGAGAGAAAAAAGAATCTCTAAGAACAAAAGAATATTGAGAGAACTGTGTGACCAATCCAAACGAACAATATTCGCATGACAGGGGTACCAGAAAAAAAAGAGGGAGAAAAAGGGATAGAAAGTGTCACTGAGGAGGTAATTGCTGAAAACTTCCCCAATCTGGGGAAGAAGATGGTCTCTCAAGCCATGGAGGTGCACATATCTCCCAACACAAGGGACCCAAGGAAGATAACATCAAGACATATAGTAATTAAAATAGCAAAGATCAAGGATAAAGACAGACTTTTGAAAGCAGCTAGAGAGAGAAAAAAGATGACATACAAAGGAAAACCCATCAGGCTATCATGAGACTTCTCAACAGAAACCTTACAGACCTGAAAGGAGTGGCATAATACATCTAATGCAATAAAGCAGAAGGGCCTTGAACCAAGAATACTCTACCCGGCAAGGTTATCATTTAAATTTGAAGGCGGGATTAAACAATGTTCAGATAAGCAAAAGCTGAGAGAATTTACCTCCCACAAACCACTTCTACAGTGCAGTTTGGAGGGACTCCTATAGATGGAAATATTCCTAAGGCTAAACAGATGTCACCCAAGGGAAGAAAAAGAGTACAGAGTATGATTCATGATTCATAACATACAAAGAATGGAGGAGGTAAAAAAGAGGAAAAAAAAAAGCTTTAGGTTGTGTTTGTAATAGTATATGAAGTAAATTAAATTAGACTGTTAGATAGTAAGGGAATTACCCTTGAACCTTTGGTAACCATGAATCTAAAGCCTGCAATGGCAATAAGTACATACCTACTGATAAACACCCTAAATGCGAATGGTCTAAATACACCAATCAAAAGGTATAGAGTTACTGAATGGATAAAAAAACAAGACCCATCTATATGCTGCCTCGAAGAGACTCACTTCAAACCCAAAGACATACACAGACTGAAAGTAAAGGGATGGAAAAAGATATTTCATGCAACTAATAGTGAGAAAAAAGCAGGAGTTGCAGTACTTATATCTGACAAAATAGACTTCAAAACAAAGAAAGTCACAAGAGACAAAGAAGGACATTACATAGGTCAGTCCAACAAGAGGATATAACTATTATAAATATCTATGCACCCAACACAGGACATCTACATATCTTAAACAAATACTAACAGAATTAAAAGCGGAAACAACGCAATGCATTCATTTTAGGAGACTTCAACACACCACTCACTCCAAAGGACTGATCAATGAGACAGAAAAAAAGTAAAGAGACAGAGGCACTGAACAACATATTAGAACATATGGACCTATCGGATATCTACAGAACACTCCATCCAAAAGCAACAGGATATACATTCTTCTCAAATGCACATGGAACATTTTCAAAAATAGATCATATATCAGGCCACAAAAAGAACCTCAGTAAATTCAAAAAGATTGAAAATGTACCAACCAGTTTCTCAGATCATAAAGGTATGAAACTAGAAATAAATTACACAAAGAAAACGAAAAAGCCCACAAACACATGGAGGCTTAATAACATGCTCCTAAATAATCAACGGATCAATAACCAAATAAAAACATAGATCAAGCAATATATGGAGACCGAATGCCATGCTTAGAGGGAAATATATTGCAATAGAGGCCTACCTCGGGAAAGAAGAACAATAAGAGTCTAAACTCACAATCAATGAAACTAGAAAAGTCAGTAGAAGGAGAGACATAATAAAGATTAAAGCACAAATAAATAAAATTAAGAAGAATAAAACAATAGAAAGAATCAATGAAAGCAGAAGCTGGTTCTTCGAGAAAATAAACAAAATAGATACAACCCTAGCCAGACTTACCAAGAAAAAAAGAGAGTCTACACACATAAACAGAATCAGAAATGAGAAAGGAAAAATCACTATGGACACCACAGAAATGCAAGAATTATGAGAGAATACTATGAAAAATTATATGCTAAAAAACTGGATAACCTAGAAGAAATTGACAACTTTCTAGAAAAATACAACCTTCCAAGGCTGACCAAGAAAGAAACAGAAAATCTGAATTGACCAATTACCAGCAAAGAAATTGGATTGGTAAACAAAAAACTACCTAAGAACAAAACTGCTGGACCAGATGGTTTCACTGCTGAATTTTATCAAACATTTAGTGAAGACCTAATACCCATCCTCCTTGAAGTTTTCCAAAAAGTAGAAGAGGAGGAAATACGCCCAAATTCATTCTACGAGGCCAACATCACTCTAATACCAAAACCAGGCAAAGACACCACAAAAAAAAGATAATTACAGACCAATATCCCTGATGAACATAGATGCAGAAATACTCAACAAAATATTAGCAAACCAAATTCAAAAATACATCAAAAAGATCATCCATCATGATCAACTGGGATTCATCCCAGGGATGCAAGGATGGTACAACATTTGAAAATCCATCAACATCATCCATTACATCAACAAAAAGAAGGACAAAAACCACAATATTATCTCCATAGATGCTCAAAAAGCATTGGACAAAATTGAACATCCATTCATGATAAAAACTCTTAACAAAATGGGTATAGAGGGCAAGTACCTCTAATAATAAAGGCCATATAGGACAAACCCACAGCCAACATTATACTTAACAGCGAGAAGCCAAAAGCTTTCCTTTAAGATCGGGAACAAGACAAGGATGCCCACTCTCCCTTTTTTCATTCAACAGTTCTGGAGGTCCTAGCCAGAGCAATCAGACAACACAAAGAAATAAAACGCATCCAGATCGGCAAGGAAGAAGTCAAACTGTCCCTTTTTGCAGATAACATGATACTGTACATAAAAAATCCTAAAGAATCCACTCCAAAACTACAAGATCTAATATCTGAATACAGCAAAGTTGCCAGATACAAAATCAACACACAGAAATCTGTTGCAGTCCTATACACTAACGATGAACTAGCAGAAAGAGAAATCAGGAAAACAATTTCATTCACAATCGCATCAAAAAGAATAAAATACCTAGGAATAAACTTAACCAAGGAAGTGAAAGACCTATACACTGAAAACTAAAAGACACTCATGAGAGAAATTAAAGAGGACACTAACAAATGGAAATTCAAACCATGCTCTTGGCTAGGAAGAATTAATATTGTCAAAATGGCCATCCTGCCTAAAGCAATCTACAGATTCAATGCAATCCCTATCAAAATACCTACAGCATTCTTCAATGAACTAGAGCAAATATTTCTAAAACTCATATGGAACCACAAAAGACCCCAAGTAGCCAAAGCAATCCTGAGAAGCAAGAATAAAAAGGGGAATTATGCTCCCAGACTTCAAGCTCTACTACAAAGCCACAGTAATCAAGAGAATTTGGTACTAGCACAAAAACAGACCCACAGGCCAGTGAAACAGAATAGAAAATCCAAACATTAACGCAAACATATACAGTCAATTAATATTTGATAAAGGAGCCTTGGATATACAATGGGGAGATGACAGTCTTTTCAGCAGCTGGTGTTGGAAAAACTGGACAGCTACATGTAAGAGAATGAAACTGGATTACTCTAAACCCATACACAAAAGTAAACTCAAAATGGATCAAAGACCTGAATGTAAGTCATGAAACCATAAAACTCTTAGAAAAAAATACAGGCAAAAATCTCTTGGACATAAACAAGAGCAACTTCTTCATGAACATATCTTCTCCCTGGTAAGGGAAACAAAAGTAAAAATGAACAAGTGGGACTATATCAAACTAAAAAGCTTCTGTACAGCAAAGGATACCATCAGAAGAACAAAAAGACATCCTACAGTATGGGAAAATATATTCAGAAATGACATATCCGATAAGGGGTTGACATCCAAATTATATAAAGAGCTCACACACCTCAACAAACAAAAAGCAAATAATCCAATTAAAAAATGGGCAGAGGAGCTGAATAGACACTTCTCCAAGGAAGAAATTCAGATGGCCAACAGGCACATGAAAAGATGCTCCACATCGCTAAGCATCAGAGAAATGGCCACCATCCAAAAGACAAACAACAACAAATGTTGGCGAGAATGTGGAGAAAGGAGAACCCTCCTACACTGCTGGTGGGAATGGAAATTAGTTCACCCATTGTGGAAACCAGTATGGAGGGTCCTCAAAATAGAAATACCATTTGACCCAGGAATCCCACTCCTAGGAATTTACCCTAAGAATGCAGCAGCCCAGTTTGAAAAAGACATATGCACCCCTATGTTTATTGCAGCACTATTTACAATAGCCAAGAAATGGAAGCAACCTAAGTGTTCATCAGTAGATGAATGGATAAAGAAGATGTGGTACATATACACAATGGAATATTATTCAGCCATAAGAAGAAAACAAATTCTACCATTTGCAACAACATGAATGGAGCTAGAGGGTTATTCTCAGTGAAATAAGCCAGGCGGAGAAAGACAAGTATCAAATGATTTCACTCATCTGTGGAGTATAAGAACAAGGCAAAAACTGAAGGAACAAAACAGCAGCAGACTCACAGAACCCAAGAATGGACTAACAGTTATCAAAGGGAAAGGTACTGCGGAAGATGGGTGGGAAGGGAGGGATAAGGGGGAAAAAGGGCTATTACAATTAGCACACATAATGTAGCGAGGGTGGGTGTGGAGTGGGGGGATACAGGGAAGGCAGTATAACACAGAGAAGAGAAGTAGTAATTCTATAGCATCTTACTACGCTGTAGGACAGTGACTGCAATTGGGTATGTGGTGGGGACTTGATAACAGGGGGAGTCTAGTAACCATAATGTTGCATATGTAATTGTATATTAATAATAGCAAAATTAAAAAAAAATCACTGAGCAGGTTAGAGGATCCCAGGAAAGAATATAGACTGTGATAAGAAAATCTAACTGTATTACAAACATACAAAACAAGCTCACTGAAAGGAATGTGGATATTATACTAACTTAAGTAACACTGAAAATGAAGTCTGTATGACTAAAAGGAAAAGGAATTGTACGTAAGTACTGGACTCTAGTTGATAAAGTTGTTCCCCAGAGGACTATAGGTTATCAACTCTGATACTACTATATTACATATATACTAAAAAGGAACAATTAAGCAAACGGATTACAGCCAAAGGGAGTTGCTTGAATGAGCACTTAAAGATAAGTAAGAGGAAGAGGCTACAAGGATACATGTGATAATGGATTAGAGATGGAGACATCAGTAAAGAACTAATATTAATTTAATATAGATAGAGATGGTTATATATAGAAATATTTATAGATATGTGTATATACACAGATTAGTATACACACATATATTTCTTTGTCATCAGCTGAGAGGGACTATATAAGAATGAAATCCCAAGAACAGTGAGCATACCTAGCACCCATATCTTGGTTTCTAATACCATTCATTCTCCATTAAAAAGATCCAGAGCTTTTTGGAGAAATGGCTGACTCTAGGACTGGAACAAGAAATATTCTAGATGAGCCTGGACCATCTTGTGGTCTCAAGAAGTAAGGAAGTGCTTTAAAAAAACATTCTTATTGACGGAGATGTGTTACAGGTGCACAGGAGCCAACTGAAAGAGCTCCCTATGGCCAAAGCTAGAACAAAAAACAAATGAAGTAGTACTGGATTATAAACTAAAGTATGAAATAAATATCCTTGAACCCATACTGTTAAAAATAAATGATTGAATAAATAATTATTGGGGAAGAAAAGACAAATCTCCCACTTAGAAGAATTCCAAATTTATGTAGATACTTACAAGAGGGAAGTATAACTCCTCTTTCGTAAAGTGTGGGCTCCACAAAGTGACTTCCTTCCAGAAAAATAGTGTGGGAAGAGTGAGAAAATATAACTTCAGAGTGGAGAAACCTGACAAACACTACTTCAGCCAGATGACCAATACCAACAGTGATAAATCCTACTAATAATAGTACCTTTGAAATGATGTGTTGAAAATGGCACATGATCATCCTCCCAAAAACCCATAACCCCAATCTGGTCGTAGAAAAACATCAGACAAATGCCAATAGAGGGGCAACCTACAATATACCCAATCAGCACTCTCAACTCTCAAAATCTTCCAAAACAAGGGAAGTCTGAAAAAAATGGCAGAGAAGAAGTGCCTTAAGGACATAGACAAACGTAATGTGGAACAGAAAAAGACATTAGGTAAAAACTAAGGAAATTTCGATCAACTATGGGCTTTAGTTAATATTAATCCATCAATACTGGCTTATTAAAGGGAGAAACAAACAAACAATGACTAATAACTCCAGGCTGATGACCTCTTACTCCCTGGAGACAATTTTATAGCTTGGTATTAAATCCAGGTGACTCAGAGACTACAGGAGATTTTTTATCTTTTCAACATCCAGGAAAACTTTCTACTTATAAACTTTTGGACTTCAATTTAAGGACCCTTTCCTCAGTCCCTTCACTCAGTCTAGGGTCAGGTCAACTTCACCATGCTCTGCACATCAATTCTGGATATTTGCTCACACATCTGTTCTGAAAGGTGATGTCAGCATAGCATGGCGTGGCAAGCAAGACATAATCCATAGACGATAGCTAAAACACATAAAGCCCTTCACCACCAGGCCTCTTAAAATGATGGTGAGCTGTATTAGACCCCAAAAGACATCATCTGTAAAATATACACTATGTCATTTATATCACTGCCTTTTTTTTAACTCCCATGCTATTATTCAAGCAACTGTACTATATTGGTATCTGGATAGGTAGGTATATATGGCCTCTACAAAGCCATCATTAACTCCTTGGGGACAGAGACCATAAAGTCTTTGTTTTGTGGTATCTTATATCTATTCCCCTTCTTTCTAATAAAACCCTAATTTTGTTCAGGTGGAAATATGCCCAGCTTTTGTTTAAGACTTTTTTGTGGGGTTTCTA
Organism: Smutsia gigantea; assembly: GCA_032199065.1. Lineage (NCBI taxonomy): Eukaryota > Metazoa > Chordata > Mammalia > Pholidota > Manidae > Smutsia > Smutsia gigantea. Next base: position 43,008 of record JAVSCE010000727.1, on the reverse strand, counting down.
GAAAAGTTTTTGCCTTCCTAATAAAGAGGCAGACATAGCTGATGTTCCTCTTTTCTTCTTTCTTTCTTTTTTTTTGCCTTCAAAACAGACATGATGGTTAGAGCTGCAACCACCACCTTGTAACCAAAACAGTACAAAACAGTTGCACAGATGCTGGCCATGACCGTGTTGAGTTCATGAACCATGCCAGTGACTACCTACCACCAAATTCTTATTTAAGACAAACTATTAATAAAGGACATATACGACAAACCCACAGCTAACATCATACTCAATGGCAAAAAGCTCAAAACTTTTCCTCTAAGATCAGGAACAAGACAAGGATGTCCACTCTCACTTTTATTCAACATACTACTGGAGGTCCTAGCCACAGCAATCAGACAACACAAAGAGATAAAAGGCATCCAAATTGGCTAAGGAAGAAGTTTTAAACTGTCACTATTTGCAGATGACATGATATTATACATAGAAAACCCTAAAGACTCCACCAAAAAACTATCACAACTAATTTGAATTCAGCAAAGTTGCAGGATACAAAAGTAATACACAGAAATCTGTTGCATTCCTATCTACTAATGAACTAGCAGAAAGAGGAATCAGTAAAACAATTCCATTTACAACTGCAACAACAACAACAAAAAATACCTAGGAATAAACCTAACCAAGAAGGTGAAAGACCTATACTCTGAAAACTGTAAGACACTCAGGAGAGAAATTAAAGAAGACACTAATAAATGGCAATCTAACCCATGCTCATAGATAGGAAGAATTCATATTTTCAAAATGGCTATCCTGCCCAAAGCAATTTACAGATTCAATGCAATCCCTATCAAAATACCAACAGCATTTTTCAGTGAATTACAACAAATAATCCTAAAATTCATATGGAAACACAAAGACCCCAAATAGCCAAAGCAATCCTGAGAAAGACGTACAAAGCCAGGGGTACTATACTCCCCAACTTCAAGCTATACTACAAAGCTACAGTAAGTAAAACAGTGTGGTATTGGCACAAGAAGATACCCACAAATCGATGGAACAGAAAAGACAGCCCAGATGTAAACCCACGAATATATGGTCAATTAATATTTGATAAAGGAACCATGGATATACAATGGGGAAAAGATTGTCTCTTCAATAAAATGATGTTGGGAAAACTGGACAGATGGATGCAAAATAAGGAAACTGGATTATTGTTTAACTCCATGCACAAAAGCAAACCTGAAATGGATTAAAGACCTAAAAGTAAGACATGAAACCATAAAAATCCTAGAAGAAAATGTAGGCCAAAATATGTTGAAAATAAGCATGAGCAATTTTTCCTGGATACATCTCCTCGGGCAACAGAAACAAAATAAAAAATGAACAAGTGGGACTATATCAGACTAAGAAACTTCTGTACAGCAAAGGACACCTTCAGCAGAACAAAAAGACAACTTACATTATAGGAGGATATACTTGCAAACTATTTATCCAATACAGGGTTAACATCCAAAATATATAAAGAACTCATACACCTCAACACCCAAAAAACAAGTAACCCGATTAAAAAATGGGTGGAGGACCTGAACAGACATTTTTCCAAAGAAGAAATACAGATGGCCAACAGGTACATAAAAAGATGCTCCACATTGCTAATAATCAGGAAAATGCAAATTAAAACCACAATGAGATATCACCTCTCAGAAGTCAGAATGGCCACTATGCAAAAGATAAGAAATAACAATTGTTGGCAAGGATGTGGAGAAAAGGGAACCCTCCTACACTGTTGGTGGGAATGTTAATTGGTGCAGCCACTGTGGAAATTAGTATGTAGCTTCCTCAGAAAACTAAAAATACAAATACGATTAGATCCAGTAATTCCACTTCTAGGAATTTACCTGAAAAAAACAAAATCCATGATTCAAAAAGATATATGCACCCCTATGTTTATTGCCACATTATTTACAATAGCCAAGATATGGAAAAACCTAAGTGTCCATTAATAGATAAATGGATATAGAAGATGTGGTACATATATACAATGGAATATTATTCAGCCATTAAAAAAAATCCTGCTGTTTGCACAACATGGATGGACCTAGAGGGTATTATGCTAAGTGAAATAAGCCAGGTGGAGAGAGACACATACCACATGATTTCACTTATTTGTGGAATATAAAAACAAAACTAAACAAAATGAACAAAATAGCAGTAGACTAAGACAATGAGAAGTGACTGGTGGTTACCATGGAGGAGGGATTGGGGTGGGTGGGTGGATAAGGAGGGTAAGGGGGATAAACAAAAGTTCTCAATCATAACATAAGTTGGTCATAGGGTGTGTGGGGAGGGTAAGGAGGATAAAGAGACACAAAAATTCTCAATCATAACATAAGTTGGTCATAGGGTAATAGTCCAGCATAGAGAACATAGCCAGTGATTCTGTGACAATCTTCCTATGTTTACAGATAGTAACTGCACTAGTGGGGGTGAGGATTTAATAATATGGGTAACTGATGAACCACTGTGTTGTATACTTGAAACCAATATAAATTGTATATCAACAATATTTCAGTTTAAAAAAGACAAAACTATGTTGTTTAAACACTTATTTAAAATATATATATCAAGTTATGGCTCCCAACACATAAAGAGCAATGATAAATATGACTTCAAAAGACTATGGTACACCAAAAAGATTATAGTACGCTTCTTGAGCTTTCATAACAGGATTGGAAAAGAGACAGAGTATCTGAACAATCCAGGGTGAACTATCAAGAAAAATCCCTAAAAGAATCAAAAACTTCAAACAGTTGAAACCTTATACTTACAGGTAGAGAATATCAGGGCTCAGTATGCCCTATCTTGACAGACATCTTTGCAGGGTCCTGGGGTCAGAAAATATTTAAGATAAGTCTCTAACAGGAAAGACAGGAACCACAACTAAGAGAAAAAAAGCAACCTGGAGGCTACAGATTTTACACAAGGATAAGAAAACTAAACATAACAAAACAAAAAAACTATCTTTGGTATATATAAAGAATCAAGAATATACTGATTGCTCCAGGCTGCAAGTAAAAGATGCTAAAAGTACATTCTGAGAACAAAGAAAAACAGCTCTTAGAAATTAAAAATACAACAGCGAAAATTAAAACTCAATTTAAGAACTTCAGTTTCTAGTATTGACAGGTTATTTGGATCAACTATCACTATTGAACTGAATAAAAACTTTAAAATATGGATAAAATACATTTTAAAAGTTTTAATTCATCAAGACAAGCCAAGACAGCAGGGAACTACAAAGTCACAAATGAAGTAACAATGAGAACCCAGAAAGGAAAAAAAAAAGCCAACAAGCTACTTTTGCCCTGAGGATGTTTGCCAATCCTGAACATCAGTACTTTGTTTTGATAATGTAGCAAGAGATACGGAGACAGAAATAAAAATCCAACAACCACACAAGGGAATTTCAAGCCCTGAGCTTGGTTCACAATGGTCCCAGACTAGGAGTGACCCCAGGTACACAGCAGAAGAAAAGGCAAATCCTCTACGTGTGATGGAATGCTACGAACTAACCACATAAGGATGATTCTCACAGACATGATGTTAAATGAAAAAAGTCAGACCAAAAAAAGTACATATCCTATGACACTGTTTATGTGAAGTCAGAAAAAACTACAAAACTAATCAATGTTAATGCAAGCCAAAATAGTTACCCTTGGGGGATATTTACTGTGGATGGCATGCATAGGGGAGACTGTATCTTCATCTTGGTGGGAGTTACATGAGTATACTGATTTTTTTATGTTGTACATGAAATATTTGTACACTGTAATGTATGAATGTTATATCTTAATGTAACTTGTTTTTAGAATGAAAGTGAAATAAAGAGATTTTTAGATTAACAAAAGTTAGCAATATTACTTACATCAGTCTTGGCAAACAGGATGTTAAAGTCAAGTTACTGAGTTAAAGGATGTTAATTTAGTTCATCATTAAGTCCAGAAGGTTGATTCAAAAGTAATGGTTTCTGTGTTTATTTGAAAGCTATTTGCCATAACTGTTTAAATTATTTTGATTTTATAACTTATGCTGGAAAAAAATCTCAACTACCATTAATATTTGTCAAAAGTCAGAGTCACCTTAACACTATACTCCCTGAAAATCAGTATTTTTGTGTTTTCCCAATTTATTAAGTCTTGGGCAATCTACATTTACATTATTTTACATATGACCATCCATTAGTGTCAAAGCATATAACAACAGAACATTCACTGTTCTCATTTTTAGAATCCAAAGGGTCATAAAATATGCTATCAGTACAGATAATCATCTGTATTCAAATAATCATGTAAAAGAGAATTCCAAACCTAAGTAAACAGTACATATTTCATATGAAAAGGCACAACCAGCTGTATTTCCAGATTACAAAATGGACCCTTAAGATAAAACAAAGATAGCCAAGAAATGGAAGCAACCTAAGTGTCCATCAGTAGATGAATGGATAAAGAAGATGTGGTACATATACACAATGGAATATTATTCAGCCATAAGAAGAAAACAAATCCTACCATTTGCAACAACATGGATGGAGCTAGAGGGTATAATGCTCAGTGAAATAAGCCAAGCCAAAAAAGACAAGTATCAAATGATTTCGCTCATATGTGGAGTATAAGAACAAAGAAAAAAACTGAAGGAACAAAACAGCAGCAGACTCACAGAACCCAAGAACGGACTAATAATTACCAAAGGGAAAGGGACTGGGGAAGATGGGTGGGAAGGGAGGGATAAGGGGGGAAAAGGGGCATTAAGATTAGCAGATGTAATGTTGGGGGGTACGGGGAGGGCTGTACAACTCAGAGAAGACAAGTAGTGATTCTACAGCATCTCACTACGCTGATGGACAGTGACCGTAATGGGGTTGGTGGGGGGGAACTGATGAAGGGGGTAGTTTAATAACCATAATATTGCACATGTAATTGTAGCTTAATGATACCAAAATAAATTATAAATAAATAAAATGTACACTTTTTGTAATAAAAAAAAAGAAAAAACAAAGAGAACTACCACATGCCAGGAAAAAACCCTAGATAACCTTAATATTCAAAACATAATTTGATGATGGAGTTTTAGCAATTCATTGATTCCTTCATTCAACAATATTTCAGGGCATGTTATACAACTATTCCTTTTCTGCAATAGGAATCATCAGGGATACAGCAGAAACAAAACATGACTTCTCCTCCCTAGAAACAAGATAACAGTGTGACAAAAGTAGGGAAATCTGACTCCATTCACTTATGCCTTTTCAAACTATAACAAAAAAAATGATACTAGTATTTCACATATTTCATGAGGTATTGTTAAAGTCTGATGATTAGTTCTCTACCAAGAACTTAAGGAAAAATTGCTCCTAAACCCCAAATATTAATAGCTAATTTGGATGCAATAGGGACATTTTACAAAAACTTTTATTCTTATTATTCTAGATTTCTTTCTCTTGGGCTCCACACAAATTCTAAATGCTGAATCCCACATCACAAAGAACAGTTATCATCTTACAATGCCTGACAGCACCCCTTGTGGGTGTGAAAGAGGTGGTTTCAAAGAACTAGTCAATGAAAATCTGTAAAAGTAATCACTGAAGTAACACAATTTATCGTAGGAAAATGCTGAAAAGCACAGATGACCATATTCAAATTAACTGTAACCCCCAGAGATTATTTTTACGCACAATTTGCAATTTCAAGACATCTATCATTCTGTATCAATTAAAAGGTAATATCTTAAAATAGCCTAAAATATTTGTTATATGAGAAACAGTACCTAAATCAGCTCATAAAAATAGTAATTAAAGCAAAACTGTGGGGATCAAAAATTACTGCATTTTCCCAATGAACACCACTCATCCTCAGAAAAAAGCACTGGAACTAAACTGACATGCAAGTAAAAATACTAAGTCATGGGTAAGGGGGAAAACAGTATAAACAAATTGTATGAATAACATATTTTTAAAAATACAACTAACTTCAGAGCCAGTAAAATATTATTAAAGGAAGCAACATCCTTCAAATACTCTCAACAGAAGTGATAAAATCAATACAACTTCTCATTTTCTAAAACCCAGAGGGATTCTTCCTCTTGCCACCAAAGGACTTCGAAAGACGGAAGAGATTAATCCCTTCTACTAACACAAACTAAGATTTCCTCCTGTGGAATTTTAAATGGTCTAAAAATTGAGTTGATTATATGCTAATGATTAACCATTCAAACACACACATGCATCATTCATAATCTGAATCAAGGATTCATCCAGATCAATCTCTTGCTTGGCCCCAATCTAACCATTACTACTTCGAGGCATCCTATACTCAAATTCGAGCCAAACCTACTAACCACTATACTCAGGTCAGTCCAACAAAAATTTACTGAAGATCCTAGCAGTGTCAGGCTCTATGCCAGGCAGTATGCTAATAGCTGAGGATACTACAATGAATCAGATATTTAATAAGCAATGAGTAAGACATGATCTCTGCCCTCTAGGAATCCACATATGCAAAACTCTCCTTACTCCAAAGCCTACACCAAGTATCTTTTTGGTCTGTCTAATACACATGCCCTTAACTAATATATGCAGCAGTTTTTGCTTCCTAAGAAAAAAACCTTTATATAATCTTTTCCTACTAGTTTTTAATACATTGAAGGTATGATTACATTTCCCAAAACAGAATTTTTCTTTTTTGCTATTGAGCTGAAAATGTTTAAAGATTATTAAGTAAGTTGCCACTTTCAGGTGCACACAGAAGGTACTCCATAATTATAAACTATTGCTATTCTCTTGTCCTATTTTCTGCCTGCAAACAGGGGCTAATATGCAAGAAAAAGTAGGTAGAATAGGTTTTTAAGTTTCCCACATTTCACAGACTGGGAAAGGAGAAAGAGTGAGTGTTCCAAGATAAAGGCAGGGAAGGGAAGCTGAAATGAGAAGTTTAAGGAAACAGCAATGCACAGGAGATAATGGTTAGAAAAAGCTTTCCAGATTTCATATTATAGTCAGGACAGAACGTGGCAAAAACAGGGGTCTTGATTAATTTTCACCCTCCTTAACTAGTAACACTGTAATAAAATGTTGAACACAACAATTTCTACCAACAAAAAGGAATGTAAGATATAAATATTTATACCTTGACTTTCTTCCAAAGATTTGAGTACTAAGTACAAGAAATAACTATAAGGTGGCAGTCCCATAAGAAATATCCAGAATGTATAGTCTGGAGGGAAAGGGTTGAGAGGAAATGGTCAACAGAGAATATCCTGGACAGTGATATCAATAGGGGAGTATTTTGGAATTAGGAAAGTAGTATCACCTAAAATGACTAAGTTTCCTCACAACAGGGCTGTTATTAAAAACCTTCATAAATCTCACCATACACTGCAGCACAGTGCTTCCCTGTAATACTCAATAATCATTTTATTTTTTGAAACTAAATTCCTACGGCAGTTTTATGGTCTTTGAAAAAGCAATACAATACACATTGATTAATTTTCTTTGCCAATCTCCCCTAGGTTACGTGCTTTCTAAAAATCTCAAGTAAAACTAAAAATATTATAGATGTGGTCCAACCATTACAGATTACAAATGGGATCAAATTCGTTTGTTCTAGACAAATCTGTTAACGTGGCCTATTTCAATCACTATTTTGGCAGTCACATTACCAAGCTATCATCAGACAGATAAATTCAGAAGAACTACCTTTAGGTCAGTTCTCCATTAATCTGTAAAAATCTTTAACCCAAGTACTAAAACCTAACTTCACCATTTTGGTTTCAACTTACTTAGACCTTCTTGAACTGTTATCTTCACCACATACCTATCAGCACCTGCAAAGGCCTTCGTTATAAAGACTTCTTCCAAGATGCACTTATTAATCAGTAATCAATACTCTAGTTCAATTAGGCAAAACATGCAAGATCACTAACAACAGTCATTGTTTCAGTCAGTGAAAACAAAAAGATTAACCTAGTGCCTACACTCCAGGAGTCAAAAGTCTAGCACACTTAAAATAGAAATACTATATAAGTGCTGAGAAAGCTAAGGAAGCACTAAAGGGTTAATAAGGTTTGGGGGTGTTATAAAAATAATACACTGAATTTATCATCCAATCCATATTTTGCAATTTCTTCCAAAGACAGCATGAGCTGTCAAATGCACTTAGCTAATAATATGATAAAAATAAGAATGGCTTTTAAATTACACATTCTTAAAACCAAGGCCTAAAAATCGCATAGACCAGGAAACTACAGCATAAAAAAGGTTTAGAAGACCCTATAAATTAAATCAGATACTTGAACCTACCTTCTAACTTCTAGTCACCTCATTTCCCTAGGGAAACAATTTTTTTTAAATAAATCATGATATGAATGTGATGTGCTCAGCCATATTTTTTCCTATCTATACATATATTCACAATCCATACATGGGTTTTATTTTTCTATTTAAGTGGCTCCTCAAAAAACTAAAAAGCTATTTCCTAATAAATAAAACTTGACTTAACACAAGACTTCTAATTTCCTTATTTGTAAAAAGAACTAATAATTACAAAATCTGTGCTTTGTGAAATTCACATTTGGACTCTTTGATCCAACCATTCCTCCTGTGGTAATAAAGAAATCAACACAATAACTCCTAAGATGCTACCTTATAATTATCCCATCCTAAAAAAATGAAGATACTGTCATCTCTTTGATATTACCCAGAATACAAACCCCAGAAATGAGTCTCTGGCATATATTCACTGCCTTACTGAAATGCTCATTTGGAACACTAGAGACCCCGTAAACCACAGCTCAACCTTATTACCTGTTAATTCATATTCTCTCACAACTATACGACAAAAGGCTGACACTACCCACTTAGCCTATCACTACTGGTTGTCCGCCAGTCAGTATTAAAGTGGTTTTCTAATTTATTACTTTGTTCTCAAATTTAACATAAGATATTAAGAAGCACTGAGACAGCAATAAAACTCGAACGTATAAGAAATGAACTCAAGTTTGAGTGCGTAACTGTGAATCATTATTTTTTGTAACATGGTCTCAACAGTTAAATTTTTAGACAGCGACGTGATCATAAACATGATGTAATATGAGAACTGGTTTCTAAACTCAAAATTTCGAGAATTTTCCCAATCTCAAATTCCTCAAAGACAAGAGCACAGTACAGGTGTTTGTTGTAATCCACTGGAAGCACAATATCCTTACTCAAAACTGAAAACAGTAAAGACTTTAGAAAGTCTAGTCAACTTTTCCTAAGGTCTCTTCTGGTCCCAACAATAGTCCTCTACACCAACTTCTACTTTCTAAGGTTTAAACATCCAACTGATATTAGTGGATTCCACATTATTTAGCTTCTAGAAATGCTTCCCTCAAATCCTCAAACTAAGAAATTTAAAACATGAGGTATTAAATTTTAAGAGAAAAATTAATTTAAAAATCTTTTTCATAATTTCCAGAAATATACAAATCAATTTTTGGTTAGAACAGAAATTTCCAACTCTTCTACAGTTTACTTTTTCAAATTGCTGAAAAACTATTCAAATGCTGAGTAAATAACCAAATTACAAGAACAGTGGGGAATTGGTATTCGATTCTGAATTATATCCGTAAATTACAAATTTTTAGTAATTTTAAAAATCGCACTTCAGTCTTCACTAAAATATTTTCTCCTTCAAACTGTTTTTGTATAGTGTGATGCAAAATTTCCTTTAATCCAAAGAAGTCTAAAAAATATTCCTCCACTGTTTTCCTACATGTACGTCTAAAAAATATTCACATTTCTGCTTCCTCTGAAATGGAGGTCATTAATTACGTAAAAAATAAAAATATTTTCGAATTGTAATGGAAAGTACAACTATACCCATTCTCCTTTAGTTGATGACACTATAATTATTCAATGTACAAAATCAAAAGGAAAAGACCAGTAATGCCTAAAAAAAAAAACTAACCAAAATAAAAAGTTAAATTTTATATAATTCACTTTCTGTATAATCCTCCCCAATATAAGCCAATTAATGCTATCTAAGAAACGAAATGGAGAAGCTCATGGGGTATTTTCTATTGGGTGATGTGTTTACTCGTCCAGAATGTTGCAGGAGAAAGTAGGTGTTCCACTAGATGAACTCTTTCAGTTCTAAGATTCCTAATCTGTGTGCAAGATGTGAAAAATAACGGACGAAAACATTTTGCCCTTCAATTAATCGATCTGCCTTCATTCCCATCCTAACTGCACGTACGGTGACAAAAAAAAAGTTCTCTCTCCCCTTTCTCTGCAGTGATTTCACGAAACCCTCGTTAACAAAAGGCACGGAAAATATGCACAGGTGGGATAAAAAGGGGAGTGGCTGAAGCCAGGCAGCGCTCGGGACAGCGCCCCCACTGCCCTGCCGCTCCGCGGCACCTGAGAAGTCACTGCCCTCCACACCTCCACCCTTCCGCAGTGGCGTCGCCAGCGAATTCTCCGACCTATTACCGCTCACCAGAACCTTGGCCACACTGGGCATTGTCTGGAGCCTCTAGCGCCCAAGAAAGGCGAGGAAGAAAGAGAAAGGCAAGGGGAGAACGAGTCACAATAAAGAACCACGGAAGGGGAAGGAAGTAAAGCAATCGGGAAGCCGTACGCTCCTTTTGGCAAAACTGGCTTCCCTACCGATCAAACAATTTAATTCAGATCCCAAAAGACAACCCTGGCCCAAGGTAGTAGCGGTGGGTGGCCCAGTCGGAATCCCGAAGCCAACCGGGTCGGGATCCCCGGTGAAGGGGTAGAGGGCGTGTGGGTTGGGCCTGGCTGGCCGGAGGCCGGGCTTCGAACAAAGCCGCCCGGCTCCCCCTACCTGGGCGAGGGCGGTGGGCGGCGCCTCGCGGCTACCCGCGCCGCCTCGAGTCGGCGACGCCCTTGCCCCGGGGGCCCCAGCCGGGCGGGGGGCCGCTGCCGGCCCCCTTCTGGCCAGGGAACGGCGCCCCTGAGGGACAATGGGGTCCCCTCCCCCGCCTCCAAGCAGGGAGATACAAAGGCTGAGAAGTGCGGCCCGGCGCGGAGCCAGGCGTCCGGAAAGTGAGGGACGCAGGACGGCAGAGGATGGCGGCGGGCGCGGGAGCCGCCGGCCGCTCCGCCTCGCTGTCCAAGGCGCTGTCCTCAGCCCCCTCGCGGCCGCAGAGGCGGGAGCGCGGACCGCAGCCCCGCAACGCCCGGAGGAGCGCTACGGCGTCTGCACACAAAGAGGAGCGGGACGCCCAGCCTCCGCCAGCGCCAGGGGCGGGGACCGCCAGCGCGCCCTAGCACCCGACGGTCCGCGGCGCCCGCCTAGCCCGCGCCCCTCGGGGGCCGACGGCCGGACGCGCGAGTGACCCTCGCTCGGACTCACCCACAGCTCCGTGCCCCAGCTCATGGCGGAACTTGAAGACTCCCACCGCCTGGCTGACCCGCTGTCCGTCCGTCCGTCCGTTGGCCCCGCCGTCGGTCTGTGTGACCTTCCGCTGGCTGGCCGGCAGGCTCACGGCTCCGCTGCTCTGCCTCCGAAGGTGCCGCCACCGCCGGGTTCCCCAGTGAGTGGGAAAGACGCGACTGGAGGAGCAGCCGCCGACGCCGCGTCCCCGCCTCCCGGAGCCGACAGGGAGGGGGCCCGCGCGGAGGGAAGGCGGGCGCCGAGCGGGGAGGGGGCGGGGCGCGGTGCACCCTGGGATCGCGGCGGATCTGCGCTTGTCCAGCGGCCGCCCGCTGGGCCCCTGCGAAGGCGTCCCTGTTAGCCGCCCTGTTCCCGCTCGCCGCTCGGGGCTCCCATAGCCCTACCGCCGCCGCCATTCGGACCTCTGTCTCCAAGAAGGAGAGGGAGAGAAGGAAAGACGCCCATCGCCCCGCTCTGCCCTGAGACCCCTTGGAAGAGGCAACTCCAGTTTCCCGCCCTTCCTGCCTCTTGGGTCCACTTGAGAGAAACCCTGACATGGAACCTAATGCAAATCCTTGAATATAGACTGTGGAGAGTTGTGCTTTTTTTTTTTTTTTTACGTGTCGAGAGATAAGGTTATCTTGGGAATCACTAAAATATGTAGTGATTGAACGTCAAATGTGAACGCACCGCCCCCGAATCTGTTTTTAATAAAACATCTTAATTTTCTAAGTTCTATCAGAAAAACCACAAAAAGGGGCAGATCTTTCAGCATTCACTTTGGGATGTTGCCGTGACACGAGATGGAAGACGTGGACAAATTTGAGCCTACCTGTCACCTACAGGAAACGAGTTCCGAACTTGCCCCATTTCTGGAATGGACACCTAGTGTGTGGCGGTGGGACGGGAGACAGTTTACTCCCCGCAGCGCAAAGAGCTTTTTTGCGGTTTCAGAGTACCAAAACCTTGGAGACCGGTCCACCATTTCTTTTTACCCTGGAGTTACTTCCCGGCCTTTCTGAGCAATCATTAACTGCGGGCAGTAAGTTTGGCTGGTGCTAGTAGATCAAGTACGCTTAGCAACTCCCTATTATATGACTTAGCATGACTTGCTTATCTCCTAAACACACACGCACGCACACACACATACACACGCTTCAGCTCAGTCACTTGAAGTGTGCTCCCAAGTGTCGTGACAGCTGAGTTTCTTAAGTTCTCCCAACCTGCGTGTCATCAATCAGAACGGCCCCTTAAACGGCCCTTGCTCAGTTGCCCCAATTTCTCCTCTTCAGTCGTTGTCCCTTCCTAGCTTGGCTCCCTCTTGGGATTGAGGCAAATCGACTGAGCGCCCCTGACAGTCCAGCCACCACTCTTGTAAATTATTTCCACCCTTCTCTTGAGTCCAACCTGAGCACACAAATATCCTCTCCTAAGTGGACAATGGCCAATTTTTAAGTGCTTAAGTGTGCCATTCAATGAAAAGGCTGTGAAGCACTGACTAAAACTCTTACCAATATTTTACTATACTGCCTCTATTTCAAATAGAATTCCTTCAAGGTTTTTAATATCACTTAACAATGCTATCCACCTCTCCTCTCTCTTCCTCTCACTCACTAGCCATCATGAATGTATTCAGCAATTACAAGTAACATTTATTAGTAAAGGAAAATATATTAAGTTCAATCTCATTATTTAGAACCATTCCAAAACTAAAATTTATTGTGTCTAACTATTGTCATAGTTAAGACATATGGAGCATAATTTAAACCAAAATTACATGCTTTCCCTTTAAAAAGTAATCTACCATTCACATTAAAGATTATCCTCAACCATACTGTTGACACTGATTTCCTAAATGAGTATAAACTCTAATATCCCAGGTGAACATTTTTCTTCTTCCAAAGTTTCTGAACAGAACTCCACACTAGGTTTTTGACCATCATATTCAGATAAAATTTCCATTATCCTACATTACTATAAAATTTAAATATGATTCACATAACCAACTTAAATAATCCCTTTTAAATACTTGCAACTTAAAAATTCATACTAAAATTCACTGTTTTACTTCAACAGTCTTTAAACAAAAATGATTAAAAAGAAAAACACAACAAAAGAATAAATATATTTTGTTATAACTAATAATTTTATTTCTTTATGTTATAAACATTTAGCTAATGCCCTTTCTAGTTTCAAATTTTGACAGGCATAAATTCCTTAATTCCTTTATTAAACCAGATTGTGAAACATAGTTTTTCACTGCTGCATTCTGGAATATAGAGTAATTTGCTAGTCCAAATACATCAAACTCCAAACATAAATCAATCTCTTAAGATTAAATTTTTCAAAAGTTCATTCCATATATAAAGTTAGTAACATCTTAAGCCCTTTTTTGAAAAGTGTTCCCGAAGTAAAAATAAAGCTTCAGGAGTGCAGAAAGCTTTTCTTACCATGTATGTATCAATGGCCCATCCATACATGGTTCCCGAGAATTTCCACTATTGAAAGGAAATAATCTTTAGCATAAACAATAGCCACTGTTCTCTCGTCGTTCAAATATCTTAAGACTCTTAAAACTAAAACTGTAGCAGCAATATACACAAATAGAATCATTATCTGCGTAGGTAGTCCAGAACAATGAAACTAAAACAATTTTAGGCAGAATAGCAAGGCAACAAACTTGGCACCTCCGTTTTAATACTTCAAATGGGGCACCGTACCAGAAACTGGATCATACTAGAATACTGATCCATGCCAACCAAATGAAGAATGGCACTGACTAGTTAATAGTCATCACTACTTTCTGCACTGCCAGTTTCCCTAACCGAGAATTGGAAGAAATTCAAAATTTCTAGAGCATAATTTAAGGTGGCTCACTGAAGAAAAAGAAAGAAAACCATCTACTATTTTGTCTGTGGGGATTCTACTCTCCATTGTTGTATCTAGTTAAAGCATTTTATATAATTCCTCTAATGAAACAACGAAAAGAAATAAGTAAAACAAAAAATTCTATGTAAATCAAATGGAATAGATCTGTTTAAAGACATAACTCATTTCTTCTATAGTGATTGGTTCTTTCCCCCCGGTTATTACAGAACTGTGCAACTTTAAAAGCATTTAGGTATTTAAATTTAGATAAGATTCTTTTTAGAGCCAGGAAACCTGGTAGAACAAAAGTTAGAGATATCTTCAGGTTTTTACTGCACCTTCCCAAACCCATTCAAAATTTCCACTAATTAAATTCTTAAAGTATTCCTATGGTTGATTTGTTTGTTTTCTGGGATTTTTTGCCCTGTTGTTGACAAATTTCATGATACACACATCAATTAACAAAAAGAACACTTAGTTCTCTATTTTCTTCTATGAAATCCAATCAAGTGTATCATATGCACTTACAGGAATAACTCCAGTTTTTAAAGGCTCACAAGAGCCAATTGTTAAGTTTTCAGGAATTTTGCAAACAGGTTGTTAAAAATGTTAGCTTGGTGTTATTCATGGTGAGAGTATTTACACCATAGAAACTGGCAAATGCTACAAATGCTGGTTGTTTTCCCATCGAGAACTAATTGCTAAATATCAGCACACCACTGTCTAAATCCTATGCAGATTAACAGTAAAGGAAATGCAAATGTACCTTTACCTACTAGTGAGAAAAATTATGAAATGGAATGATAAAATTTAATTTTACTGAGTCCATTTAGATGTATTTGGGATACTCAGAGTCTAACATCATAATTTTTTAGAATCATACCCATTATGGTAATCCATGATTCTATGTCTTCACACAGGATTCTAGTGTTTGTCACTTGATATTTATTACATGTTATTGATTTACTTAAAAAGTTATAAATCACAATTTTGCATCCTCTATGTCAGGATTCTATAATACCTATAAATTAGTGATTAATACTATTTTTGTTGATAATAAAGATGATTTAGATAAATAATCAATAACAAAAGTTATCTCTAGGCTGGTTCTCTTCATGCTTGTCCAAACCTAGTTAGCTAAGCTTTTAATCCTTTTTTTAAAACCTAAAATAGCTCAGACTTTAGCCTATTTCAAACTTTTTAAAAGATGACCTACTATATGTAAATTCAAGGTATTTTTCTTATTTTAGTGACCACTTCATTATAACAATATAGTTTATTCCATTAAATGAAATGGTAAATTAAAGCCACTCACTTTTAAATAATATTTAGATATCCAATTTCAGGTTAACTATGACTATTTGGCTTTATCCTGAAGAGCCCATTCGTATAAGTATAATCTACATCATCTCTAATGCAGGGCATTCTAGGAAGAATTAGTTGGAATAGCTTTCAACAACCAAGATTTCTATAGGGTTGCAAGGTATAGCAAATAAAAATACAGGACTTCTAATTAAATTTGAAGTTCAGATATTGCAAATATTAAATGGAACATACCATACTTCTACAAAAATACTATTTATCAAATTTCGACTTAACTGTGAATCCTGGATTTTATCTGGCACTATCGTAGATTAAACACCCTAGGTCAGGGACTCTTAATCAGATAAATCTAGACAACGGGTTTGAAGGAGTTGATGAACACCTAAATTTGGCTGTAAAAGATTTTCAAAAGAAGTGTGTATGTCTATATTTTTTCTGAGGAATGAACAGAGGCCTAGTTGTTTTCTTTTTTTTATTAAGGTATCATTGATATACTCTCTTATGAAGGTTTCACAAGAAAAACAATGTGGTTATTACATTCACCTTTATTATCGAGTCCCCCCAATACCCCATTGCAGTCACTGTCCATCAGTGTAGTAAGATGCCAAAGAGTCCCCATTTGTCTTCTCTGTGCTACACTGTCTTCCCCGTGACACCCCCCACACCATGTGTACCAATCATAACACCCCTCAAACCCCTTCTCCATCCCTCTCCACTCACACTCCCCCACCTCTCCCTTTTGGTAACTGCTAATCCCTTCTTGGAGTCTGTGAATCTGCTGCTGTTTTGTTCCTTCAGTTTTGCTTCCTTGTTATACTCCACAAATGAGAGAAATCATTTGGTACTTGTCTTTCTCCGCATGGCTTATTTCACTGAGCATAATACCCTCTAGCTCCATGCATGTTGTTGCAAATGGTAGGATTTGTTTCTTTCTTATGGCTGAATAGTACTCCACTGTATATATGTATCATCTCTTCTTTATCCATTCATCTACTGATGGACACTTAGGTTGCTTCCATATCTTGACTATTGTAAATAGTGCTGCATAAACATAGGGGTACATATGTCTTTTTGAATCTGAGATCTTGCATCCGTTGGGTAAATTTCTAAGGGAGAATTCCTGGGTCAAATGGTATTCCTATTTTTAGTTTTTTGAGGAACCCCATATTGCTTTCACAATGGTTGAACTTGTTTACATTTTCCCACCAGCAGTGTAGGAGGGTTCCCCTTTCTCCACATCCTCTCCAGCATTTGTTGTTCCTAGTCTTTTTGATGTTGGCCATCCTAACTGGTGTGAGGTGATATCTCATTGTTGTTTTAATTTGCATTTCCCTGATAATTAGCAATGTGGAGCATCTTTTCATGTGCTTGTTGGCCATCTGAGTTTATTCTTTGGAGAAGTGTCTGTTCATATCCTCTGCTCATTTTTTAATCAGGTTAATTGCTTTTTGGGTGTTGAGGCGTGTGAGTTCTTTATATATTTTGGATGTTGAACACTTGTTGGATATGTCATTTACAAATATATTCCCCCATACTGTAGGAGGCCTTTTTGTTCTGCTGATGGTGTCCTTTGCTGTACAGAAGCTTTTAAACTTGATGTAGTCCCCTTTGTTCATTTTTTATTTTGTTCCCCTTGCCCTAAGAGATGAATTCAGGAAAAAGTTGCTCATGTTTATATTCAAGATATTTTTGCCTATGTTTTCTTCTAAGAGTTTTATGATTTTATGATTTACAATCAGGTCTTTTATCCATTTTGAGTTGACTTTTCTGTATGGGGTTACACAATAATCCAGTTTCATTCTCTTGCATGTAGCTGTCCAGTTTTGCCAACATCAGTTGTTGAAGAGGCTGTCATTTCCCCATTGTATATCCATGGCTCCTTTATCATATATTAATTGATCATATATGTTTGGGTTTATATCTGGGCTCTCTAGTCTGTTCTATTGGTCTAAGGGTCTGTTCATGTGCCAGTACCAAATTGTCTTGATTACTGTAGCTTGGTAGTAGAGCTTGAAGTCAGGGAGCTTAATCCCCCCAGCTTTATTCTTCCTTCTCAGGATTGCTTTAGCTATTCAGGGTCTTTTGTGGTTCCATATGAATTTTAGAACTATTTGCTCTAGTTCATTGAAGAATGCTGTTGTTATTTTGATAGGGATTGCATTGAATCTGTAGATTGCTTTAGATAGGATGGCCATTTTGACAATATTAATTCTTCCTATCCATTAGCACGGGATGTGTTTCCATTTATTAGTATCTTCTTTAAGTTCTCTCATGAGTGTCTTGTAGTTTTCAGAGTATAGGTCTTTCACTTCCTTGGTTAGATTTATTCCTAGGTATTTTATTCTTTTTGATGAAATTGTTTTCCTGATTTCTCTTTGTGCTAGCTCATCGTTAGTGTATAGGATTGCAACAGACTTCTGTGTATTCGTTTTGTATCCTGCAAATTTGCTGAATTCAGATATTAGATCTAGTAGTTTTGGAGTGGATTCTTTAGGGGTTTTATGTACAATATCATGTCATCTGCAAACACTGACAGTTTGACTTCTTCCTTGCCAATCTGGATGCGTTTTATTTCTTTGTGTTGTCTGATTGTCATGGCTAGGACCTCTAGAACTATGTTGAATAGTAGAAGTCGGGAGAGTGGGCATCCTTGTTTTGTTCCCAATCTTTAAGGAAAAGCTTTCAGCTTCTCACTGTTAAGTATGATGTTGGCTGTGTGTTTGTCATATATGGCCTTTATTATGTTGAGGTACTTGCCCTCTATACCCATTTTGTTAAGAGTTTTTATCATGAACAGACATTGAATTTTGTTGAATGCTTTTTCAGCATCTATGGAGATGATCATGTGGTTTTTGTCCTTTTTGTTGATGTGGTAGATGATGTTGGATTTTCAAATGTTGTACCATCCTTGCATCCCTGGAATAAATCCTACTTGATCATGATGGATGATCTTTTTGATGTATTTTTGAATTCAGTTTGCTAGTATTTTGTTGAATATTTTTGCATCTATGCTTATCAGGGATACTGGTCTGTAATTTTCTTTTTTTGTGGTGTCTTTGTCTGGATTGGTATTAGAGTGATGCTGGACTCATAGAATGAGTTTCGGAGTATTCGCTCCTCTTCCACTTTTTGGAAAACTTTAAGGAGGATGGGTATTAGGTCTTCACTGAATGTTTGATAAAATTCAGTGGTGAAGCCGTCTGTTCCAGTGATTTTCTTCTTAGGTATTTTTTTTGATTACCAATTCAATTTCGTTGCAGGTAGTTGGTGTGTTCATATTTTCTGTTTCTTCCTGGGTCAGCCTTGGAAGGTTGTATTTTTCTAGAAAGTTGTCCATTTCTTCTAGGTTATCCAGTTTGATAGGATATAATATTTCATAATATTCTCCAATAATTCTTTTTATTTCTGTGGTGTCCATAGTGATTTTTCCTTTCTCATTTCTGATTCTATTTATGTGTGTAGACTCTCTTTTTTTCTTGATAAGTCTGGCTAGGGGTTTACCTGTTTAGTTTATTTTCTAGAAGAACCAGCTCCTGCTTTCATTGATTCTATTGTTTTATTCTTCTCGATTTTATTTATTTCTCCTCTAATCTTTACTATGTCCCTCCTTCTACTAACTTTGGGCCTCATTTGTTCTTCTTTTTCTAGTTTTGTTAATTGTGAATTTAGACTGTTCATATGTGATTGTTCTTCTTTCCTGAAGTAGGCCTGTATTGCAATTTACTTCCCTCTTAGCACAGCATTCGCTGCATCCCACAGATTTTGCAGTATTGAATTATTGTTGTCATCAGAGGCCTAGTTTTTATAAGTGTATCTTAATGATGGTTTGCTACAAAATCTTTTGGAGAGATTTTAAAAATCTGTCTGAGAAGGTTCACAATAGTGGGTAGAGGATGTTATCACTTTTCTTGAATAGAGGTAGGAATTTTTACTATGTGTTTACATATACAGAACACCTCTAGAAGGACACACAAGAAACTAGAAATAGTGGTTACCTCTGGAGAGGGGAGCAAGGAGAATGGAGAGAGACGTCTTACTTTTCACTAATACTCTTTTGCACCATTTAATTTTATTACACCATCCATGTACTATCTATTTAAAAGAGCTCAAAATTACATAAATAACAACAGTGTCTAGGCTTTACTTTAGGCCTATTAAATTAGAATTTCTAAATTTCCAGAGTAGGGCCGTAATATCCAGTATTTGTATTTGTTTTTTTTTTTAACTCCACAGTGTATTTTGATTGTATATTGAAATAACACACATACTGTTCTAGGGCATTTGCCAAAAAAAACCCAACAAACTACAAATACACATTCTCCACACTCAAACACATACCATCCCTTGTATTTCCCAGGAAAGATGCAGGAAAATGAACGACTCACTTCAAGTTATGCTGGAGAGGTTCTGTATAGAACTGATAGGGGGTGAGTCAGAGCAACCTACACTTAGGAGTGTTAAAACAGGAAACTGCTCAGTGTTTAGGTTGAAGACTCAGGAGAATGGCCTTGTAATTAATGTTTTGGCCACTGAAGTACACAACATGGGGTAACAGAGCAGTTGCTTCTCTCTCTTATATGTAATCTGCCTTTTCTGCACTTCTAGTGGGTGAGGCCAGAAGTTTTCACTCCTGGAAATTCTTCCTAGTGTCCTGGCATCATAGGAACTTGCCCAGCCTGGTTCAGGGATGCACCGCCCCATCTGCTCAGTCCTCATCCTACCCACTACCCAGCAAATGTCATTCAGTGTTCAAGGAATGACTACAATTCTTCAGGATTAAATCTGGAAAAAGAAAACATGCCCTCAGCTGAGTATGCTAGAGCAGTACCTGAGTCATTCTGAAATCAGCCTGAAGAAATGGCATCTCTTCTCCTATGCTCTCCATTTCAGCAAAATTAGCAGCAAAGGATTTCTTCATAGCCAAACATGTAATCTGAGAAAAAATAAATTTTTATTCCTTTTTTATAGTGTTCTATTTATGGTCCATTGTGTCCAGAAGAAAGGAATGCCACAAATGAAATGACTGTACCACAATTTATGCAGTGCATTTGGTTTCATTCACAAAAACAACTCTGGACATTATTATGGACCCTAGAAATGTATTTTAGAAAATAGTGTCTGATGTTCTTCTGTTAACACTAGTCCTGGAGCCTCTTGGAGATTCTTCCTCTAAATTAGATAATTTCTGAGGTCATTATTTCATTTACTCTTTGGAAAAGGGTGGTCCAAATTTCCCTTGATGATCTGAAATACTTTATTGGTTAAAAAGATCCAGTATGGTCACCTTAAAATCCCTAAACTGGCATTTCTAATAAAAATAAACATTTCAGAATTTAAAATTTTGTATTTTCTCTAGAACATCAACATTCAAGACGCTTCACCATTTGGCCTCTCACTACCTCTCCACCCATGCCTCACCCCTCACTGCCATTGCTTCTAAACTCCAGCCATTTCCAACTACACTTGGTCCCATGACTGCCTGGGTACCTTCTCGTGCCTCTATGCTTGTGTTCCTCTCCGTCTGGTTAACTATTACCAGTTCGCAGGGACTCACCTCACGTGTGATGACTCTGAGAAGTTTTCTGTGCATCTTCTTTTCCCTCTTCTCTCCTCTCCTGACTCTACTTGGTGCTCCTTTGTAAATGTTCTTATTGTTCTTGGTCCCCACCTCCAAGCAGGTAATTCAAATAAGCTTTACTTGTCTGTCTTTGAGGACAGGACTATTCCTAGCACAGAATAGGTACTCAATATTTGCAAGTGAATATAAAAGCTTCCCAGGTAATAAATCAAAATTTACTTTCTACATAGCTTTAAAGTTGACTAGAGATGTAGGTAAGTCACATTTCTGGGACTGATTTTCATATCTTTTTACTTCATATATCTATACCCATTCTTAACTTACTTGCTTTCAAATTAGCAATAAATTAGAATTAAAATATGATTTAAAAGAAATCTTAAAATGGAAATTATTTATTAATGTTCTTAATTATACTTTTTTGTATAGAAGGTGAATTCCAAGAGCTAATCATTTCAGATTAGTAAAATTTACAGAAATTTTTGTAGATTTTTTAAATTAATAAATCTCCTCAAACTTGAAATTTTCCTTGAAAGTGCAAATAAAAATGGATTCAGTTAATTGCCATTTTAAAACTTGTTCAGAAATCCAGGTTGAAATTAAAAACTAATTAATAAAAGGAATTCAGAAAGATGAAAGTAACCATGACTTCCACATTCCAGGCAAAAGATCAGCAGAGGAGAGTTAAGTGCTTGGTAAAGAGTGAATAATCCACAAAAATGGAGATTTTCTAAAGTATGGAGAAAGTCCATTCAATTATGTCTCCCAAACTTCTCATCTAAACATGTTATACTTTTCTATTGTTGCTTTCCTAAAGAATTATACTTGCAGAAAAATAAATAGAAATAATCATTCTAATGTATTTTAGTACAAAAGATAACTTGGCAAGGCTTATACAGAAAGACAGCCAGAAAAGGCCATTTGTGAAAATATATAATCATAAACTTCAAAAAGCAGTAGCTAATCTACATTCAAGCATAAAAGTTACAAAGTACAGAAATAAATTTAGAATATAACACCTCTTATTTAAAAACACAATCAGACTTTTAAAATCACAAAACTTGTTTTTTTATATCTGGGGACAGGATTCACTGTTTGTTATTTCATCTTTTTCCAAGCCCACTATGAAGAGGTCGAAGTGAAAATACTTGATTTTATATTATCTTGTTTGTTTTATAACTGTTGAATGTATTCATGTTTCCCCAGCTTGATGGTAATATCTTCAAAGGTTTGGATCAAGTCAGTCACCAGGCAGGTTAATACAAGCTTTGAGATTGATTAATTGATTTTAAAGTGTCAGCAGGATCATCTCTAAGCCTATATAATCTGCTTTACTTCAGGCAAATTGTTTACCCTTTAATTTAAATTCCTCCCAAAAAGGAGAGTTTTTAAATCCCCAGAAAGTGCAATACAGTTTCATAATGATGAAATTTCCCATTATAATTAAATGTGTTCAGGTTTTTCAAAACCATACAACTGTCTACATATTAAAGTATTTTCATGAGATTTTTTAATGGCTTTTTTTTTCCAGAAAAGCTCTACCAAATGATGAACTTTGTTCTACTATACGGTATATCTGATATATATTGGATATGCTCTACTTTCCAGAAATCTGATACAACTTTAAAAAATCTGAACATGAAACACCCATGTTGATACTGCAGAGTAGGAAAGACAGCCTCTTCAACAAGTGGTGTTGCTTCAACTGAATACCCACATGGAAAAAAAGGAATCTTGACCCCTTGCTCATATGATGCACAAAATTCAAATCCAGGTAGATTTTAGATCTAACTGTGAAAATTAATATAGTGAAACTTCTAGAACATCCATATGAGATTATCTTTAAAACTTGGTGTAGGCAGAAATATTTTAAACAATACAAAAAGCACTCATCATAAAGGAAAAGTTGATAATTAGAGCACATTAAACTATATCAAAAGTGCTTTTAAGAGAGTGAAAAGGCTAGTACAGAATGGGAGAATATATTGGCAATACATAAAGGACTCAGCAAGAATATGTAAAGAACTCCTACCAAACAATAAGATAGACCATGTGATAGAAAAGTGGCAAAATAGATGAATCAGTACTTCACATAGTCAAATAGTCTATAAAATGCATTAGAAAGTGTTTAACCTTATTGGATATCAGAGAAATACACATTAAAACCCCAATGAAATATTACTACATATCAGAATGACTAAAACTAAAAAGAATGTAATACCAAATGTTGATGAAGCTGTGGAACAATGGAAATTCTCACACACTGCTGGTAGAAGCGTGAACTGATACAACTTCAAAGAACTATTTGGCAATATCACATGGTATATGACCCCAAAATTCTACTCCTAGATGTATATTAAAAGGCAATACATTCATATGTGCACCAAAAGGCATGTACAAGATGTTCACAATAGCAATTATTCACAATAGCCGAATACTGAAAACACCCAAATTTCTGTCAGCAATAGAATGGACAGAGATACATTCACAGAATAAAATACATTACCACAAAAAAAGAATAAATATATATCTTCAAGCAAAAGTAACAAAAATATTGAGTGAAAGAAGCCAACACAAGGAATATACAATATATAATTACATTTATAAAGTTTCTCAAAACAGGAAAACCTAAATGATAATGTTTGAAGTCAGGATAATGTTCATCCCTTGGGAGGAGGAGGGTGATGATTGGGAGGGAGCACAAGACGGTCTCCTGAGACACTGGCAATGTGCTTTCATTTTACCTGGGTGAAGTTTACACAGGGGTTTTCACTTTGTGATGATACTACAAACTGGTGGTACTTAGATTTGTGCATTTTGTATATCTTCACAAATATATTTATATTAAAGATACTTTACACTTCACTTTTAGAAAATTAATTAAAAAAAAACTGATTTCTTAGGGGTAGTTATTTACCTGGTTGAATAACTCTGGTTTTCAAAAGGACTGCTGGATCATTTACAGTGTAAAAGGAATGTTGGATCAATTACAAAATCCTTCAATTTTCCCAGAACTTTTCAGAAATACATCTACTGAAAAACGTAAGTTGCATCTATGCAAATCATTATTAAACGTGCAATAAGGGAGTTTAATCATTGCATTGGTTTTGACTGCCATCTAATGGCAAGAATGCTGCATTACATAGAAGCAAACTCCCTGCAGTGAACAAAGGAACATTGACTACAAAAGAATATTGGCTGCAATTTGCAGGACTGCTCTTCTGTAGAATTTGTTTTCTGCAAATAGCAGGTAAATCTTTGGACATGATGTATACATTAGGTATAATATTAGGACATAATATGAATATTGTGACATTCATTTAGGATTGTTAAATCTGATATAAAACAGAATTTCCATTTCTTTGTGTAAGAATTTCATGACTCTTGCAATTTTTATTCTTTCTCTGGACCATACTTTATACTCCTTACAGATTATAGGCTCACTAAGTACAGCGAATATCAGTCAGCAACACAATATATATTTGTTACCATGAAAATCCAAAAGGAGATACAGAATTAATAAGTTATATATCAATTCCTTGAACATAAGGAGTGTTCAGTCAAAAGCATTAGATTAATGTGTTGCTTAAAGCAACCTACTTGGACCCTAGCTTTTCAGTGGGATTTTGAAAGCAGGGGCCTATTTGAAATTGCTATCATATGACCTAGAAGTTACATGAACTGTGATGAAACCTACAATTAAAAGAGAAAGGTAGAGATTTTGTAGGTGAGAATTCTGAGAATAAGCATTTTTTAAGACTCAAGTATTAACTAGATATTTTTGAAAGCAAAGAGGAATTTCTTTAAGCAGAGCTCTCAGAAAGAAGCTTTAAGATAGCTAGCACCTTTTTGGGGAATTTCAGCAGCTTCTATGGAAACCCAAAAAATGGAGAGAAAATTGGAAAAGAGGACATTTTGTTACATTTCTTTTAGTACACTGCTCTTCATCAACTCCAGTAGGACTACCAAGTATCCGACATGAAGTTTCAGCCTCCAGCAAAATACTCCTATCCCTTATATTTAATCCAAACAGAACTAATTTTTTGTTTGTATTAACAGCTTTACTGAGGTATTAATTGACATATAACAAACTGTCCATATTTAAAGGAATATATACATATATATCAAACCACCACAACAATCATGATAATGAATATATGCCTCAACCCCAACAGTTTCCTCATGACCATTTCTAACCCAAACCTTCCTCCCTCTATCCTGCTCTCTCCCGAGGCATCCACTGATTTGCTCCAGATCATTATAGATGAATTTGTGTTTTCTGGAATTTTACATAAGTGGAATCATGATATGTGTGTTCTTTACTCTTACTTTTTTTCTCTGTAATTATTTTGAATTCATCTGTTTTGTTGCTATATACATAGTTAATTCCTTTTTATTGTTGAGTAGTATTCCATTGTATGGGTATATCAGAATTTGTTTATCCATTCACTTTTGATGGACATTTAGGTTTTTTGTTTTACCAATAAACTATTTCTAAATATTACAAATAAGGCTGCTAGAAACATTTGTGTAAAAGAACTTGTATGAGTATGTACTTTCATTTATTTTTCCTTGCACTGATTACCTAGAAGTGTTTGGAAGGCTGAATCATTACCTACCAAAAATGTCCACATCCTAATCCCTAGAACCTCTGTATATGTTACCTTATATGGCAAAAGGTACTTTGCAGAGGGGGATTAAGTTAAGGATTTTACAATGGGGAGATTATCTTGATTACCCAGTTGAGCCCAAGGTAATCACAAGTATCCTTATAGGAGGGAGGCAGTAGAGTTAGTCAGAAAGAAGATAAAGCGACAATGGAGCAGAAGACAGAGGTGAGAAGATGCTACGCTGCCGGCATTGAAGATGGCAGCTGGGCCCATGAGCCAAGGGATGCTGGCAGCTCCAGAAACTGGAAGACAAAAAAAATAATTCTCCCCTGCAGTCTCCAGAAGGAACCAGCCCTGCCAACACCTTGACTTTGGCCCAGTTAGATTGATTTTGAACTCCTGAGTTCTCAAACTGTAAAATAATAAACATGGGTTGTCTTAGATCACTAAGATTGTGGTAATTTGTTACAGCAGCAATAGAAATAATGTAATAGAATATAATGGCTAGATATATTGTAGGTTTAAATTTTTAAGAACTTTCAAACTGTTTTCAAAATAGATTGTACTATTTTAAGTTCCCACTAGCAGTTGCTTCACAGGCTCGCCAATGCTTAGCGTTATCAGGCTTTAAAATTTTTACATTCTAGTGGGTATATGGTAGTATCTTGTGCAGTTTTAATATGTGTTTCCCTGATGAATAATGATGTTGAGCATCATATCATGTTATTATTTGCAATCCATATATCTTCTTTGGTGAAATAACCACTTAAGTCTTTTCCCTGTTTTTAAAAACTATACTCTTAATATTGAATTATACGACTTGTTCCTATATTTTATATACCAGTTCGTTATTGAATGTATGTTTTGCCAATTTCTTCCCCAGTCCATAAAAGTGTCTTTTGAAGAACAAAAGTTTTTAACAAACAAAAAATTTTTTTTTGGTACCGTTGATGTACAATCACTTGAACAACATTAAGGTTACTAGACCCGCTATTATCAAGTTCCCCCCACATACCCTATTACAGTCACTGTCCATCAGTGTAGGAAGATGCCATAGAATCATTACTTGTCTTCTCTGTAAATACTGCCTCCCCGTGTCACCACCAGCACGCTACACTATGTGTGCTAATCATAATGGCCCTTTTCCCCCATTATCCTTCCCTTCCCACCCATCCTCCCCAGTCCCTTTCCCTTTGGTAACTGTTAGTCCATTCTTGGGTTCGTGAGTCTGCTGCTGTTTGTTCCTTCAGTTTTTTCTTTGTTCTTATACTCCACAGATGAGTGAAATCATTTGATACTTGTCTTTCTCTGCCTGACTTATTTCACTGAGCATAATACCCTCTAGCTCCATCCATGTTGTTGCAAGTGGTAGGATTTGTTTTCTTCTTGTGGCTGAATAATATTTCACTGTGTATATGTACCACATCTTCTTTATCCATTGATCTACTGATGGACACTTAGGTTGCTTGCATTTCTTAGCTATTGTAAATAGTGCTGCGACAAACATAGGGGTGCATCTGTCTTTTTCAAACTGGGCTACTGCATTCTTAGGGTAAATTCCTAGGAGTAGGATTCCTGGGTCAAATGGTATTTCTATTTTGAGTTTTTTGAGGAACCTCCATACTGCTTTCCACAATGGTTGAACTAATTTACCAAAGGAGGGTTCCCCTTTCTCCACATCCTCACCAACATTTGTTGTTGTTTGTCTTTTGGATGTTGGCCATCCTAACTTGTGTGAGATGATATCTCATTGTGGTTTTATTTTGCATTTCTCTGATGCTTAGTGATGTGGAGCATCTTTTCATGTGCCTGTTGGCCATCTGAATTTCTTCTTTGGAGAAGTGTCTGTTCAGATCCTCTGCCCATTTTTTAATTGGCTTATTTGCCTTTTGTTTGTTGAGGTGCGTGAGCTCTTTATATATTTTGGATTTCAACCCCTTATCGGATATGTCATTTATGAATGTATTCTCCCATACTGTAGGATGTCTCTTTATTCTACTGATGTTGTCCTTTGCTGTGCAGAAGCTTTTCAGCTTGATATAGTCCCACTTGTTCATTTTTGCTTTTGTTCCCCTTGCCTGGGAAGATATGTTCATGAAGAAGTTGCCCATGTTTACGTCCAACAGATTTTTGCCTATGTTTTCTTCTAAGAGTTTTATGGTTTCATGACTTACATTCAGATCTTTGATCCATTTTGAGTTTACTTTTGTGTATGGGGTTAGACAGTAATCCAGTTTCATTCTCTTACATGTAGTTGTCCAGTTTTGCCAACACCAGTTGTTAAAGAGGCTGTCATTTCCCCATTGTATATCCATGGCTCCTTTATGGTATATTGATTGACCATATATGCTTGGGTTTATATCTGGGCTCTCTATTCTATTCCATTGATCTATGGATCTGTTCTTGTGCCAGTACCAAACTGTCTTGATTACTATGGCTTTATAGTAGAGCTTGAAGTCAGGGTGTGTAATTCCCCCTGCTTTATTCTTCCTTCTCATGATAGCTTTGGTTATTTGGGGTCTTTTGTCATTCCATATGAACTTTAGAATTATTTGCTCTAGTTCATTGAAGAATGCTGTAGGTATTTTGATAGAGATTGCATTGAATCTGTAGATTGCTTTAGGCACGATGGCCATTTTGACAATATTAATTCTTCCCACCCAAGAGCATGAGATGAATTTCCATTTATTAGTGTCCTCTTTAATTTCTCTTAAGAGTGTCTTGTAGTTTTCATAGTTAAGTCTTTCACTTCCTTGGTCAAGTTTATTCCTAGGTATTTTATAATTTTTGATGCAATTGTGAATGAAATTGTTTTCCTGATTTCTCTTTCTGCTAATTCACCATTAGTGTATAGGAATGCAGATTTCTGTGTATTAATTTTGTATCCGGCAGCTTTTCTGAATTCAGTTATTAGATCTACTAGTTTTGGAGTGGATTATTTAGGGTTTTTTATGTACAATAGCACGTCATCTGCAAAGAGGGACAGTTTGACTACTTCCTTGCTCATCTGGATGCCTTTTATTTCTTTCTGTTGTCTGATTGCTGTGGCTAGGACCTCCAGAACTATGTTGAATAAAAGAGGGGAAGAGTGGGCATCCTTGTCTTGTTCCCTATCTTAAAGAAAAGCTTTCAGTTTCTTGCTATTAAGTATAATGTTGGCTGTAGGTTTGTCATGTATGGTCTTTATTATGTTGAGGTACTTGCCCTCTATACCCATTTTGTTGAGAGTTTTAATCATGAATGGATGTTGAATTTTGTCAAATGCCTTTTCAGCATCTATGGAGATGATCATGTGGTTTTTGTCCTTCTTTTTGTTGACGTAGTGGACTATGTTGATGGATTTTCTAATGTTGTACCATCCTTGCATCCCTGGGATGAATCTCACTTGATCATGATGCATGATCTTTTTGATGTATTTTTGAATTCAGTTTGCTAATATTTTGTTGAGTATTTTTGCATCTATGTTCATCAGGGATATTGGTCTCTAATTTTTTGTTGTTGTGGTGTCTTTGTCTGGTTTTGGTATTAGAGTGATGTTGGCCTTGTAGAATGAGTTTGGAAGTATTCCCTCTTTTTCTACTCCTTGGAAAACTTTAAGGAGGATGGGTATTAGGTCTTCCCTAAATGTTTTATGAAATTCAGCAGTGAAGCCATCTGGTGCAGGAGTTTTGTTCTTAGGTAGGTTTTTGATTACCAATTCAATTTCATTGCTGGTAATTGGTCTGTTCAGATTTTCTGTTTCTTTCTGCGTCAGCCTTGGAAGGTTGTATTTTTCTAGAAAGTTGTCCATTACTTCTAGATTATCCAGTTTGTTAGCATATAATTTTTCATAGTATTCTCTAATAATTCTTTGTATTTCTGTGGTATCCGTAGTGATTTTTCCTTTCACATTTCTGATTCTGTTTATGGGTGTAGACTCTCTTTTTTTCTTGATAAGTCTGGCTAGGGGTTTATCTATTTTGTTTATTTTCTCAAAGAACCAGCTCTTGCTTTCATTGATTCTTTCTATTGTTTTATTCTTCCCAATTTTATTTATTTCTGCTCTAATCTTTATTATGTCTCCTTCTAGTGACTTTGGGCCTAATTTG
This sequence comes from Smutsia gigantea, assembly GCA_032199065.1. Classification (NCBI taxonomy): domain Eukaryota; kingdom Metazoa; phylum Chordata; class Mammalia; order Pholidota; family Manidae; genus Smutsia; species Smutsia gigantea. The sequence continues at coordinate 13,124 of JAVSCE010000727.1, read as the reverse complement.
TTCTTCTTTTTCTAGTTTTGTTAATTGTGAGTTTAGACTGCTCATATGGGATTTTTCTTCTTTCCTGAGGTAGGCCTGTATTGCAACATACTTTCCTCTTAGCACAGCCTTTGCTGCATGCCACAGATTTTGCAGTGTGGAATTATTGTTGTCGTTTGTCTCCATATATTGCTTGATCTGTTTTTATTTGGTCATTGATCCATGTTAGGAGCATGTTGTGAAGCCTCCATGTGTTTGTGGGATTTTTCATTTTCTTTGTGTAATTTATTTCTAGTTTCATACCTTGTGGTCTGAGAAACTGCTTGGTACAATTTCAATCTTTTTGAATTTACTGAGGTTCTTTTTGTGGCCTAGTATATGATCTATTCTTGAAAATGTTCCATGTGCACTTGAGAAGAATGTGTATTCTGCTGCGTTTGGGTGTAGAGTTCTGTAGATGTCTGTTAGGTCCATCTGTTCTATTGTGTTGTCCAGTGCCTCTGTCTCCTTACTTATTTTCCGTCTGGTTGATCTGTCCTTCAGAGTGAGTGGAGTGTTGAAGTCTCCTCGAATGAATGCATTGCATTCCATTTCTCCTTTTAATTCTGTTAGTATTTTTTCACCTATGTAGGTGCTCCTGTGTTGAGCGCATAGATATTTATAATGGTTGTATCTTCTTGTTGGATTGACCCTTTTATCATTACGTAATGTCCTTCTTTGTCCCTTGTGACTTTGTTTTTAAGTCTATTTTGTCTGATACAAGTAATGCAACTCCTGTTTTTTTCTCCCTATTAGTTGCATGAAATATCTTTTTCCATCCCTTCACTTTTAGTCTGTGTATGTCTTTGGGTTTGAAGTGCGTCTCTTGTAGGCAGCATATAGATGGGTCTTGTTTTTTTATCCATTCAGTGACTCTGTGTCTTTTGATTGGTGCATTCAGTCCATTTACATTTAGGGTGATTATTGATAGGTATGTACTTATTGGCATTGCAGGCTTTAGATTCATGGTTACCAAAGGTTCAAGGTTAACTTCCTTACTATCTAAGAGTCCAACTCAACTCATTCAATATGCTATTACAAACACAATCTAAAGGTTCTTTTTTTCTTCCTCCTCTATTCTTTATATATTAGGTATCATATTCTGTACTCTTTGTCTATCCCTTGATTGACTTTGGGGATAGTTAATTTAATTTTTCATTTGCCTAGTAATTAGCTATTCTACTTTCTTTGCTGTGGTTTTATTACCTCTAGGGACAGCTATTAAACCTTAGGAACACTTCCATCTATAGCAGTCCCTTCAAAATACACTGTAGAGATGGTTTGTGGGAGGTAAATTCTCTCAGCTTTTGCTTATCTGGAAATTGTTTAATCCCTCCTTCAAATTTAAATGATAATCTTGCTGGATAAAGTATTCTTGGTTCAAGGCCCTTCTGCTTCATTGCATTAAATACATCATGCCACTCCCTTCTGGCCTCTAAGGTGTCTGTTGAGAAGTCTGATGATAGCCTGATGGGCTTTCCTTTGTCTGTGATCTTATTTCTCTCTCTGGCTGCTTTAATAGTCTGTCCTTATCCTTGATCTTTGCCATTTTAATTACTATATGTCTTGATGTTGTCTTCCTTGGGTCTGTTGTGTTGGGAGATATGTTCACCTCCATGCCTGAGAGACTGTCTCCTTTCCCAGATTGGGGTAGTTTTCAGCAATTACCTCCTCAATGACACTTTCTATCCCTTTTTCTCTCTCTTCTTCTTCTGGTACCTCTATAATGCGAATATTGTTCCGTTTGGATTGGTCACACCGTTCTCTCAATATTCTTTCATTCTTAGAGATCCTTTTTTCTCTCTGTGCCTCAGCTTCTTTGTATTCCTCTTCTCTAGTTTCTATTTCATTTATTGTCTCCTCCACCATATCAATCTGCTTTTCATAAACTCCATTGTGCTTTTCAATGTCCTCGACTGGAATTAATTCCTGAGTTCTTGAATATCTTTGTGTACCTCCATGAGCATGTTAATGATTTTTATTTTGAACTCCCTTTCAGGAATAGTCATGAGGTCAATGTCATTTACATCTTTCTCAGGAGTTGTATTAATAATTTTATTCTGAACCAGGTTCCTTTGGCATAGTTTGAACTTTAAAAACAAAATTCTTACATTAATCAAGATATCTTTGGCTGCAACCAACAGAACAATTGATCTACAGTTTATATTATTTTGGAAGGCTGCTCAAAACAACAGAAAATAATTTTCTCACAGTTCTGGAGGTCAAAAAGCCCAAACGAGGTATCAGCAGGGCTGGTCTCCCTCCAGAGGCTCTAGGGGAGACTCTTTCCTTACCTCTTCCAGCTTCTCAAGGCTCTGGGTGTTCCTTGGATTGTCACAGCGCAAGTCCCATCTCTGCCTCTATCTTCACATTGCCCTTCTCTCTGTGTCCATTTTCTCCTCTTCTCTGTGCATCTCTCCTCTCTGTGTTTGAGGACACTTGTCATTGATTTTAGGGCCCACCCAGATATCTACCATGATCTTAAGATCCAAATAAGGTCACACTCACAGCTTCTGGGGATTAGGACACAGAACATATCATTTTGGGGCCACCATTCAACCACATAGTGGCTTAAAGAATACAGCCATTTTAATTATCTTACATAAAAAGAAGTCTGTATGTAATAGGCGATTTAGGATTATTGTGGCCCAATGGTCTCATCAAAAAGCCAGACTCTCCATCTTCCCCCTCCACAATTCTCAGCATGTTATTTTTTGTCCTCAAGCTTGCTGCCTTATGGTTCCAAGACAGCTGCCCCAGGTCCAGGCTTCACATCCCTTACAAAAGAGTAAACATAGCAGGAAGGGAGAAAAGTAGAGATAGTGACTCCTCCTTTTAGAAAAGGAGATCTCTTCTTCAGGCCTCTACAACTTCCCTTTATGTCCTATGATGCCCAACCCAGAAGTATAAAGGAGAATGGACATGCCATGACTGCCTTTGGTCTGCCAAGACACATGTCCTGGGGCACACTGCCACACTGAGACTTGAGTTTCTATAACAAAAAAGAAGGGGGAATGCCTGTTTGGTAGGCAATTGACAACACTTCCTACAATTTCTAAATGTGTTTCCTCAAGATTACTAATAAAAAACTCACCAGCCCTTTTACCTATCAATTTACATCAATTTCTTTAACCAATATTTATAACATATACTACATTATTAGATGCTGTGACAGAAGTAGGAGCCTTAAGATCATGAAGATATCGTCCCTGTCTTCAAGTTCTTCATTGAGTTGAATAAGAGGTAAATACATGGATAATTCCAGGACAGTGTGACAAATGTTAAGAGATATGTGCACATGCAGTGGGGGAACAGAATAGATTGCAGCATGTTGAAAGGTAACCCTTAAGTTTTTGAGAAGCAATTAAACAGAGAAAAGGTGAGGGTGGGTAATGGTGCTCTAGTCAGAGAAGAGCATGTAGAAAGACAATGATGATTGGAGACCACTACAGCTATGTGGAGCTACAGACAGTTTAAGGTAGCCAGAGGGAATTGTGTGGATAGTGGGAGGCCAGGTCAAGCTAGTGAGGTGGGTGGGAGCTAGAAGAAGGGCTGTGTATGCTGAATTAAGAAAATGACACTTGATTCAAAAATCTGTGGGGAGCGATTGAAGGATTTCAATCAAAGGAATGATCAAATTAGATTCTTTTAGGATTATGCTGACAGTGTTGGATGTTTCTAATTGAGTGATTGGGTAGATGGTGGTATCATTACTAAAAAGGGCAAGTAGAAGTGGAGGAATGAGAATTAGGAAAAGATACTGAGTTCAGGTGTGTATTCTGAAGTTGAAATACCTGGCCCAAATGGATCCTTCCTTCTCTGTCTCTCTCAATCTCTACCTTCTCATACATGTAATCTGCCATGCATTGTGGACTTATAAAAATAGCTTCCGTTTTTGAGTTTTAGTTCTCTTTTTTTAAAAAAGAAAATGCCCTTGGATTAGAAAGGAATACATCAGAATGTTACCAGTGACTATCTTTGTGGTGAGATTATATGTGACTTTTTTAGAGAAACTTTTTGGTATTTCCCAATGTGAGCATTTTACACACATTTAAAGACCAAAAACAAGCAAATCTCTCAACCCTGTTTTTCATTTTTTACTCCAGAACCAGTACTTTCTTCCCTAGTCATGGCACCTTCTAGAGTAATTTTAAATAAACTCTCAAGTTTCTTATTGTCAACTAAATTTTAAATTTTCACCAATTCTTTTTTCAGTCATATTTTCAATTTCTTATCAACACATTTACCACAGTCATTTACTAATCAGTCTTTCCCCATGATTACGAAGATTCATAGGAAAAAATCTGGCCTTATTTATTTTGGCAGCCCTAGTACCTAGAGGACAGATATTTAATGAGTATTTACTGAATATAATAGCATCTTTGTGCTCCTAGCTCCTAGACAACCAGCACCTAATAAACGTTAGTGGAGCTGTATTTCAACTTTTGGCTGGTATTCTACCAAAATTATATGGTCACTGGGTGGCAGAGAAAAAATTCCATTTTCAAAAACTACAGTATCCTTTTTATCACATGCTATGTGTATTAATACATTTAAACACGCACACATTTATATGTACACATACATGATTTTTTCCCTAATAGGTTTAAAGATACTTTTACCTCTTATACCTTTCAAAGACTGCCAGGTCAGGTAGCTTTTCTAATTTACAAGAAAACTAAGGGTGAAAGTTACCCGAGTACTTCACCCAGTACTCCAGTTTGAGACAATGGTTCAAACAAGCTCTTATTTATTGGATCAAATATTCAAAGGCGTAAGACAGAAACTAAATTCTAGTCTGGGCAGAACTACGGCGACAGCTATAATTACTATGTTCCTTTCACAAGCTATGCTTATAATGCCGCATGACAGATACTGTGATGTGTCCAGCAGGGACTGGGAAACCTAGAGACTTCCTGAGACTCCCTTGCCAGCAGCGCTCCTTTATAGAGTTCTGTCAGCTCTGAGCATGTGTAAGCGACTAGAAAGTTAAAGGAAGACAGAGACATTCTTCCAGCTCAGGCAGTGGTGGTACCAGCTGATGGTTGCACCTCTTGTCCGAATGGTAGGCGTCCGTGGCCCCTGGGAGCAGCTAAACTTGGTCTCCTTGTAGTGGCTGCATGGGCAGCATGGGGGCAAATGAGCATAGTTCTTCTAAGTCACAGGCAGTACGGTTTCTTGCATGAGTCAGATTCTGCAAACAACTGTAGGTTCCAGGGAAAGAACTGGTTTGCTGTAGTTCTTCATCTCTGGGCAACACCACTTCCTTCTGCTCCTACAGTCTTTCCAACAATTTTGTTATCTGATTTCCTGTACTAACTTCCTCCTCTAAAATACCTCAAGTAGCTTCCACCTTTTTGATTAATAATATGGCCATCACATTTTTGGGGTATAATTAATGTACAATTATATGAGCAACATTATGGTTACTAGACTCCCCCCATTATCAAGTCCCCACCACATACCGCATTACAGTCACTGTCCATCAGCAAAGTAAGATGCTATAGAATCACAACTTGTCCTCTCTGTGTTATACTGCCGTCCCCGTGTCCCCCCCACACCTGACATTATGTGTGCTAATCATAATGCCCCTTTTTCTCCCTTATTCCTCCCTTCCCACCCATCCTCCCCAGTACCTTCACCTTTGGTAACTGTTAGTCCGTTCTTGGGTTCTGTGAGTCTGCTGCTGTTTTGTTCCTTCAGTTTTTTCTTTGTTCTTATACTCCACAGATGAGTGAAATCATCTGATACTTGTCTTTCTCTGCCTGGCTTATTTCACTGAGCATAATACCCTCTAGCTCCATCCATGTTGTTGCAAATGGTAGGATTTTTTTCTTCTTATGGCAGAATAATATTCCACTGTGTATATGTACCACATCTTCTTTATTCATTCATCTACTGATGGACACTTAGGTGGCTTCCATTTCTTGGCTATTGTAAATAGTGCTTCAATAAACATAGGGGTGTATATGTCTTTTTGAATCTGTGATCCTGTTTTCTTAGGGTAAATTCCTAGGAGTGGGATTCCCAGGTCAAATGGTATTTCTATTTTGAGTTTTTTGAGGAACCTCCATATTGCTTTCCACAATGGTTGAACTAATTTACATTCCCACCAGCAGTGTAGGAGGGTTCCCCTTTCTCCACATCCTCGCCAGCATTTGTTGTTTGTCTTTTGGATGTTGGCCATCCTAACTGGTGTGAGGTGATATGTCATTGTGGTTTTGATTTGCATTTCTCTGATGCTTAGTGATGTGGAGCATCTTTTCATGTGCCTGTTGGCCATCTGAGTTTCTTCTTTGGAGAAGTGTCTGTTCAGACCCTCTGCCCATTTTTAATTGGATTATTTGCTTTTTGTTTGTTGAGGTGCATGAGCTCTTTATATATTTTGGATGTCAACCCCTTATTGGATGTCATTTATGAATCTATTCTCCCATACTGTAGGATGTCTTTTTGCTCTACTGATGGTGTCCTTTGCTGTACAGAGGCTTTTTAGTTTGATATAGTCCCACTTGTTCATTTTTGCTTTTGTTTCCCTTGCCCAGGGAGATATGTTCATGAAGAAGTTGCTCTTGTTTATGTCCAAGAGATTTTTGCCTATGCTTTTTCTAAAAGTTTTATGGTTTCATGACTTACATTCAGGTCTTTGATCCATTTTGAGTTTACTTTTGTGTATGGGGTTAGACAATAATCCAGTTTCATTCTCTTATATGTAGCTATCCAGTTTTGCCTACACCAGTCATTAAGGAGGCTGTCATTTCCCCATTGTATATCTATGGCTCCCTTAATTGACCATATATGTTTGGGTTAATATCTGGGCTCTCTAGTCTGTTCCATTAGTCTAAGGGTCTGTTCTTGTGCCAGTACCAAATTGTCTTGATTACTGTGGATTTGTAGTAGAGCTAAACGTTGGGAAGTGAGATCTCCCCTGCTTGATTCTTCCTTCTCAGGATTGCTTTGGCTATTTGGGGTCTTTTGTCATTCCATATGAATTTTAGAACTATTTGTTCCAGTTTGTTGAAGAATGCTGTTGCTATTTTGATAGGGATTGCATTGAATCTGTAGATTGCTTTAGGCAGGATGGCCATTTTGACAATATTAATTCTTCCTACCCAAGAGCATGGGATGAATTTCCATTTATTAGTGTGCTCTTTAATTTCTCTTAAGAGTGTCTTGTAGTTTTCCAGGTATAGGTCTTTCACTTCCTTGGTTAGGTTTATTCGTAGGTATTTTATTCTTCTTGATGCAATTGTGAATGAAATTGTTTTCCTGATTTCTCTTTCTGCTAGTTCATCATTAGTGTATAGGAATGCACGGAATGCAACAGATTTCTGTGTATTAATTTTGTATCCTGTAACTTTGCTGAATTCAGGTGTTAGTTCTAGTAGTTTTGGAGTGGATTCTTTAGGGTTTGTTATGTACAGTATCATGTCATCTGCAAACAGTGACAGTTTGACTTCTTCCTTACCAATCTGGATGCCTTTTATTTCTTTGTGTTGTCTGATTGCCGTGGCTAGGACCTCCCGTACTATGTTGAATAAAAGTGGGGAGAGTGGGCATGGCCATCACATTTTATCTGGCATTCCTAAAACCAGAGAATGTACTATGATGGGAAAATTATTTTTCCAGATAAATTTAAAACTTTCAAAACTAGCATACCAATTTTTCTGAAAATTTTAATTGAAAGATATACAAATGGTCTTTTCTTCCTACACAGAATATTCCAGATGTAAGTTTTTCCTCCTTTCTCATTATTATCGCCATTGACTATTCACTAGTAGCTCCCTTGTTTTAGGTCCCACATTGAAGCTCTCGGGACAGATGGTGCAGAACACCAGGCTAAATTAGAACTGACCATAAGCAGACACTTGTAAGTTCAATTGCAAAAACTGTACTGTGACGGTTACAACAGATAGAGTTGATGATGACATGTTTACTATCCCCAGGACATTCTCACGGAAAAATATGTAAGCAAATAAGTTATAATAAGAATTGGTAAGATACAACAATAAAAATACATACCATAGGCACAGACTGCACAAGAGGATGGGTTACTGGCTATGTACTGGGGGCATCAGGTGAGGCTCCAGCCAAACGCTGCAATATAAACTGGATCTTGCAGTATGAGTAAAAGTTTGTCAGGAAAAGAATAAATAATGCATTCTAGAGCAAAGAAGCATATGCAAAGACAAGTGTGAGCTGATCTCCAAAGACAGCCCCCAACATTCATTCCCTTCCTACATGCTTATACAGATTTCCCCTGCTAGCCAAGAGAGTTCCTGTGAATGAAATGGTGTAAAGTGAAGAAGCAATTACCATTAATTAACATGGAAAATTTTAACCTCTCAGGCTTTTCTGATATATTATGAAATGTTGCTAATGAATACACAAAATTAGTTGAGATAAAACACAGATCCTCATACAACTCAAAGTGATGGTGGCTTGACGCTTGAGACACTGAGTGTAGTTCCCTGGGAAGGAGATGGCAGTGCCTCTAGTGTGCACATTGCCTCTATAATGACTCTCTGCAAATCAGATGCTGAATGCTATTTTTGCTTTTTGCCTTTTTTGATAAAAGCAAAAATCTTCCCCAGATTTCTTTCCATTAGTGAAACAGATACTAGCACAGGTCTTTTTGTAAAAGCAAAGAGGCATAATGTGAACTTTTGAAGTGCAGGGGATAACTGTATCTTCTCCTTTTAAATCTGGGCTCAGATTGCTCTGACCAATAAATAGAATGTGGTGGAAGTCACATTCTGGGACTTCTAAATCCAGGGCTTAAGAGGATTGGCAGTTTCCACCTCCTTCAAGAACATTCTTGAGACACTCCTTATAATCCCACCATGTGGAGGAGAATCCACGAACTGCAACTGACCAGTCCAGCTGAGACCCCACCTGACATCAGTGCCAAACACCAGTCAGGTGAGTAAGCCACCTTGGACCTTTCATTCCAGTTGAATCTCCAGATAACTATAGCCTCATACATCATGTGAAGCAGAACTCACCAGCTGAGCCCAGGCAGTTCATGGAACTGTGAGAAATAACATCATTGTTGTTTTAAGATGCTGAGTTTTAAGTCATTTCTTATGCAGTAATAGGGCTTCTGCAGGAGTGAAAGTCAGCGGATGCCTGGAGGCTCCAGGGACGTTCTCATAGTTGCTCATCACTAGGCAATATTGTTTGCCATCCTTTTTTTGCTTTTTCAGTTCTTCTAGTAATTTTACTACCGAATTCCTTATATTAAATCATTCTTTGCTTGAAATACTTTGAGCTTGTTTTTTTGGTTAATCTTATAGTATAAATTTTGTTATCCTGAATTCCTAGAACCAGAGAATGTCCTATGTCCTTGGGGGGAGGAAGGAGGTTCTGATCATTTCTGTTCTTTCAGTATTGAAATACTATTTTCCTGAAGGTTTTTCTTAAATGATTTATACATGGACCTTTCTTCTTAAATTATAGCACATAAAATGTAATTTTTGTCTTCTTTTCCATTATCTTCACCATCAAGTATTTACTAATCTGCTGTGTACTATATTATAGTTCTAGGAGCAGATGGTATGAAATAACAGGTGAAATGAGGGCTGATCACAAGCAGGTATTTGTAAGTTCAACTGGAAAAATTTTACTGTGTCAGTTGCTAGAGATACTGAGATGATGATATGGTCCCTGTCCTCCAGGAGCTCCCACTGCAACAGAAATAGATTTGTAACAAAAAAATTATAATATGCTATTCTGGATTAAAAAACAGAAATATGTACCACAGGCAGAGATAGTCAGAGAAAGGGTGACTACATATGGAGACATCAGGGAAATCTTTACATCGGAGCTAAAATTTAAGCTGGATCTTGCTGTACAGCTAGAAATTTGTCAGGTGAAGAAGGGAAAAGGCAATTTTGGAGTGGCAAGAAGCAAATGGCAAGAAAGAGTGAAGTGTAAAAAAGATGCTTTATTCAGTCTGATTTCAGTGCAACTGAGAAAGTATAGAAAAAGTTGATTGTGTTGTGAAAATATACTTCATGTAATGCTCAGGAGTTTGGACTTTTATAAATACTGTGATCACGTAGGAGCAGAGGAGTCTCATTCACATTTGTATTTTCGAGAAATAACTCTAATAGCAACGTGAAGGATGGATCGCAACAAAGAGGGACTGACAGCAAGGTCAGTAGGAAGCTACGGCTAGATACAGGTGAGAACATCAACAGGCTGTGAAATGAAGGTTACTAATTGTCGGACCTCCAAGGCAGCATGACTATAAAAGGGTAAAATAATTCCTACATTAAAGGTGGAGACAGCAATTTCTCCAAGGGTTACCCTCATGTATTAATAACTGCTGACTTATCAGTACCATTAAGAATATAATCATTAACTTCAAAATTCTAAATAATGGGGCACAGCTACCAGATTTTGTCTCCTAGTTGTATATTAGTAAGCTTGTTAATATGATATGAAGGAATAGGGGCCTTGCAATAAAAAATTTTAGTTGGCCTTGGTTTTTTTATACTGTTTATTCAGTGATCGATAGCAAAATATTAATTTCCTAATAGATGTGTGGAGAGCTGTTACAGTACAAAGAATAATGGAATGGGGAAACATTACAGGTGAGGGTATAATGTTATGCAAAGGGCCACAATAAGATAAAATAAACATGGCTGCCTGAGGCAGGGGGAGGGGGAAGACCCAGCACCCAGGCTGGCGGCAGAACAAGCTCAGGAAGGCCATCCTCTGACATAGCACTGACCCCAGGCAGAACGTGGAACATGGCTCTTAACAGCTCTGCAAGTTTGTGCTGCTGAATCACAAGCTCCATGAGGATGGGGTCTCATGTGCCTCGTTCTCCACTGTATTCCCAGCACCAGGCATGTCATAGTTGTGCAATAAATATTTGTTAAACAGAAAAGAGAGTCATGGGCAGGAGTCTGAGCTAATGATCTTGCAGGTGGATACAACCCTCAGAAAAATGAGTTTAAGCTGCCAACACGGGATAGAATTTTGCCTTTACTCCCCAGCTTGTTCAGGAGGTGGATGTGAACATCTCATTGAAGGAGAAAAACCTCAACCTGAACCAAAACTCAGGATATCATTTTCTCAAAAGATGGCAAGGGAAAGTGTAAGCACCATCTGGGTAGGAGACGAGGGAGCTATACTGTCGGGAATCTCAAAGCAGGCCCTGCCCTTTTCCTGTTTGAGACTGAATGGGAAGAAAATGGGGCCCATGCCTTTCTGTGGCCCTCCGTGAGTACAGGTGGACCCCCCTCCACTGGCATCGCCGTCCCATCTTCTCCAGCACATTCAATGAGCAACATGGGCATCTCAGCAGGGTGCCCTTACTGTACAGTGGGTGCCTGGAGGTGCTGAGTTTTCTGGTGCCTATTGAGGATGGACCTCTGGTTGAAGCTCCTCCCACAGGCAGGGCTGTGGTAAGGCTTCTCCCCAGTGTGGATCCTCTGGTGTCTGACGAGCCACTCCCCTTTGCTGAACCGTTTCCCGCACACCTGGAACCCATACAGCTTCTCGCCGATGTGGGCGCGCTGGTGCACTGCCAGGTTGGCGTTCCTGCTGAAGCTCTTGCCACACTCACAGGTGTAGGGCTTCTCTCCAGTGTGAGTTCTCCGATGCACCTGCAGATGCTGTTTCCGGCTGAAGCTTTTCCAGCAGTCTCCACACTTATAGGGCTTCTCCCGTGTGGCTCCTCGGGTGGAACTCGAGGTGGTGCCTCTGACTGAAGGTTTTCCAGCACTTGCTATACACCTACGGCCTCTTTCCCAGGTGGGTTCTCTGGTGCTTCATGAGGTACTCTCTCAGAGCGAACCCCTTCCCACACTCAACGCACCCATAGGATTTCTCTTCTTCATGGGTTCGCTGGTGTCTGACAAGACTGGAGCTCCGACTGAAGCCCTTTCCACACTCGGGACACTGAACAGGCTTCCAGAAGGACCTGTGGGTCTTGAGGTCACCGGGCAGGGGAATGACACCACTCAGGGGAGGTGGCAGCCCTGGCATGCATCCCTCAGAACTGCCAGGCTCCTGCTCACAGGTTCTTTCAAGCTCAGGGCTCTGGAGAGCAGCTTCCCCAAACCTCTCTGACAGCACCCGAGCAAGCGCCCCCTTGAAGTCTGCCTGCTGGGCTTTAGCATCCTTTTCCTTGCTCCCAGTGCCTGGAGGTGAGACCCCACAGTCCTGGGGTTCCACATATTCCCGAAAGCAGTCTATCTGGGCTGGAGTCATGTGCCTCTACTCCTCCTCAGGGAAGGCCAAAGCCCTATCTTTAAATGGCCCCAACCCCTGGAATCCAGCTGTGAGGAATCTAGCTGTTATCTCTTGGTCTCTGGCATGTACTGTGACCCAGCCTGAAGAACTGGCAGAGATTGCTCCTGGAAGGCCTGCATCCCAGCACCAGGGTCCTGAATGAGCTGCTCCTCGGTGCCTTGACCTAGGCCTTGAGATCCTTTCCTGTGGGGCATCCCCCATTCAGGCTTGACCTCCACTGGTCCCAGGTGGACACTTGGCTCCCAGGGCCTCAGCAAAGTGCCATTCTTCCTGCTCTCTGCACGTGGCATGGAACCGCCTTGGCCTCCAATGCTTTCTCAGTGAAGTCCTCCACCATGGCTACCAGGGCCTTGCCACTATCTGGGCCGTGCTCCCAAATCCAGGCATAGAACTCCCGAGGCAGGATGGTCAGGAACTGCTCCAGCACCAGCAGCTGCAGGATCTGCTCCTTGGTATGCAGCTCAGGCCTCAGCCACTGGTGACAGAGCTCCTGGAGCTCCCTGACGGCTTCCTGGGGGCCATCTGCCTCCTAGTAGCGGAACTGCCGAAACCTCAGATGAAAAGTCTCAGGACTAGGGTCCTCCCTTCCCTGGCCCCATAGCGACTCTTTCTACAGTTTCACCACAGGGACACCCATCTGCTGCTGAGGATCCTATGCCATCCCTGGATGCTCTTTGAGCATCTTAACACTCCCTCCCAGAAGACTGAGGGTAGTGGTCCAAGCAGGAGATGATCAGAGTAATGGCAAAGAAACAGACGAAGTCAAGACATATTTTAGAGGTAAAAACAATAGACATGCTGGTGGCTTGGATGTGACAGCATGTGCTCAGCCCTTCTTTTTT